>JANFAE010000055.1:0-378800 GCA_024613145.1 Pisolithus marmoratus
GGATGTCCCTTTGTTGGTACCCCAGCATTTTCTTCTATCAGCCATCACTGCAGGTATCAATCTGGCCATCATGATGACATTGAGTCACTTGCTTACACTTTAGTATATCTGTTATGAGGGTCCCTTCCCTGGTTCAGTGATGCAACACCATGGTCAAAACACTGTGCGACAGACTCCCTGTCAAGTTCATGACATTCATCAAATATTCATGTTTGCTTGCTTATGGGGCAAGACCTGATTATGGCTATCTTAAAAAGTTGCTCAAAGATTGTATCACACAGCCAGTTTGTTTTACCTTACATGACCTGAGCTTTGCATCAACTGACAGCACTGACCTTGCAGCTGCTGCCACCTGAGGACATGTGCAAGAGTATCATGGCCACAGTCACCATGCCAGTGACCACCTGCATGAAGCACATCAATGCTGATAGTCCCATGAAGGCATGTGGGCGAAGGTGAGCATGAATTACATGTGGCTTAGTTCAGTCACATCAACTGACTAACCATGTATACTTTGCCCACTAGATATGAACAGCTACCTACTACTCCTCGTCAATGCCTGCACCCTCGACACTGATTGATTGTGTTATTTGGTACACTATGTACATATGAGTGAAATAGGTTAGCTGTTGTGTGTAGTGCATCTAAAATGTCATGTCATGAATTTGTTGTCTCTAGTGTGGGTGTGTGCCTGATAATCCAGGCTGTTTTCAGCATGACTAGTGTACATTTTTATTGCAGCTTACAGAAATTTCTGAGTCCACACTACGAGCATATGTACTAGTAGCACTACACAACAAACCTGGGCATTGATACAATAAGCTGACTTCAGTCAGTTTGAAACCAGCTTTAGCCAGCTTAAACTGCATCTAGATTTTTTGGCTCGGAAGCTGGCCAGAGCAACTACCAGAGCTGAGCCAAGTTATGTAACAATACTCAAAGTTGAGCTGAGTGCTGAGCCATGGTAAAACCACAGTTACCTAAAGCAGAGCCTAGTCTAGGCAAGCCATGGCAACACTAATCCCCACCACTACAAATCCAACCCTCCCACCCTTGCCCTGAGTGCTGAGCCTCAGACAGGCTGTTTCTCTGGAAAGGGGTCAACATCCCTCCACCAGTGATAAGTGACAACTGAAAATAGCACCATTGATCACCTGGCCTTGATGGCATCTCAGGCATCCTTGTGAGACTCCAACACTTATGGGTCAGGCCTCCAAAAATTTCATATCCTTTGTGACATTTTCTCCATCCCAGAAGAGGAATGGCTCCCAGCCTGATTCACACTGCTTCACTCCTTCACACTATGGTCAGCCTTGGACCCTGCAGCACCAGGACCAAACCTGCTGCTCACAGACATCCCATTTGAGCTAGTGGCACCACCAGTCCCCCATAAATACCTTGTTGCCATAAGAGTATGGCATCTTGCACAGGGATGGCTGTTGTGCCCTGTTTGTTCCCCTTTCCTATCTCATCCCACAGAGTCATTGTCATTCCCCTTCCCATGTGTAGACCATTCCTTGCTTATACACTGCTGCCTGCCTCAGGGGCAAGTGTATGGACTTCACATTTATGACATGACCTCCACTTATGTATGTTCCCTTTTTCATTTACCTTTACACTTCATGTGAAGCAAGATCCTGATGCAGATCTCAGACTTCTTTACTGTTTACATGTTTGTCCTCCCATGCATGTGACTTGTCACATCACATCACTGGAGTTTACTTTCATACTTCAAGGCTGTCTTTCATACCTGAGTCATTTTGACTCAGTATGACTTGATGCATCCTGCTTTCTTGTTTACTATACCTTCTTGTTTTCCTTCTACCATACATAGCTAAAGGTACCTTTACTAATCCACCTGCCTGTGGGGTATATACATAAACCCCTCAGATGCAGAGCAGATTCCTTGTACTTTTGCTACAAAATAACCTACTGTCAAGTTCAGGCCTACTCCAATGATCCCTGATGCTCACAGAGGCCATGGGAGGTGTGTGAAAACAGACTGACATGGGCTGATGCCTGGCCAACAAGGGCTGACAGAGAGTGACACTGGCTGAAGGGTGTCCAATGGTTGCAGCAGAGGTTCAGGAGAGGGCATCAGGTTCAGCTCATGCACTGCCCCCTTGTATGAGCCCAGCCCTCAGATTTCATATAGAGAGAGAAGTCAGGGGGAGTCCAACAGAAGACAGAGGTGGCTGGTTGAAGACTGCAGGGAAGGGAGAACTAAATTGATATTTGTACTGAAGAGTCACCACTGAGTGCAGTGGGCTTATATACAGTAGGTGCACCATCAAGGCAGTACAGTATCGGGGCATCAGAACTAACATACCGGGTACAGTAAATTTTCAAGGGGCAAAGATGTCAGAAAACTTCAGTCAGAGTATGAGTACAGTCAATGGGGGTGAAGGATGGGACAAAGAACAAATATCTAAAAGGAATAGTATGGATGGAATGCCTTTGGAGTGCTAACCAATAGCCAATCAGGTGACAAGCTGAAATCCTAAATGAGTGGTGACCCTGTGCTGAACCATGTGGTGTGGTAGCTGCACCATGCCTAGACTGGCCCACTGACCCAAAAGGAAGGTGACCCCTAGATGGAGGGGGGGGTGTCACCTGACTGAGAGGCACCAGTCATGTGGTGGCCCCAACAGAGACTGACATGGTCTGACAGAGGATTGGGTGGGAGTGCATCGTACAGGTGCTAGAGCGAGCAGACAGGTGCAGAGTGGGGCAGGGAAGGGCCATCAGTGCAGAGAGAGGCCAAGAAGAGCACTGTCCAGAGGCACAGGCATGGCACCTACCCCATAAAGGTAGAAGGCTTCCCTTCTATAAATCTTCCTTTGCTCTCTCATCTGTCCATGATACTTTGAAGCAGTACTGGTTCTGCCTCTAGGCAGGTAATACATCCACTCTGTGCACTCAAGTACTCATCAATAAGGCTGTAGGTCATCAAGGGTGTCCCTGTCAAGTGAGTCTCCATACCACTACTTGATATACTTGGAAGAGGCCTGCCTTAGTTGTCCTAGGGTTTGCCCATTCCCTCCCTTTTCATCCATCTAGTCAGAAGGCTAGTAGCATGCAACAGCTTGTGCCTTGAACAAGCACACATTAGCTAATGGCCTGCTGTGCAGGTCATTGTTGGTTTTTTGTCTGTGCCTGCTGTGCAGGTCATCACTTTATGTTTGTATTCTTGTCTGTGCTTGCTGTGCAAGCCAGCCTGTATGTTGGTTCTGAGGGCATGATTTTACCTGCTTGCAGGTCAGAATATAGAATTGGTTCTGTGTGTGTTATGTTGTTGGTATATTGTTGTCCTCTCTGGGTGTGTATGGATTTGTTGTCCATCATTGTTGCGATTGTATTGATGCTATACACCAGATGGTTCTTTGATTTATTATTGCCCAGGAAGGTCAGTTGGCACATTTGGTTTCTGGAATGTCTGACTCATTGTTCCCATCTAGGTTCATACAGTAAGTGGTTGCTTTTTACTCATACAGTGACTAAGTATCTGTTAGCCTGCCCTATGTATGTAGATGGGCTTCTTTTTGTTGAACTGGAGCCTGTTTTTTCTGGAGCACCTGCTGTTGGTTCTAGGGGAGGGCCCCCTCTAGACCAGTGGACAAGGATTCAGTTCCATTTGGAACTTTATTGTTTTTGCCTTAGTACTATTGGACTTGCAATGGCTAGTTTAGTAGTTGATGAGCAAATGTTGTTTGTGATGATGAATTTATGTGTGGGACAATACTTTTGTTGTCTGTCAGGGTTCTTAACCCTAACCCTGAGTATCATGCCTGATTAAGCTAGGTCCCAGGTACAATCTTTAATGAGGTTTCCCAGCTTAAAAACTTTAGCTGTGTGTGCTGTCTGTCTTACCAGGGCCTATATGTCTTACCAGGGCCTACATATATGTCATTACCCCGAACTCAAATTCCATCATGAATGCTGACTCAGCCACTGATCAAACCCTCTCTGCCTTGGTCCATCACACCCTATCATCTGTACTTGGGGGTTCCAGACTCTCTGCATCTGCAGTGATACAAAGATGTGACCTCCAGAAGCCAAGGTAATGGCAACAATGTCATTGGTATATGGAAACCCTGCTTGACACCCTATGATAGACTGAGAGTTAGGTCTCAGTTGACCAACCTCCAGAGGCATATGGCAGAGGAACCCCTTCCCCCAGCTTCCATTTCCTGCCAGGAACTCAAGCTGACTGCCCTGGTCATTTCCCATGCAATCCTCAACCCTTGTGAGTCCTTATTGATGAGAAATCAAAGCCCATGCCCTGAAGTCTAGGGGAAGATGTAACAGAATGGGACATTGATCAGTTTGCTGAACCTATGAGAAATGTCATGGACAAGACAAAATATTTCCCACATCCCCAGTGGGGGCACATCTCTGACCCTGCCACCATTTTGGATGTCCATGGCAGGGTGCTGGTGTGGTATCTCCCTGGCATCATCCCTCCTGCAAGAGTGGTGATCCTCTCTCCTCCCCCTCCATCCCCTTGTATTGATTCATCAGTAGGAACATGTCAATGAGATCCATATCCCTTTGAAAGACAGCCTTGTCCAGTGTTCCAAGACTGGTCATCCATCTAAAAGGAGGTTTGGCCATAAACATGTGCCAGAGGAGGATGGCAATGAGAAATTTGGTCATGGCAGGCTCATGAATTCTCCAGCCACTTTCCAGCAGGCTCATATGGTAATGCCCCATGTTCTCTAGGAATATTTTTGGAGGCTGATTGACCCTCAGAGATTGGAGGACCAGGTCTATGAAAGTTCCTCTCTCAAAAAGCCAGCAGTAAGGCAATGGCTCAGAGATATTACCTATGCAGAGGACTTCTGGAACACCATTGCTGAAATTGTCCTGCCTGATCTTGCCCAAGTTGGCAAGGAGGCTATCTCTGCCAGCAGCACTGGGTCACCACCCAACCCCCTTGCCCTGTTAGGTGGCCTTCCATCTATCTTGGTATATGTAGATGTCATAGTCAACCAAGAGACTCCTCCCCACCAGGACCAGTCTTCTGCACCATCTTGGTAGTGAGCCTGGGAACTCATGATGCCCAATTTCATATATCTGAATTAGGCACTAAATTCCACTATCAGCCAGGCACCATGGTTTTTCTTGCTGGAAAACTCCTCACCCACTCTGTCCCAAAGTGGGAGAAAGGGGAAAGGATAGCACTTGCTCACTACATGAAGGATGCTATCCACAACAGATTTGAACTGGCCAGGCCAATGTTCACCTGGCAAAAGGATCTCTTAGGTTTTTTTTACAGAATTAGTGTATGTACTTAGCCAAGCATCTTAGCCAATGTCAGTTGGAGTTTATGAGTGAAAATTGTACATCCAGAGCATTACCCATGTTTCACATTGATCCTGAGGAGCATGCATAGAAGAAGGTCCAAAGTGCTGCAAAAAACCTCTGGTAGAGGTGCTTTGTACACTTTCCAGCCCACCAAGACCAGAAGGGGAAAGCTCACCCACAAAGAAGTGGATGCTAGGCACCTCTACCTCCCATCTGGCAGTCTGCCTTCCACTCCATGAACTCCAAGAACCATGGCATCCTCCCAAAATCTCAACTTCTCCAACTTTCCCAACTCTCTTGACATCCCTAACTCTGACTGGAATGATGCAGATGATCCCCCTCAGTCCAGAAGGCACACAAAGGTCTGTAATCTGATTTGGGGCTGGTCCACCATTAAAAAAACCCTTCCAGAGTCAAAATGACTTTGTCAGAGAGTGGCTGCCTTGGAGAGCAGAGTATCTCAATGTTAATTTGGAGGGGGAGCAGCTGGCCAAGGCAGGAATTTGTGAGCAGTGTGAAGAGGCAGAAGGAAGTGTCTGGTGCATGTCCTGTGCTGGAGTCCATTCCTGGTGTGGCCCCTGTGCTGTCAAAGCTCACAGGAACCTCCCCTTTCACAAGGTCCAAAGGTGGAATGGTACTCACTATGAGCCTACCTGCTTGATGGTACTGGGCTTCTTGTGGCACATAGGCCATGGGGGAGATCCCTGCCCTCGAAATAGCTCAGATCCTGATCCAGATGAGTCAGGCTATATGACTGGGGAGGAACCTCCCAATCACAGGTCAGTGGCATTTTATTGGACAGGCATTCTGATGACCTGGCCATCAGGAGGTCTTCCCCATTCCAGATGACCATTGTGCACACAGAGGGGATTTTTTCTCATGAGGTTTCTGTGTGTGGCTGCCCTGGGTCTCATCCTAATGACTGGCACCTGGACTTGCTCAGGCAAAGACTGTTCCCAGCCAGCATCTCCAAGACCCAAACTGCCTTCACCTTTGCTGTCCTGGATCATTTTCTGATAGATGCTTTGGAGTGCAAGACCTCTGCTATGAGTTTCTATCAGAAGCTGAAAAGGTTCACCAACAATGCATTTCCAGAGAGGGTACCAGTTGAGTGCCATTTTCCAGTTGCTTGGCTTAGGTCAATATTTTTTTCTTCCCCTTTTAGGATAGATACAGGGAGTTGATGAGGGTTTCTCAGCTGTGGAGGGATTTGAAACACAGCAAATGGTTTGGCTTTGGGCATGATATGGAGCAGGATCCTGGGGATGGAGGACTTGCCCTCTTCTGCCCAGCCTGCCCCCAAATTTGCCAGCAGACTGGAAAGTCTGTTATGACAGGTAAGAGAGTGTGATCATTCAGATTGGGATTCTGACTGCCTTCAGGGATACTATCATGGGGCAATATGTCATAGATGGGAACTTCACTGCTCAGCATATTAAAATGAACAAGCCAGAGTTGGATGTGGCTTTGTCTGATGGAAATGGGTATATGGTTGCTGAGGTGCCCTATCAGAGTCATCTAAAACAGTCTTTGGATAGCAAGGAGGTGAGAGGTCTCATGGTCTCCTAGATTGCTTGCTGACCACACATTTAGAGATCCACCTGCAGCAATCACAGGGCTATCAATGCTGCAAACATCAACAAGTCCAACCTATGATCTACAGTGATTGGTGCTACAGCTTGTGCTCAGCATGGTTGCTTTGTCCCCCACTTTGTGGTAGATTTCCAGAAAGGGGAGAGGTGAGTGGACCCCTGGATTGAGATTGGTGTAGTTGGACCTTGTTTTAGGCCAGGTATATGAACACAGACTACTCCATTTGTAATGCTCTTGGATATCATTCAGAGAGCATCACAAAAGCCCTGGTGATTTATGATGTAGGGTACCAGTGGAGCATCAACTTCAGGAGCAGGGTGAAAAACAGTCCATCTCTCCTTCTTCCCCCAGCTCTGGAAATTGTTCCTGCATTGGGCAAGTTCCATTTGGCTGCACACAAGCTCTCTTGCTTTCCCAGGTACAGCCTCAACTCCATCAAGGGTGCTGGCCACTTGGACTGAGAAATTTTGGGGACATTGTGGGCTCCATTCAATAAGATCTCCCCCACTGCCAGGTCTATGACTCAGGCACACAAGCAAGAGGTGTATGATGATCATATGAGGGACTCTAACTGGAAGAAGCTTGTGGGAATGGGTGAGATTTTTTTTTCTTGGAGGTGATGTAAATTTATGCCCAACATCACAGTCCCCTCCTTGCTCAAGAAATATAAGAATTCCAACAAGTGTCTGGAGGAAATGAATGAGGCTTATGAGCAGTTGACTGCTGTGTTGGATCCTGGCATGGTTTTGAGGAAGCCCTAGATATTTATTTATTGAAGGGGGACAAGGGTTGGTGTCATGGACAGGTTGATGAAGACTTGGTCTGACAATTTTTTAGCCCCCACCTGTCAGGAGGTGTGGTTGCAGCTCATGAAAAACTCCAAGTCCCCCTCTGGAAATGTTGGTTCTGTGGCCTGGCTTGCAGAAGGAATCAGCATTGAAGACTCACAGTGAGGTCCCTCTTGAGCTGAAGGTGAATTTCTTGCTGACCAGACTTGCAGGGATCAGCTGAGGTCTGAAATCCAACAACTTCCCAGTCCAATGTTAACTAGGCAAGCAGTTAAAATCTCTGAGAAGAGACAGAGACTGTCTTCCAGGATTGAAAAATTCCATAGCAATGGCCAAGCATTTTGCAAAGGTTTGGATATAGATGGCAGTTTCACTCCCCAGGATGATCCTGCATTCTGTGGGTCAGATGAAGAAGAACATGAGGATAGGGAGTTCTGGGATGATGATGAAGGAGACTGGGAAGCTCCTGAAGAGGAAGTTGAGGGGCTGGCTTTGGAGCTCATGAATATATGGATGCCATCTTCCATTGGAGCTGCCAAATTGACAGAGCTGGGCCTTCATGACCTTCTCAAAGAGGAAAGGGAACTCAGGATTGGACAAGCCAATGATTGTCTGGACCAACTGAGGACAGACCTTGGAAACAAGGCCATGTTGTACTGACAGAACTTTAGGACTGCAAATTCCACCAGGGAGGGTACCAGGACCAAGAAGGAAATCCAAAAGGTGGTAGCCAGGGTAAACAGGCCATTCTCAGGTTGGACCACTGGCTCAAAGCAAGGGCAAGAAGGGACAGATGAAAGAGGAAGTGTCACTGGTGAGGTGTGAGATGCTTTGGACTGGGCTGTGGTTTGAGTACCACAAGAAAATGTGGGAGCAAAGGGCTCTGCAGTCAGCAGAGCCAGGAAAAGAGGCTTATGCTAAGAAGCAGATGGGGCTGTGGAGTGACTTTGCAAGCAAGGCAAGGCTGATGTTCCATGGTAAACAGATGGATGGCATTTAGAATGGGAGCAGGTACATATGGCTTCTGTGGGGATATGCTTGGTTCAGGACTTGGTGGCAGAACTGGAGTGAATGGCAAATATGTGCAAACAAAATGGGCAATGCCTAAAAGCAGGATGGCTGACATTCTTTCAACCACTTGCCTAAATAAGTAAGGGCTGATAAATTTTTGTCTTCTGTCTTCCACCTGTGACAACAAAATCTCTGCCGCTGTACACTTGCACCCATTGACCTATCCAATGTCTGACTGGAAGGAAGTCTACTCTGAAATCCTCTCCTCCTATGTGGGAAGTACAAAGAAGCAAGGGGGAACTCCCAGCTCAGGAGCAAGATCCTTGCTGAGGTGAAGTCAGAGATCCTTCAACATGAACCTGAGGATTCTGTGGGATTTCCCCCACATTTGAGAGTGGTGAGACCGCCTTTTCATCAGGTCAGACATGTCTGAGGTTTGTCTAGGCCATCAGGAGGGAGTTCTTGCCCCACCTGGATCCTGAGGATCAGGATGATGAAATAGCCATCATCCAGCATGTCCTGGCCATCACTAGGAAGAGCTGGGCAGAAAGTTGTGAGGGTGAGGATGCCAGGGAGGAGAAGGCTCACCCATGACTTATAAGTCCACTTGTCACTCCATGACCATATGCTGAGCTAGCCAATTAACAGATACAGGAGACAAAATCTCCCAAACATGGCTAGAGATTTAATCAAAGCCATGCACAGAACCATGGGTCCCATGTGGTGATGTTTGTAGCACATGAGGCAGGGGAAGGTCAGATCAAGATAGCAGTGTAAGTTTCACTATCCTTCTTCTTTTGCAATGCTCAAGAAGACAACCAGGTTTGAGACAGTACCAGGAGATGGGAAGAAGGCATTCACCCAGTCTTCAGAGTTGAGCAAGGATTGGGTGTTGAATGGGGAAAATAGTTTGACAGATTATCTTTTGACAGCCCCTGGTAAGTGTGATGTGTTGTCTCTCTACATGTCCATGCCCATTGGTCACTGTTTAGTGGAGGAAGATTCTGCTGAGAAGCATGAGGAGGAGATATCCTTGGATGAGGATGGGAACCCAGAGATGCCCACTTGGGCAGGGCAGAAGTTGAAGGTGCAGCAGAACTTGGCAAGAGCAGTCTTCCAAGCTGCCTATGGTGGGTCTTGATTGTCATGTGCATGGCTCAGATCTGATTGAAGTATAGCCAAGTTCACAAAGAAGCCCAAGGCCAGGGTTCCCTGGGGCTTGCTGATTGAGTCTCCCATGGAGTATCTTGACTCCCAGTCCATTCCAGAGGGGTTTACAATGAAGGATCCTTCAAAGTGGACAAAGGCTGACCTGGGGTTGCTCAAGCAACTATGGATGTGAGGGACCAGGCCCCTGAAGAGTCTAGTCCTGCATGGCATGCTAGCAAGCACCACATCCAATATTTGAAGTCTCTTTCCATCATGCCCAGGTACCAAATACTTGTGGACCTGGTGGAGGCCCTGCCAGAACAGGTAAGTCAGAGATTTTCCAGGAACACTTAGCTAACAAAGCATCTTTCGTAGTTGCTGTTCTGGGTGGGCTGTTGCTGGCTCTAAGTGGGGAGTGTCAGTGGGAGAAGGATGACTCATCAGGGATCTTACCTTGTTGTTGGAACAGAGCCTGATCATCCAGTGGAGGGACAGCACTGGGGAGAGGTGAGAGGTGGGGCAAAGGAGATGCAGTGGAGTGTGTGTGCATGCATGGGTGAAAATTTCAACTTCTCACAGTCACATGACCAGTGGCCACTGTAGCACTTGAAGTCTAAGTGTCTAAGTGCGAGTCTTAGCTTACCAATCATTTCCCACACATTTCCTAGTCACTATATCACCCCAGGCATAATTCAGTAGCAGGTTGATCTGATTCCCACACATTACATGTACAAAGTTTATAATTTCAGGAGTATACTGTATAGTGTCACCAGTCTACTGAAATCTGAAGTTTGAGTAAGGTGTCCTTGGTGTACAAGCTGAACTGTCATTACAAATCTAGTATACATCACCACCATTCCATGCCCCAACTAGAATCTTAAACTCCATGCATGTACTAGCTCTTCTTGTAGTTGACTGGAATCCTAAAGCTCAGGCATGAATCATATGCACCAGGACACTGATGGAGAACAATATAATGTACAGGGAGTGGTGAGTCTGATGCAAGTTTGATATACTTAAAACTGGGCAAGCTGATGTGCTATGGGCACACTAACTGTTGGACATGTGGCAACCAAGCTGCTACACAAACAGATTTTCCAATATCAGGTAAACAGTAAACTTGTTGTGACTTGATATGTCATAAACATCACAGTCTCAGTGGCAGTTCAACCTTTGTTATAAACACCATGTGCATGCTGATGAGTGCCTGATGTTTTGTGTTTCAGTCACTAGCCAGTATCTTAATGAAACTTAAAATATCAGTAAAGTATTGGTGACATGGTGACATGCACTGGTCACTTGAGCTGTGCCACTGTGCTGTGTTGCATGGCCTTACTGGAGCTGGAACACTGAAGCAAATCATCCAGTGGCCTCTCAAAGGATATATGCAGCCCAGTGGCACAGCTCCAGTGACCAGTGCATGCCACTGTGTCCCCAATACTTTACTGATATTTTAAGTTTCATTAAGGTACTGGCTAGCAACTGAAACACAAAACATCAGGCACTCATCAGTATGCACATGGTGTTTATAACAAAGGACAAACTGCCACTGAGACTGTGATGTTTATGACATATCAAGTCACAACAAGTTTACTGTTTACCTGATATTGGAAAATCTGTTTGTGTAGCAGCTTGGTTGCCACATGTCCAACAGTTAGTGTGCCCATAGCACATCAGCTTGCCCAGTTTTAAGTATATCAAACTTGCATCAGACTCACCACTCCCTGTACATTATATTGTTCTCCATCAGTGTCCTGGTGCATATGATTCATGCCTGAGCTTTAGGATTCCAGTCAACTACAAGAAGAGCTAGTACATGCATGGAGTTTAAGATTCTAGTTGGGGCATGGAATGGTGGTGATGTATACTAGATTTGTAATGACAGTTCAGCTTGTACACCAAGGACACCTTACTCAAACTTCAGATTTCAGTAGACTGGTGACACTATACAGTATACTCCTGAAATTATAAACTTTGTACATGTAATGTGTGGGAATCAGATCAACCTGCTACTGAATTATGCCTGGGGTGTATATACTAATCTGCACAACACTACACTTAATACACTACACTTTTCTAGTAATAAAAGTGTAGACTACATAACACTACCTCAATTGGTAGTCAAAAATGCGAACATTGCAGTACACTTTCCTAGTAAAAACAATGAAATAAAGGCAACCTTATGATCTGTAACTATTCATTGCACATGGGAAAACATTTACAGCAACTGGCAATATATAGTTATAACATTGCTATAGTTCAATACATATGCAATAATTGCACACTATTTCAGTATATGACAAATATTGTGCTGTCAGGACACTACACTACACTTTTCTAATCAAACACAACCAAACAAATCAAAAAAGTGCACACTACACTTTTGGTAATAAAAATGGACACTACACAACACTAATTGTATTTTGCCTATATCTCTACTATTTTTGCACAAATAGATGAAGTAAGCATACCCCCATGGTCCTCTTGTCAGGTACTACAACTTTCATTATGACATCTTTGAAATTAATTTTTTGAGACATCAATTTATTTTTGTATTTTGCAATTTTCTCACCCATTTTTGGGCATATCAATGAGGTAAGCATATTCCCATTATCCTGTGACCCAGCCCTACAACTTTCATTATGACATCATGATCTATAGTTATTATAGTGCTATAGTTCACTATATGTATATCAAATAGTGATGCACTATTCCAGTCTATAACAAATATTACACTGTTGGTTTTTCCTGATGCCAAGTCGAGGGCCTTGTACCTGAAATAGCAATGTGAGAAGGTAACCATGCCCAGATTACATTGGGCTCACTTGATAATTGTAGCAAGGTAATCCATTAATCTCACCACATCCATCTGCCTCTCACTTGCTAGCTGCATACAAAGCTGGGAGCCAGCAAAAATACCCTGTGCCTGCTGGGCTGCTTCATCATTCCCAGAATAAATGACACATCCAAATACATGTATCCCCTCCACATTACACCACATTTGTGCCTTCAGTAACAACTAATTAGACTAGACTGCAAAGAAAAATAAAATACTTACAGCTTGAGTAAAGGCATCCCTGCATGTCATCACTTGCCCTACCATGGCTTTCAAGCTCATGTCCTTTGCACCAGTCACACACTCCTTCCAGAACTTATCAATGTCGACCCATAGCTGAGGATAATCGTGTTCATCTTTGTGCTCTTCATAGTGCTGCATCTGAT
Organism: Pisolithus marmoratus; assembly: GCA_024613145.1. Lineage (NCBI taxonomy): Eukaryota > Fungi > Basidiomycota > Agaricomycetes > Boletales > Pisolithaceae > Pisolithus > Pisolithus marmoratus. The sequence goes on from JANFAE010000055.1 coordinate 13,071, forward strand.
GAGCATGGTAGTCCTTGGTGGTCTCTGCTACTGATTAAGTACCTTGCTCACCATCAACCATTCAGATAACTCACCTCCTGACTGCTTAGAATGTGTACCGGCATACCAAGCTTGGTGCATATTCCAGATCAACTCAGCCCAAGTTGCCTTCGTGGTCAGGCCAGCAGTGATCATGATCAATCTAAGGCTCTTCCCATACTTGTTGGCAATTTCTTGTGCATCTCGAGTTGTCCAAGTGTCAAGACTGGATCCTCTCCAAGGCCGAGGACAAAGACTGCGGGGTGCAGACCTTAGGGGACCATGGTGTAGGGGTTCCAGAGTATTGCAGGGGTGAGGCCACAGGGGTAGGTGGGGGACTGGCCAGCAGGACAGAGGGTCAGAGGAGGGCATCGGGTTCAGCTCGTGCACTGCCCCCTTGTACAAGCTCAGCCCTCATATTTCAGAGGAGAGTGGAGTACTGACAGATGGAGGGATTCCAAAGGGGACTCGGAGGAGGTATCTTAGTTGATATTCATACTGAGGTTACAAGACTGTATACTGCCAGTATTTATAGGCCACAACACAGTTGGGCCAGTAAGGTATCAGAAAGGGAACTGACATATGGAGGTATAGAAATTTTCCAGGAGAACAGATGTCAGAAAACTTCTGAGCAGAGAGGTAACTGACAACAGAGAATGGAAGGGATGAAGGATCTTATCTACAAATGGAAGGTAAATCAAGGACTCGAGACAGAGCACTCATCAGCAACCAATCAGCATGAAAGCCAAAACCTAAAACAGTACTCAGCCATATGGAGTGCCCTTGTGGTGCAGGAACTAGACCGTGCCTTTTTGGTCTGGCCATCCCTAAATGGAAAGTACCCCCTATCCTCGACACATTGGGTTGCATGACTAATCTGAGTGTGGCCACTAATGGAGACTGCAGTACAGACCTGTAGAGAGGTCTGCAGTCTGGTTATATGTGGACTTGGGTGGGAACAGATCAGAGGGTGCACATAGGACAGATAGGGGTGTCATGGATGGCACAGGAGCATGGGAATTGGGTGACCAAGGCATGGTTGTGACACCAAGCACTGAGCACCTGTGCTTTTCAAATAGCCTCCATAGGTAGTCGACCAGGCTTATGGATTTGAGGCTGTTCATCTACACTACTGCCATCTTCCTTGTCATCAAAACCTTGGCTGATGCTGATGGATCAAACATGTCTACCCTCCATTTGACTATGCACCTCTGTGGTGCAATTGTCTGCATCAGACTCAGATGATGAGGATGAATTGTGATGAGGAGGAGTGGGGGGATGGTTATCAAGGTCATAATTTCCAGCAAGTATCTCTTTATGATGTTGTTCAACTCTGTGGTGGTGCCTGTCATCAGCTGACCAGTCACTATCTGAGCCTTCTGCTGAAATACATGAGCCAGAGAAATAGTGGTCATCAACACAACAATGTGCCTTGTGAGTTTCCATGTTGGACATCTTCATGTTTGCATTTGCAGGGCACACAATGGGGATTAGTATCATACCAACATTAGGCTAGTACTACTTACCAAGCCCATTGTCCAATTTATCTTCTGTGTCAGCATCAGTTGCATCCTGGTCATCAATATCTTGGCCTAGATCCAAAGAATGAATTGCTTGATCACTGTGAATAGTACAGGAAAAGAACAGTCTCACCATCCATGCTGACTCCCTCATGTGAAGGGTGTGTGACTGTGTCCAGTATACAAGCTGTGGTATGTGGAATAGTAGCACCAGGGTGATCACATGTGTTGGGGATATGGGAATTGGTCTCAAGGGTATCCTGGACAGCATCTTCAACTGCTTGCTCATCATGTTTGCTGTCCATTTGCTGGGTATCTTTGGCAGAGGGATCCAAAGGTGTACTGGGGGGGACAGCTAGCAGCAATCTTAAGAAGTAATACCATTGATCAGAATAAAATCCTTACACTGATCACAACCACCATCATCAGCTATATCCTCCATAGTGATAGCACCAGCACAAAGCTGCTGGAGGGCCATGGGCCAGTTCATCTTTCTACCACTCTTCAGCATGACAACCTGCTCCGAAATGAGTCAAGGTATTGCTCTTCACACTCTTTATCTGTAAGTCCCAGCGAGGAATGCTGCAGATGTGGCTTGGCCTTTGGGCACTGGACTACTGCATCATGACTCTGGAAGATTTTTTTTTAAAGTAGAATGCAAAGAAAGAAAGAAAAAAAAAAAGGAAGAGAAAAAAAGAGCAAGGGGATATGGACCTTGGTCTGAAGGTTGGCAGCCTTGATCCCCTTCAACTTTCTAACACCAACTGGGGGACCAACCTTCAATGAGGAATTAGTAGATACCTTCTGAGGGGCCATAGTAAGAACAACACAGTTGACACATAGTCACACAGTGCAGTTCATTGGGAACATGTAGATACCCAAATGAGTTCATTGCTGATACAAAATCAAGCAAGAACAAGTGTCTGAGTTGTCAGAGGATGTAAAGAAAGAGTATAGTTAGTGGAAAGAATGAGCATGGTGAGTGGGTTAGCAAATGACTGAGGGTGAAAAGGAGAGTTGGTCAGCAGCCTTTTTATGTTGTCAGGAGTAACATTACACACCACATTTGCACTAGTCCCCTGCTTCTTCCTAAATGTCATGGTTTTGATCAAGTATCTGTTACCTAAAGTAAACTAGTCTCCATACCAACAGGCAAGGTACACCTGACCTCTCCAGTACTGTGGGTGGTGATGGTGAAATCTGTAAAGTCCATGCAAGGGTGTGGAATCAATGGCTGGTAGTTGGAAGTGTAAATAAAAGTGGGGACCTACTTACTGGGTGGTGGATCTTCGAAGGAGATGGCACCAAAAAAAGATAACCTGACCAGTTGATGATGGCTTCAGCTCACAACAACATTGATTCTGGAATCAGATACTATAGACATTGAGGGTAAAATCCGTAAAACCCACACAAGAGCAGGGGTTCAGTGATTGTAATCAGGAGTGTAAGTAGAGCAAAGACCAAGGGCCACTTACAGGTTGGTGTGTGTTGACAGGTGTCATGCCATGAGCACAGGCCAGGTGTTAAAGTCTATTTTTCTTATTCAAATATTAAGTTAGACTTGTTGTGACTGACCTGAAGCTAGCCCAAAGTACATACCTAAGATAACAACACAATATGAAGTTGGTGGAGGTAAGATCTGAATGTAACTAGGACTACCTCAGGAGTCAGGAGAATGCTTGCAATTGGCCATGAGTTAGACTTAGTGCAATTGAGCTATAACAAATATGCACCTGGCTGGGATAACATATAGTTGGAAGGACGATCTGAAAGTTTGTATGACAACAAGCATGAAGACTGACAATGCCAAAGAGTGTAGGATGAATGTGGAGGCACAATCTATGTAAATGTTGCTGGGATAAACTAAGGAGAACACTGTGCAATTGAGCTGTGAGTCAGACTTGGTGTGACTGAACTGAAACTAATCGGAAATGCACACCTTGGGTAACATTGTCACATCCATGACACATGTGCACTCCCTGGGCCTAAGTCCGAGTGCTTCTGGCTCAGTCCAGACTCTCAGGAGTCCATTGTGGAACTCCACTCCATTTCTGTTTATAGTTTTGATCCGTTACTCCATTCCATTCCATATTTAGGATAGTTTCTTCCTGCCACTATATGTCTAACTGTTTTGATGTTTTCAGTCTAACCTTCAGACTTTTGGATTGTCCAATACTCTGGTACAGCCTGTAGGAACATTGCCAATGTTCTGCACTGCCCTCCAGAGTTTTGTTACCCAGACATTGCCTCAGAATGTTCTCTGTAGTATAAAACCCCTTGTACATACATTGTAGCACCTCAGTTTGAATATTGAATAAGATACTCATCGATCTCACTCTGCTCTGGCTTCTGGAACTCTGCAAGTTCCAAGTGTACAAAGTTGTATGCTACTCCAACTCTCCAGACTTGCCTTTCCATCTACCTCCAACCTCACACTTCTCAGAGACCGTTGAGAACTGGTCTTGACAGTATATTCGACCTCACGCTTGCACAAGTTCACCCACCCACACCCCAATGACTATGACTACTCGACTTCACACTCACTTGATGGCAGCAGAAGCCATGGAGTGAGCAGCTATCACTGATATACACCAATCAAATGCTCAGATTGCTTTAGCCAGTAATAGGTGTGCTCCACCTCCTGTTGACCAATTCCGTAGCTTCTCTGCTAGAGGGGAGCCAACCCTGACACCCACTCAGAGAGCTGGTATGTCCAGCAGACGATCTGCTTCAGCACCCCGTCACACCCCAGACTTCCCCAGTGGTTATGGACCTGGTGGTGATGGTCCAGGAGGCGATGATCCCAGAGATGATAATCCAGATGACTATGGAGATGACGAAGATGAAGACAACAACCCTTTCATAGATGCCCCCAGATCAACTAGAGCCACAACTGGTGGTATTACACAATTTAGCTACTGCAGTCAACCATCTCTCGCACTCTGCCTGTAGCTCAGGAGAACCTTCTTCCTCCAGGGCTAAAGTCTGTGAACCAGACACCTTTGATGGGACTGATCCCTGGAAACTTTGGACCTTCCTAGTCCAATGCAAGCTGTGTTTCCAGGATCGTCCTAAGGCATTCTGTCAGGATAGAAATAAGGTTATGTTCACTCAGTCATACCTGAAGGGCATGGCCCTTGAATAGTTTGAACTGGACCCTCTTAACACTGGAGATCCAGCAAACCGTCCTCTGTGGATGGACAGCTGGCTGGACTTCATGGCGGAACTCCAGACCACATTCAGACCCCATGACCCCATCACTGACACTGAACACCAACTTGATCATCTTTGCATGAAGGAAAACCATCACATCAATTGCTATGTGGTTGACTTCAACTGTTTGGCCTCTCAAGTCCAAGGCTACAGAGATGGTGCCCTCCATCACCTGTTCTACTCTGGACTTCTGGACCATATCAAGGATGAGATCAGTAGGGTCGGCAAACCTAACACCCTAAACAGCTTGCATGTATTGTTGCAGGAAATTGATGCATGATACTGGGAATGCAAGGATGAGGCCACACATCAGACCAAGTCCTCTGGAGGAAACTCTGGAACTAATACCAGTAATAAGTCTAACCCCGGTAACAAAGGGGATAAGCAGAAATCTGGTAATGGAACCCAGTCCTCCATGACCAGTACCCCAGCCATGTCCAACTCCACTCCGAAACCTGCTAACAATCAGTCAAACTCTGGACAAACTTCCACTCTCGCTAACAAACTTGGAAAGGATGGAAAGCTGACCCCAGCTGAATGAAAGAGACATTTTGAGCAGAACCTTTGTATGTTCTGTGGGAATGCTGGACATAAAGCCAAAGAGTGCCCTAGATCCACCTCCTGTGCAGCCAAAGCCCATGCAGCCATGGCAACCGAGTCAGAACCCAAACCGACCGCCTCCACTGAGGCAAAAAAATAGAGAGCAGCTCTCAGAACTCTGCACAGCCTGGGAGTTGCATTGATACCAACTGTGCACCTGTAGAGGCATGCCTCAATGCATCCACTCTTTTGAATCCAATTTCATTGAAGCCTTCTGTGACTCTCAACTCTTATGATATTCTGGAAATTTCAGCCTTAATAGACTTGGGTTCAACCCACTGTGTTGTAGACTCCGCTTTTTCCAATATGCATCATCTTTCCACATATTCCATCCCACCACTCGTCCTCCATTTGTTCAACAGTGTGACAATGACAACCATCGATAAAGCTGCCAACCTTTCCATCTGCTTCCCTTCCAGAGATGTCACTGATATGACCTTCTATGTAACTCCATTGGATTCTGAGTGTAAGATCATTCTCAGACATAACTGGCTCACCCGCTACAATCCATTGATTGATTGGGTATTGGGCAGTATTAAATTCCAAAACCTTACATCTTGTTTGCCAGCACTGACATCACCCTCCACCTTGGAGCTGCCTCCAAGAGACTCCAGAGATACCCTCCACAGTTCTCCAAACTCCACCTCCCCACCCACAGTTGACACCTCTTCTCCACCCAGCCTCCAAGCACCCAACATCTCTCTGATCAACATGGCAGCTTTCCTGTGCACTTGTAAGTTAGATGGCTCACTCCAGTTCTCCCTCCAGGTTCGACCCCAAGATGACACTAAACACCAGGCAGCCACTGTGCAGGACACACTGGACTTATCATTGGTACCCTCGGACTATCATGACTTTGCTGACATGTTTAGTAAGGCAAAGGCTTCCATGCTTGTGCCTCACCGAGAGTTCAATCTCAAAATCAAATTGGAGGAAGGAATTACTCTGCCACTGGGAACCCTCTACGCCCTCTCCCCAGTCGAGCTTACAGCTCTCTGGACTTTCATCGATGAAAACCTTGCTAGAGGCTTTATCCACCCAACATCCTCTCCCTATGCTGCCCCGGTCCTTTTCATCAAAAAGAAGGATGGATCTCTTTGCCTGTGTGTTGACTTCAGGGGTCTCAACAAGATCACAAAGAAGGATCGCTACCCTCTCCCTCTCATCTCGGACTTACTTGATTCACCTAGTCGAGCCAAAGTCTACACTAAGATAGATCTCTGACATGCCTATCATCTGGTATGCATCACCAATGGAGATGAGTGGAAAACAGCCTTCCAGACTCATTACAGATCTTATGTATGGCTTGTGATGCCATTCAGACTTACCAATGCCCCTGCAGCATTTCAATGCTTTGTCAACTCCATCTTCCCAGATCTACTGGATGTTTGTGTTGTTGTCTACCTAGACAACATCCTAATTTACTCTGATAGTATCAAAAATCACAAAATGCATGTCTGCAAGGTACTTCGCAGACTCCAGCAACACAGTCTCTATGCCAAACTGGAGAAATGCGAGTTCCATTCAGAATCTGTAGAGTATCTTGGATTCTTCCTATCTCCCAATGGTCTGACAATGTCTGAGGACAAGGTTAAGGCCATTCATGACTGGCCCGAACCCTGTAAAGTGAAAGATATTCAATCCTTCCTTGGCTTTGCCAATTTCTACCATCAATTCATTTATAATTACTCTGATATTGTGGTGCCTTTGACACATCTTACCAGAAAGAACACACCCTGGAGTTTCTCCAAGGAGTGTTGCCAGTCCTTTAATCAGCTTAAGGAAGCCTTTTCGTCTGCTCCTATTCTCACCCACTTCCAACCTGGACTTCTAATCATGGTCGAGACCAATGCTTCGGACTATGCCATCGCTGGCATTTTGTCTGTCACATGCCTGGACAATGAAATATGTCCCATGGCTTTTTATTCTCGGACTTTGACCGCTCTGGAGTTGAATTAAAATACACATGACAAGGAGCTACTGGCAATATATGAAGCCTTCCAGACTTGGCACCATTACCTCGAGGGCCCAGCACAACCTGTTGACATTGTTACTGACCACAAAAACCTTGAATATTTCTTGACTTCTAAGGTTCTCACCAGGCATCAAGTGCACTGGTCTGAGTACCTTTTGCAATTCAATATGATTATCCACTTCCACCCTGGTAAGCTTGGAGCAAAGCCCAATGCCTTGACTAGATGATGGGATGTCTACCCCAAAGAGGGGGATAGGGACTACACTTGAGCTAACCTGCAGAATCTCCATCCCATTTTCACCAATGAACAACTGTCAAATTCCCTAAGGGCTACCTACTTGGAAAGACCAGTACTCCACGCTAGCATGATCAGGCAAGAGACTATGCAGTGGACTTAGAGTCTCTGTATGCATACCTCCAAGAAGAAATGGCAGAAGCCCAAAAGAGATACCAAGGTCAGCTGATGCCAAATGAGCCCCAGCTCTGGACTTTCAGATCAGAGATTTGGTGTACGTTAAAGCCAGGTACTTCAGGTCCACTAGACCATCGAAAAAACTCTCAGAAAAGAACCTCAGTCCATACCCTATCATTGCCCATGTTGGATCACTACCCTTCACCATCAGACTACCTGACTCTATGAAGTCCATACACCCCATATTTCACATCTCTTAACTAGAATCCACAACTCTGAATGTTATCCCTAACCGTGTCCAACCTCCACCTCCACCTGTTGAAGTTGACAGAGAACCAGAGTTTGAGATAGAAAGAATCTTGCACTCCAAACTGGATCATCAAAGACATTGTCCATTGCAATACTTGGTCAAGTGGGCCAGCTATGAGGGTACAGACGAGGAAACATCCTGGCTTATAGCTACCAAATTAGGCAATGCCCCTGACCTAGTCTCAGACTTTCACAAAGCATATCCAGACAAACCTGGTCCATTAAACTCCGTTATACATCACCTCTGAGTCTTCAGACTCTCCAAGCACAAACTCTGTCACTCAGAACTTAGGAGGAAAAATGAAAAATGAAATTTGGATGGGGGTCAAAGTGGTCATTGCAGCCTTTAACACCTCAAACAACTCATTGAGAACCCCAGTCAAGTCCTGAATGTCCTTAGAGGACGACTTGATGGCCACTGTGTTCCTGTCGATCACTTGCATGATCTCTCCGAGGCGCCTGTCCAGTACCTTGGCCATGAAGTCTTGTCGGGTGGGCAGCATGTGTAATGTCCAAGGCTGTGGCATGATTTCCACATCCAGTGTTTCATCCATCACTTCATCATCACCATCCCCTGTGTCTCCAGACTGTGCGACCCTCTTCTGGCACTTTCTCCTTTCTCCACCTTGGGGGGACATTGTCACTGCCATGCATTTCTCGGACTCCATTGCTCAGATGGTCAGGTCGCACTTCCCTTTGTTCTTCTGACACTGCAGACACAACTTGCTATGGCCCATGCCTGGAACACACTCTTCATCGGCCTTTATGCATGCAGAGCAAGCCTTAGGCTTATCACCTGCTGCACTGCTCCCAGCTGCCAACTGCTGTGAGAAGTTCTGGACTTGTTAGTAAAAGCCTGCGAGTGATCAAACGACCACTCACCGATGGCCCCACCCCCTGTGCCTTCTGTGTCTCATTTTCGAGCCTTTGTTTCTTGGCCTCTTGCTCTCATATTCTCTTTGCCTCAGCTGCCTTCACCTCTGCAGCCTTCTTTGCTTGCCAGGCTCGCTCAGCTTCAACCTCCTTGGCCCTATGTTCCTCCTCTTCAGCCTCTAGAGCCTCCTGCAGAGCAACCTGCTGACACTCATCATACTTAGCCAACTTGGTGGCTACACTGTCCCTGGGCTTTTCTTCTAGCTCCTCCATGGTCAAGCTGGACCAGTCCACAATGGCTGGTCTGGTGGTAGAGGTGGTTGCCAATGTTGAAGACATGTTGTCAAAGGATGGGAGTTGAGGCTTGTAAGAACTCCATTGAGTCTTAGCAGTATGAAAAATTTTCAACTCCAACAATGCAGACTTCGAAAACCAACACACACATGTTGGTACTCCAATGCCTCGAGGGCTTGGCACTAAGAGGGGGATACTGTCACATCTGTGACATGTGTGCACTCCCCAGGCCTAAGTCTGAATGCTTCTGGCTCAGTCCAGACTCTCGGGAGTCCATTGTGGAACTCTGCTCCATTTCTGTTTATAGTTTTGATCTGTTACTCCGTTCCATTCCATATTTAGAATAGTTTCTTCCCACCACTATATGTCTAACTGTTTTGATGTTTTCAGTCTAACCTTTGGACTTTCAGATTGTCTGATACTCTGGTACAGCCTGTAGGAATGTTGCCAATGTTCTGCACTGCCCTCCAGAGTTTTGTTACCCAGACATTGCCTCAGAATGTTCTCTGTAGTATAAAACCCCTTGTACATACATCATAGCACCTCAGTTTGAATATCAAATAAGATACTCATTGATCCCACTCTGCTCTGACTTCTGGAACTCTGCAAGTTCCAAGTGTACAAAGTTGTATGCTACTCCAACCCTCTGGACTTGCCTTTCTGTCTACCTCCAACCTCAGACTTCTTGGAGACCATTGAGAACCAGTCTTGACAAACATACAACATGAAGCTGGTGAGGGGAAGATCTGAATGTTGGTTTGACAAGCACGAATATTGATGATGCCAAATGGGAGTAGGACAAACACAATAGTAAACACCCAGATAATATCAGAGTGTGCTTCACAAGAACAGAAACAAATGTACATATCTAAAATAGGCTGAACAAGATCCATTGATATGGACATTGACAAACTGGGAACCAGTAAAACACTCCTCAAGGTCTTTAACCCCACTGGCACTCGATGCGAGGTGGTACTGGGGTGACCTCAGTGATGCAGAGTCAACAGAGTGTGATTTGAAGCAACTCGAAGTCAGCCTCAAATCAGGGAGCAGCATGAAGCCAGCTTCATGGTAGTTGTCTACATACTGGGTTCATAATCATTAAATCACACTGTAATCGAATAAAGTCACTGTACAAGGAACCTCATGGAGTAAAATAATGGACTTACAGTGACTCCGAAAACCCTTTCCATGTTTGCCCTATTTTCAGTGCATGCAGTGTACTGCCAGACATATGGAGAATCACACTAAGCTTTGGTGGAGTCATAAATAGTACATAGTATTGGCTGCAATTTGGCTCCTAGGTCATGTGATTTCATTCACACAGTCCAGAGATATGGACATTTTAAAACAGCATGTCCATGGAAAGGGTTTTTTCACTTTTGAATTTACAAGGGTATTTGCATATTATCAGTACTTGGTATATCCACCTTTTGCTCTAAGCACTGCCTCAACCCTTCTAGGCATTCTTTCAATTAGTTTCTGACACTCCTCCACTGAAATCCCCTCCCACTCCACCTGAACTCTCTCCCATAGCTCATGAATCCCATTAGGGGGGGTTTCATACCCTGCAAGCCTTCTTTTCAGGCAACCCCAGAGATGTTCAATGGGATTGAGGTCAGGAGACTGTGCAGGCCATACCATGGTCCCAAACTCCTGCTCTTCTAGACAATCTCTAACCTTTTTGCAAGTATGCTTGGGATCATTGTCTTGCTGAAAGATTGTATCAGATGGATTGAGACCATAATACTCCAATGTTTGTTGAAGCTCATCCTTCAAAATCTGAAGGTAAAGGTCCCCATCCATCCTACCATCAATCTTTGTAGCATAGCCAACACCATCCCAAGTCATACACCCCCACATCATCAAGGAACCCCCTCCAAACTTGAGAGTTCCTTGTACCAGCCTATCATTAAGTCCCTCCCCAGCCTTTTTCCAAGCCCACTTGCATCCATCTGACCCTAGGTGATTAATCTTGGTCTCATCAGACCATACAACCCTCTTCCAGTCCTTTATAGTCCAGTCCTTGTGGGTATAAGCAAAGTCCAAGCAAGCCTTGCGATGTCTGGCTGAGAGAATAGGACATTTGGTCTTGACTACAGACTTCATACCAGATTTTTTCAAGTGATGATGAACAGTATTAGCAGAGAGAGGCTGGTTGTTGATGTTTCCAAGGGCTTTGGTGACTTGAACTGCATTTTCAGCATTGCCAGAGGTAATAAGATGTTGAGCATGGCAAATATTGGCAGGGGAAAGCTTAGAAGGATGGCCTCCAAGGGCCTTAGGAAGGCTAGAACACCTCTTAGAATGAAGTTTGGATACAGTAGAGGGGCTGACACCAATTTGCTTGGCAATAGCTTTACCAGAATGGCCAGAGTCAAGCAAAGAGAGAATGGTGCTTTGCTGAGTAAGAGAAAGGGGTCTGACCATAATGGTAGTTGGGAACAAAGAGGTATTTGAATTTTTTTAAACTCAGACATATTGTTTACACATGTATCTTTGTTTGTATCACCAAACAATAGCAATTATTGGATGTTTTGAATAAGATCTTAGTTACCAATTCAAAAGTGAAAAAACCCTTTCCATGGACATGCTGTTTTAAAATGGCCATATCTCTGGACCATGTGAATGAAATCACATGACCTAGGAGCCAAATTGCAGCCAGGACTATGTACTATTTATGACGCCACCAAAGCTTAGTGTGATTCTCCATGTGTCTAGCAGTACACTGCATGCACTGAAAATAGGGCAAACATGGAAAGGGTTTTTGGAGTCACTGTACTTGCTGCAGATGGGCCAACAATGGTCACAAAATCTTCTAGCTCTAGGATGTGGTGGTGACAAGTGAGTGAGTCACGTGACTTAGGTGTGTTTGGCTTGGGAATTCCCAGGATTTGACTCAACAAGGTAATTGTAAATAACAGTACATAGATCACACTAACTCCTTACCATGACATTCCCCTGTTCTTGCCCATTGCTCGTCACCTGTCACCCATTGCCCACTGCCCAACACTTGATGGCCTCAAGTTTCTTCTGTCTGCCTGGTTCTGAGCTGGCTTCATGCCACTACTTGATTTGAGGCTGACTTTGAGTTGCTTCAAATCGCACTCTGTTGACTCTGCATCACTGAGGTCACTTTGGTACCACCTCATATCGAGTACCAGTGAAGTTAAAGACCTCAAAGAGTGTAGTCTTGACTGTCATATGCCATCCTTCTGTCTGCCTCAAAATTTTTGCTCTGCAAAGGTCCATATTCCTCATTGCAATTAAGCTGTGAACTCATAGGTTATACCATGCATACTTCAACTTCTCTACATTGAAGACCAGATCCACTTTTCTTCATGTCTACTGCAGTGACTCGTTTCAGGCCTTATACCTGTCCTGATGATGGTAAGCTCCTCAGTTTATGTCATTTCTCTGGCTTCAGCAGTTTAATCAGGTCATGTCTGCAGCCAATTTAACCTTGCTTGATGCATGAGTGGTTGCATGCCAGGGAAGTTTGGTGCTCACCTTGCCAAACATAGACTTCATTCCAGAGCCCCATATCTTCGAAGATGAGGAGCTTCACCCTCAGGCAGATGGCCACTTTGGGCTAGCAGACTGCTTCCAGAGGCCCCAAATCTATGATAAAGAATACAACTATGCAGTCTGCATTCCTCAACAAGAAAGATTCCCCTTCCCAAATCCTCTGTATATAGCCTGGTATACCCTGACTTCTGCCAATTTTATCATTCCAGCTGGTTCCTTGTTTGCAGTGGGCCAACTTCATGAATCAAAGGTGAAAGATTTTGAAGCCCTATTTCAGTCCTTGCAAAGCTGCCACCAACCCCTCCAGAATCGACCTGTTTGTCATGGAATTATGTGGAACTTGCTGCAGTTGGCTCGCCACAAGGTCATGTGCTTGTGACACCATCCCCTGGTCTTCAGAGACCTCATGATCTTTGTTTCCCAGCTGCAGAAGACACTTTTAGATATCTACGCTGTCCTGGAATACATTGAAATCCTCTATCCACTGCTTACTAACATACTGTCCACACCTGTGCATGCAAATCCCAACTGGATGGGATGCTTCACTAACAACACTCAAATATGTGAAGTGTTGTATTTCATCAGGGTACCTGTGTGGTTGGTATGTAGAGAAGAATTTATTCCCCCCACCACATAGTCAAGGCTATGTACATGGAAAATGGTATCACCAGGCCATTTCCAGCTATATACTGTGGTCCCTCTGGTGCCCTCTGCCACTTCCATACCTGCCATTCTTATCAGGGCAATCTTGCTGAGGTGCCCACACCCACAGCACACTGCAAACATTTCACAATTTTGCATGCCAAAATATGTTGAAAAAATTGAAAGAAGAGATACTCTTGTATTTGGGCTGTGTTCACAGAAAAAAAGCAAATATTTTATGTTATTTTCTTTGTCTTTTCTGTGCAAAAACATGAATTGATGGTAGTGCTGATTAGCTTCTATGCTAATGGGTACTACCATCAATCAATGTTTTGTGGAAAGTCATGGAAAGAAAAGAAAAGATTGTTTTTGCCTTTTCTCTTTGAAAACAGCTGTCAAAAAAGAGTATCACTTTCTTCAATTTTTTTAGCATGTTTTCTGGAGAAAAATTATGAAATGCTTGCAGTGGCAGCTGCACTGGCATCTTTGCATCTGTCTTCCAGCAGTGGCAAGCAATTGAGCCAAAGGCAGACTAGGTCTGCAAGGGAAAGGGTGACTGAAGGCCCTTCTTGAGGTACATAAAATTGATCCATACCTCTTTTTTTCTCTTTCCTGATCAGTTGTGCATAGCATCCCCACAACATTCCATGAGTGGAGAGTTGAAATGGGAAGAACCTGACCTTCCTGAAATTCCGAAGCCTCATGGCCTTTTCATGATGGCTTGGAAGGTTGCTGATAAAAATCTGGAGCAGATCAAATTGGAGCGTGTTGACCTGGGGTATTGTTTCCCTAAACCAACTCTCTTCACCAATGTGACTTCCCTGGAGTGCAAGAAAACCTACTTTCTCAATTGGTTGGCTGCTTGTCCACTGTGGCTCAGTCAAGTTGATGTTCCTCCCCCCTCGAAGTTTCCTTCCCCTCAAATGTGGAGGGATTTCCTGAATATGATTCCCACTGAGCAGCAATCATCAACAAGGAGTGCAGCCTCAAAATCAGCAGTCCGAGATATCTTGGGGGATGATATAGTTCACTTGGCTCAGGGCTTGGTGGGGGTGCTGGAAGCAATTACCTGGCATGGAATGGAAGTTAAAGTTGCATCACTGTCTGACCCCCCTTTGCAGTTTGCACGTTCCCTTCTGTGGGAGCTATATGAACTCAATTTTCACTATGAACTCTTTGCACTTGACAGGGTCCTCGCAGCTGACCTCTGGACCTCAGATGATTCCTGAATAGGCCGCCAAACTTTACCTTACAGCATTTTCCCTGGTGAGTCTGGCCTCATCATGTGGTCTGAGCCTCTTCCACAGGAACCATGACAACTGGGCATATGTGCTCCTGATATGCAAACCTCATTGCCATATTTCAATAACTTCCATGAGCTTCTGTTGACTTGGCCTGGAGCACCCCTTCATTTGCAGGTCCCTGTGGAGCTGGATGGTCAAGGAAACACATCAGCATATGAACATATTCTTCTTGCTTGTCAGTTCTATGTCCAGACTGTATATGATCACTTAGGCTGTCTGCCTTCCCTCCCCCACTTATTCACTTTTTTGTAATTTGTCTTCCATTGTATTTGTGTCACCTGTGGCTGTAAATGACATTCTGTCATTTTGAGTTTGAGTTTATTGTTCACCCACACTATGCACATTACTAAGGTCTTGTTACTTCGACTGCTCGTACTGACAGACAAGGCACCAAGGAAAAAAAAAAGACTGCACAAGTCAATGGCAGAGCTGAGAAGGTAGGTATAGCAGGAAGGAAGGGTACAGTGCTCACAGATCCAGTTCACCAATGATGGAGATGTCTTAGTCATGTAAAATGCAGGAATGGTGCTAGCAACTGACACATTGGAAACTGAAACACGTGGTCTAGCATTGAACCTTAATTACTGGGACAAGGTATGGATTTTGTTTTTGTTTCTTTCTTTCCCTGTTAGCATACAGGAAGTAGCAAATGTGTGTTGCTTGCTGCTCTGATGCATCCCCTGTAGGTTGCTGGTTTTTCTTTGCTTCCACATTTTCCCCAGCATTGTCATGTGACTGCAGCTCTTCACTATTGCGCCTTTGTCTACCTGGTAAGTAAGGGAACTCTGTTGTGAGTCATTACTCATGCATAGCAGCTCATGGTCTGTGGATATCAACATATACTGACCTACTGTTGACTTTGTGTCTCAGTGCTACCTGTTGACTCTGTGTCCCTGGTACATTTTTGTTGACTTTGTGTTGCACATTCCAGGTATCTAGATGGCTGTCTGCCACCCCAAACCTCCAAGGCATTGTGAGGCCCCACAGGTTTCCAATCCCACATCAAGTAGTTCTCATCCTGTTGGTTCATTGCATTGTTCCTTGGGCACTGTATTCACTCTTTGTTTCCAGAGCAGCCTATGCCAACTGCCTGTGCCAGCTGTTGATACCTCAGTGAATGATTGCCTCCCAGTCAGTTTGCCTCATGTGTTCAGTGTTTTTAATATTGACATGTGTTCTCTAGAGCACCCCACATCACCCAGCCTCACTACTTGATGATACTGCAGAAAATAATTCCCTTCAAGTCAGTTTATTTTGTTTGTGCCATGGATTTCTGTGTTGACCTTCCTTTTCTCTAGAGCACAATCTGGCATCTGGTGTTGCAAGTTGTGGATGGTGCATCACAAACCCAACCTGGGAGCTTTTCAAATGCTTCAGTGGTATGCCTGCTTTCACCTGACACCATCACATGTGCTCATTACTTTGTCAGAGTGCAACACGACCCCTATTTGTCCTACCCCCCTTAGCCCATCACTGCCATCCACCAGGCACAAAAGCACTCTACCTCCCCATGCCACCACCTATCCTTGTACTTCCAGGTCATCAGTGTTTTGTGCAGGACCCACAGGCACTACCCAATCAGCCACAGCAGCAATCACATCAAGAAATATTGTAATATCTTGGGATTGGGTGCGTGTATTTACCCAGTTCCTTTTCCTCTGTGCTCTATACATTCCTCTCTATGTGTTCCTCCTGTTTTTATAGCATAGTGCTGTGCCATTTTCCACTGGCACCCCGTTGTCTCCCTTCCACTGCTCGTGTTCCACGCATAGCTCCGTCAATCACACACCAAATCTCTTGATTTTTTTGGGATCCAACTCTACTCATCAAGACCTACTGGACGATGTCGAAAACTCGACGAACGCGCCCATCTTTCCGGAGTTATTCCATTTTTCGTGCACACACAGCGTAGCACTATTCTGGCCCATATCTTTTTCATTTTTCCACCAGCTCTTTCGATTTTCTGACTGTCCGTAGTACTCGGCGACGGCTACCTGGCAGTATATACCGCTATTCAATACAGCCAGCCATTCTCACGATATTCGGATTTTCGTGCTACTGAGATCCCTCTGAGACTTTTTGTGACCAATCGAGATGCTGAATCCCCTCGTTATCCATTCATAATCACACACAGATGTGCCATGACCCATCCCAGATGCTCCCACTGTTATCTTTTCATTTTTGCAGTCGAGCGAGGCTGCATACCCCGGTTTTAGAGGTTCGAAGTCGCACGAGGCGACCAAGAATGCGTTTTTTGTCTTTTTGCATCGCGTTTCGAGCTCGTAGGCTGGTTTGTAACCACCCCCATCTGTCGTACCACCTCCTGCCACCGCTCGCTGGTGCCCGCACCCATTTCTGTCATCGCAAGCCATATTTCTTACTCTACCCTTCCCAACTTTCCCTTACAGTTTGCTTGCTTTTCTCATCTAGTAACATTGGTGAGGGCCAGAAACTTTTCAGCGAGGGGAAAGTGGTTACCCTCTTCAAGAGTCAGCATATTTGCAACAAATTTTGTAGATGGGAAGGGTTTCAGCTGAGTACTTTTAGCTGCGGGTTGAATCCCTAAGGTAGATAGAACTATGATGCATGAATGATGTTCTGCGTGTCTGCGGGTATATACATAGAATGATGAGCTACAAAAATTGAAAATTGATGTGTACACGCTTTCATTCCATTTTCCTTAAGGTGTGCAGACTTGGGAAATTATGTCATAGCATATTTGGTTATAGGTGATTGGGGTCTCGCTGAAAGTCATATTCCTAAAGTAGTAAATCTATGGGAGAAAGGCATGTGACACCGAAAAAATGTGGCATGACCATCTGGCTTTCCATACTCTGTTGATGACTTGGATCTGGAGATGAGCCTTGATAGGCCCAATATGCAGAGAGGCATTTTTGATGACACCTAAAGTGCTCTCTTCAGACCCTTCAGTCACATTTAGTCCTGAAACTGGGCCAACAGAAGTGTACATTTCAACCTAAAGGTGGGACTAGCCAATGTTGGCTGACTGGCCCTGACAGGGGGTTGGCCAACCTAGCTGGGGGATGGCCCACCTACCTGAAACTGGGGTCAGCCAACCTAGCTGGGGGGATGGCCCACCTACCTGAAACTGGGGTCAGCCTACCTGGCTGGGGGATGGCCTACCTGTCTGGGGGATGGCACACCCACCTGAAAGTGGGGTTGGCCAACCTAGCTGGGGGATGGCACACCCACCTGAAAGTGGGGTCAGCTGACCTGGCTGGGGGATGGCACACCCACCTGAAAGTGGGGTCAGCTGACCTGGCTGGGGGATGGCCCACCCACCTGAAAGTGGGGTTGGCTGACCTGGCTGGGGGATGGCCCACCTACCTGAAACTGGGGTCAGCCTACCTGGCTGGGGGATGACCCACCTACCTGAAACTGGGGTTGGCCTACCTGGCTGGGGGATGGCCCACCTACCTGAAACTGGGGTTGGCCTACCTGGCTGGGGGATGGCCCACCTAGCTGAACCTGGGGTCAGCTGACCTAGCTGGGGGATGGCCCACCTACGTGAAACTGGGGTTGGCCAACCTAGCTGGGGGGATGGGGCCAACTTAGCTGGGGGATGGCCCACCTACCTGAAACTGGGGTCAGCTGACCTAGCTGGGGGGATGGCCCACCTACCTGAAACTGGGGTCAGCCTACCTGGCTGGGGGATGGCCCACCTACCTGGGGGATGGTCCATCCCCCTGGCAGTGGGGTCAACAGCACTGGGATCAGCCATTGGATACAAGTCACAGCCCCACACTGAGGGGCATCCATGTCAAATGAAAATACTAGTCATGCCACAGATGGTTTGAAGGTCCAGGACAGTATGCCATCCAGTGGGGTTGGCTGACCTACCCCCCTGAAAGGGGGATCAGCTGACCTAGGTGCAGGACAGCCTGCCCACTTGAAAGGGAAATCAGCCAACTTAGGTGCAGGATAGCCTACCCCCATGAAAGTGGGGTTGGCAGACCTAGCTGAAGTTGGTTATGATTCAATTCCCTGTGCCTCCAAAACTGTACATTCCAATTTAAACTGTCATCATATATATACACATCAAAGTCCCATGGCCCTCCTGGTTTGATTCCATGTTCTCACCCCCCTCTTCCCATGTTCCCCATCCTCCCTGTCCTTTTTCCCATCTTGCTTTGCCACCTTCTTCCCCCTAGTTACAATCCCACTCTCTGCCCTTTTCCATTTTTGAGTGGGTACCACAGGAGGAGCTTCCTCCTCTTCCTTCTCCTCATCCTCCCTATCACTCCCACCCATCCCAGCACCTTCATCCCCCTCTTGTGGCTCCTTCATGCCTGAACTTTGCTCCAATCTTGCCACTATCAACCCCACTATATCCATCACATTCTCCACCATCTGGATACCAAGCCCAGAGTTCAGCAAAAATTGGAGGTGACTGACCAAGGGATCATCCTCTTCAACTTCCTGGGCACAACTACATTCCCTCAACAGCAGACCAAGCCCCAGCACCACCTCCTCACCCAATGAGGAGGAAGTGAACCTTGCACTTTGTAATTCCCCAAGGGCCTTCCAAAAACAGGCAGACTCCAAATGGATTTCCTGGGGAAAATACTTGGCACTCCAGGTCCATGTTGCCCAATGGGGAAGGGCTACCTCTCTCCCCTTTCCATGTTCCTATGAAAGATGCTTTGTTAGCTAAGTGTTCCCCAGAAATCACCAACTTACCTCATCTGGCAGGGCCTCCACCAGGTCCACAAGTACTTGGTACCTGGGCATGATGGAAAGAGACTTCAAATATTGGATGTGGTCCTTGCTAGCATGCCATGCAGGACTAGGCTCTTCAGGGGCCTGGTCCCTCACATCCATAGTCACTTCCACCCCCTTGGTCACAACCTCACCACTTTTCATCATCTGCCCAGAGCGCACCCCTTCTTCACCTACTTCTTCTTTACTGTCATCCTCAGGGTCCATCCACTCTCTCTTCTTACTGCTCCCTGCCACTGGTCTCCTGTCAAACTGCCTTGACAAAGGCACATCCTCCTTTTTGCAACTGATGAAAGATACAATGACCTTCTCCTCTGCCTCTAGGGTTTTCCAGTGATCCCAGAGCAACCCCAGGTCAACCTTGGTCCATTTTGAAGGATCCTTCATTGTAAACCCCTCTGGAATGGACTGGGAGTCAAGATACTCCATGGGAGACTCAATCAGGAAGCCCCAGGGAACCCTGGCCTTGGGCTTCTTTGTGAACTTGGCTATGCCCCAGACTTCATCAGATCAGAGGCATGCACATGACAATCAAGACCCACCATAAGCAGTTTGGAAGACTGCTCTTGCCAAGTTCTGCTGCACCTTCAACTTCTGCCCTGACCAATTTGGCATCTCTGGGTTCCCATCCTCATCCAAGGATATCTCCACCTCATGCTTCTCAGCAGAATCTTCCTCCACTAAACAGTGACCAATGGGCATGGACATGTGGAGAGACAATACATCACACTTACCAGGGACTGTCAAAAGGTAATCCATCAAACTATTTTCCCCATTCAACACCCAATCCTTGCTTGACTCTGAAGACTGGGTGAATGCCTTCTTCCCATCTGCTGGTGCTGTCTCAAACCTGGTGGTCTTCTTGAGCATTGAAAAAGAAGAAGGATAGTGAAACTTACACTGCTATCTTGATCTGACCTTCCCCTGCCTCATGTGCTACAAACATCACCACATGGGACCCCATGGTTCTGTGCACAGTTTCAATTAAATCTCTAGCCATATTTGGGAGATTTTTTCTCCTGTATCTGTTATTGGGTAGCTCAGCATATGGTCATGGAGTGACAAGTGGACTTACAAGTCATGGGTCTCTTTTGGGGCACCTAACATGTTCCATTTTTCTGCTGCCCTCCCAGCTTCTGCTTTCCTCTCATCAGAAACAGACTCCCACCACTGTTGGATGATCCTGTTCCTCTGCCCTATGGTCTTGGGGTCCTTGGTGTCCCTCCTTTCCCTATCGTAGGCATCCATTTCCTCCTTAAAGATCCTCTGTGCTGCAGTAAATTCCATAAAGGCCTTTTTGTAGTCCCCAGCCTTGGTGGGGTGAGCCTTCTCCTCCCTGGCATTCCTCACCCTCACAACTTTCTGCCCAGCTCTTCCTAGTGACAGCCAGAATTTGCTGGATGATGGCTATTTCATCATCCTGATCCTCTGGATCCAGGTGGGGCAAGAACTCCCTCCTGATGGCCTAGGCAAACCTCAGACATGTCTGACTTGATGAAAAGGATGTCTCACCACTCTCAAATGTGGGGGCAATCACACAGAATCCTCAGGTTCATGTTTAAGGATCTCAGACTTCACCTCAGCAAGGGTCTCATTCCTGAGCAGGGAGTTCCCCCTTGCTTCTTTGTACCTTCCCACATAGGAGGAGAGGATTTCAGAGTAGACTTCCTTCCAGTCAGACATTGGATAGGTCAATGGGTGCAAGTGTATAGTGGCAGAGATTTTGTTGTCACAGATGGAAGACAGAAGATGAAAATTTATCAGCCCTTACTTATTTAGGCAGGTGGTTCAAAGAATGTCAGCCATCCCACTTTTAGGCATTGCCCATTTTGTTTGCACATATTTGCCATTCACTCCTGTTCTGCCACCAAGTCCTGGACCAAGCATATCCCCACACAAGCCATATGTACCTGCTCCCATTCTAAATGCCATCCATCTGTTTACCATGGAACATCAGCCTTGCCTTGCTTGCAAAGTCACTCCACAGCCCCATCTGCTTGTTGGCATAAGCCTCTTTTCCTGGCTCTGTCGACTGCAGAGCCCTTTGCTCCCACATTTTCTTGTCATGGTCCCTGCCTCAGCAGTAACCTGTGATATCCAAGAGTACAGGTGGCTCAGCAAGTCCTCACTCCACATGATCAAGTCTTTGATAGTGGCAATCCTGGCATCCAACTCCTCAAGTGCCATTCAACCTCTTCTTTGCACTTGTCATTTGCTCCTCAACAGTCTTGGAGGATCTTCTACCTCTTCAAATGGCAGTGGTGATACCCACAGGGTCCCCTGTGCACTGGCCAGGTTGATGCCAAGCTCCTGTGTCTCCACAACCACTGTCTCTGCCTCTTGTTCATCAAAAGGCCACTAGGGTTGGCAAAGAATGCCAACATGTCCTTGATTGGGTC
The DNA here is from genome assembly GCA_024613145.1 of Pisolithus marmoratus. Lineage (NCBI taxonomy): Eukaryota > Fungi > Basidiomycota > Agaricomycetes > Boletales > Pisolithaceae > Pisolithus > Pisolithus marmoratus. The sequence goes on from JANFAE010000055.1 coordinate 34,898, forward strand.
CATTGCAGTTCTGGGAGGTTCTGGGATGGGGGCAGGAGTGGGAGGAGCACTGGATGGGAGGAATAAAGGGGTGGAGGTAGCAGGTGGTGGTGGCACAGCTGGATCTGACACTGAGGCAGAGGCTTCCTCATTGGGATTGAGAAGAGGATGGACATGTGGGAGAGGCTTGTGTGTCGATGACAATGCTGACAAAGTGGTGGGGATAGGAGGAGGCACTGGGGCAGTCTTTGGCCATTTTCTCATTGAAGCTGCCAATGCCAGTGGGCCTTCCTGGTTCTTGCACTACATGTTTCCATGGGCCTACCATCATGATCCTGGGAGCTAGTTACTCACCTTCCAACCTGTCTTATAGGCCTTGTTGCACTTCTTTTTCCCCTGGTGACACCTTTTGCAGGCCTGCCCTTCCTCTTGTACACACAGAATCCCTAGTCACATGCAGAGCCCACAAGGCTCATTGATGTTCATGGTGCCACTCACATGGTGTTTTTGTCTCCTGTGGGGGCATGCCATGCCTCTTTGATGGTTCCTGGGGTTCTCTGGAAAGGAAGCTATGGTTAGGAAGGTGGTATGTGCTGTGTGTGTTGTCATGCACACCTCATTTTCCTCTCTTTCCACCACACCTGCCTTCTGTGCCTGCCTCTGTGATTTCCTCAATGGATCATGCCACCTTGAGAGGCAGGCAGTGCTTCTGGAGCCAGTTTAGCCTTAGGGTTCACCATGCATTGTGGAAAGCAAGCTTGGATAGCCTTCAGTCTCTCAAATGCCACCCCAATCATGATTTGCATGTCCTCATCATAGTCAGGCATGTCAGTGCTCATGTCCATCATGAACTTGCATATCTGTTCAATTTGCTCCTGTCACCATCCACCACTGCTGGGTTATCTTCTAGATCACAAAGGCCAACTCACTGATTGCTCATCAAAATGCACAAGCCACCCATGCACAATGTCATCTTCAGCTGATGCATCTGGAATCTCCTTCGTTAATGTCCCCAGCTTCTTCACATTTGCTGCCCACATCCCAGGGATGATCGCTGTAACAGTGTCAGGAGCAAAGTAGGGGATGGCTGACATCTTGTTGCAGTTTGAGGTGAGGTTGGTTGCAAGTAAGAGGGATGATAGTGGTGGGGCTTAGGGAAGAAAGACTTGAAAGTGGCATTTTGTTTGGTATGTTTTGGCAGCCTTTGTTGCCACAGAAGCATTTTGCCACAGCACATGATCAAGCACCCCATGTCATCTACCATTGATCTGTGCACAGCCACTCCACATGTATGATGTCATCCCATCTCCATCCCAATTGCCATGTACCCCTGACTGAGGATGGTCAGCATTTGAAGACCCCAGGAGGTGTAGGGAGCCTATACTCCCTAAGGCTACAGAGCAGCTTTAGCAGCCTTTCTCACTCTCAGTAGTCACTCATTCATGCATTATGGCACTTCCTTGGCTAGTAACATTGCCACTAACATCACTACATATGCTAATGTCACACCTTTCATCACATCACATGCTCATGCCAGCAACATTGCCACTGCTCCTCAGTTACCATAACAAGCCTGTCCCCTATCACAGGCAGTCTCCTTTCAACATGTGACTCCCTGTTTCTATCAGTCAGTGACCCCTACCAACATGTCATGTGCCACCTGATCTCTTTGGCATCTATGACATGTCTACAAGCACTGAAGCTGTCACTCCCCAGATAACACTGCCTTCCATGTCCCTCCTTAGTTGATGAAATCACCACCAGTCTCCACTGCACATCATCACTACCCAGGCACATGCTTTACTATACCACTACTCCTTTTCTTACTTTCATTTTATGGACTTTTCTTGTTTCATCCTTCATGTATATTGTTGTAGCACATGTGATTGTCAGCACCTCAGCCTTTATGTTTTCTCTTGTTACTTTTTGACATATGACAGATCTGAGATATTCCAGTTTCTACCTTAGAAACCACTGTCTCCATGATACAAAAGTCTGACATACTTAGAAAAATATACCACCCATCTTTTGGATCACAATCTGCATGTCTAAGAGTCTTCCTGAGTCCCCAGAGTCATGTTACAGAGTATTTTTGAGTCTTCAGAGCATCCCGAGAGTCCCCAGAGTCAGTCTTATCATCTAATTGCCATCCTCAAGTTTTCCTCTGCCAGAAAATTGCCACCAATTCATTAAATCAATCCTCCACATCTACAAGAATTTTCCTATCATCTACTAGAGTCTACAATCACCACCCTTCAAGTCCCAGAGTTTGCAAGCCTTCCATTCCCCACAGAAAAATCCCCTACCATCCACTCAAGGCACATTTTCAAGTTCTTCATTGCCAATGTCCCCCAGTCTCAAAGAAAAATCCCCCCTTTGTCTTCTAGTCCCTCTTCCATCTCCTTCCAGCTTGGCACCCCTTGGGACAAGCCTAGGTCTTACCTACAGCTTTCTCCTCTTTCCTTTGCACTCTCACAAGAAGAGTTGCCCACATCAGTTTAATGGAGGTACTTGACAAGGTTGCAGTGGGCTGGGGAGGAGATACTGGTGTCCCCTCCTGAACATGGCCATCTTCAGTGGTGCAACCTATGGGAAGTGATTTATGAGGAGACTGGGACTCACAACTCATCTTCTCATGAAAATGGTGATCAGGTGATTGAATTGTTTGCAATTACAATCCCTACAGAGAGTCCAAGTGTCAGAGGCTCAAGTCCATGCAAAATGCTGAGAAAAAAATAAGGTGTGGCTAGAAAGACACTTATGGATAGCAGTTATGGCAGCATGGACTCTTCAAGGAGCTGCACCACTGTGGGAGGACAGTGTGTTAAGAATATGTGGTTAGCTCAGGAGTGACTCAGTGGGCACTGCTAGAGGTGGGCCAAGATCAGGGATAATTTGATAGAGACTCTGTCTCTATTGTCCCTGGCTTTATACACTTGTGTTATCTACAGACTACTGGTACATGTACACACAAATGATGTCATAGATAAGCTTATCAAGATAAGCCTGTACTGCCCCCAGATAGCCAATACCACTTATCTCAACACAGTGCTCACTGCTGGCCACTGAGCTGAATCTATGTAGTGTGAACCCTGGCAAATCAATGCTAAGTGGGACTCACTGGATACTCTGGAGTCTGGAATCTCATGCTGAACATCAGCAAACTAACCATCAGCTGGCCAGGCTCCCCAGGATTCCAGAAAGGTCCCCTTCTGGCCAGGACTGGCCAGATAGAGCTCCAGAGTTCCCAGAATCCCAACCCACCCCCTCTGTCTAGGCTGGGCAGGCTGTCCAGCACTGGCCAGGTGCCCCAGAGTCCTAGACTGTGCCAGAAATCTACTAAGTAGCACTACACTTATCCTAATCATAAGCAAAACAGACCCCTTCTGTGCAGATCTGATCCCCACACTCAACTTAGCCTGTGGTCACCTAATAATTGAATTATATTATTATAAAATTACTTTAATTACAATGGTACAGGGACTACATATTTATGCTAAATAGGCACAGCCTCACATGGAACCTACCCCCCTCCCTTCTGCCACCCCCCCTCTGGTGGATCATCAGAGGGAGGGACAACAACAACAAGAGGAAATGAGGGAACCTACCCCCCTCCCTCTGCCACCCCCCCCCCTCTGGTGGATCATCAGAGGGAGGGACAATGATGACAATGAGAGGAGATGGTGGTGGTAATGGAAAGAGTTGTGGTGCTAGAGTGAGTGGGTTTATATACTTCTATTTGCTTACCTCAGCAACTTTCAAAGCCAGCTGTGGCACACCCCCACAAATTTCAATTGGAGTTTGAATTTGCCACAGCACATTGGTGCAGACTCAGAAGTTGAAAAATCTACTATATGGAGTAATTGTACAGCCACGATGTCATAATGAAAATTGTAGCCCATGGTCATAGGACCATGGGAATATGCTTACCTTAGCAATATCTCCTTTTTTGGGCAAGATATTTGCAAAGTTCTGCCAGAGACTCAGCACATCAAAAAGTAAAAGTGGCTGTACAGTTATGATGTCATAATGAAAGTTGTAGTATGTGATGTCATGATCATGTCAGTATGATTATATTGTCAATATGTCCATTTTTGGATGAGATATGGGTGAATTAATGATTACAAATTTCAGACTCTGATTGAAATTGCTACAGCACATCCCCAAAAATGGGCATATTCATTATGAGAGGATACCACCATGCTTGTGACATCTCACACTATGACCTTTGTTATGACATCATACATAGCTGTACAGCCACTTTTTGTTTTGATGCAATGCATCTGAAAGTGAACATTGCCAATATCTCACCCAAAAAAGGAGATATTGCTAAGGTAAGCATATTCCCACAGTCCCATGATTGAATGCCACAACTTTTGTTATGACACTGTGGCTGTACAACTGCTATATATGGCACATTTGTATGTAACATTTATTATAGTCTGGAAAAGTCCGGAACTCTGGAGTAGTCTGGCCTCATCAGAAGTTGGGGAACATCTGGCAACTCTGGGGTAATCTGGACAAATTATCTGGGAATGTCTGGGACTGTTTGAAACTCTGGAACTCTGGGGTAATCTGGACCAACTATCTGGGAATGTCTGGGACTGCTGGAAAGCTGGGGTAGGAATGGCTAGTTTGCTGATGAAGATCATGACTGCTGCAGTGGTGACTAGCAAGTCTGGTGACATTGACAACAGGAAAAGTGGCAGTGTACTAACTACTATACTAGTGATACTACTTAGTATGAACTACAAAGTACATTAATGGCAATAGGTCAGCTCTAGCTGTGACTGCTGGCCAGCTTCAGCCAAGCCAATGGGTGATGCAATGTTCCATTTTTGGTAAGTGAGCTGGCCATAGCCAAGCCAATTTGCTGAGCCACAGCAACACTATCCATGGTCCTCTTGACAGGTACTACAACTTTCATTATGGCACCTTTGAAAATTCTTTTTTGAGATATCAATTTTTTTGGTATGTTGCAATTTTCTCACTTATTTTTGGGCATATCAATGATATAAGCATATTCCCTTGATCCTGTGATCTATCCTTACAGCTTTCATTATATATCAAATAGTGATGCACTATTCCAGTCTATAACAAAACTTGCACTGTCAGTTTTTCTTGTTTAGTACAATCTCCAACAGTGAGTGGTAATGGTGATAAAGTATGTATGGGTAGACAAGCTTTTTGACAAAAAATCTCTTAGCATTGTCTCATATGTATGTATGAATGAATGAAGACATGAAAACATGAAACTATACCAAAACAAAGGGAAACTATGCATGGTTGTCTGGAACATAACAGAATCAATCCCTTATATGATGCTCTCCACCCTCATAAAGGACATCATCTGCAGTATGTTGGAAATCATATCTACAATGGGAGTTCAAGGGAATTACAGTAGCCTCAGTTGAGCCCCTGACCACCCTTTCCTAATTCATGTTCTTTGCTGAGTTAAATATAGGGTGAGATCTGACTAGTGTGAAGGAAAGAGCATCTTACACATCTGGTTCTGCTTTGCAATATCCACAAGGATAGGACAAAGGATTTCTACATCCTCACCATGCTCCTGAAAGGCTGCATTGATATGTTTCTGAACATTGGCATGGACACCTGAAGTTTCATATTTCTTCACAGCCAAAGTCAGGTCCTCCTGCAAATCATGCCCATCTTCTTTTCCCTGTAATGAGAAGTATAAGTACTCAAAAACAAGTACAGCACCTGCAATCATGAGCTGTGTCATCCAAACCATGAGCTGATATTATTTACCAATGCCATATTCTGCAATATATTTCATGGAATATTGCATTGGCATGGCCAATGTAGGCATCACAAGCTGGTTGGAGGATTTGGCATCAATGGAAGGCTATGACATGAGGGATAACATGATATGGCTATGGCAACAGAATCAATGAAAAGATGCAACCCACAACCTGAACAGTATATCATGAGGACCTTAAATGCTAACATAAGTGAGAACTTAGGAACACAAACCAACTACAATCCCATTGGTCATCATCACCTGCTGAAGCAAGATAAACATTCATACCTTCTACACAAAATACATCAGGTATTAATTAAGGAAAGGGATGATTACTGACATTCTGGAAATTAGACATGAAGACATGAGGATTACTGGGACATTGCATAAAAGAGGGCACCTACATCCTGAAAGGACCATTAACAAGAGGCTTCAGGGTATGGAAATTGATTTTGCTCACCATCTGCAGCATACTGAAAAGAGGGCCAATGAGAGTACCACAAAATACTCACTTGCTATAATCCACAGCACAAGCATCACAATAGAAATAGTAAAGAGCATCCCTCATCACCTGCAAAACCCTACTCACCTCCTATGCAACCAAGTGCAACAGGGTGACAGTGAACATGGTCAACATCCATCCTCCTTGCTGTGACTGCACTCACTGTCTATGAACCCAAGTGCAACAGGGTGGCAGTGAACATGGTCAGCATCCATCCACCACCACCTGCCATGACTGCACTCACAAGCTATGAACCCAAGTACAACAGGGTGGCAGTGAACATGGTCAGCATCCATCCACCACCACCTGCCATGACTGCACTCACAAACTATGAACCCAAGTGCAACAGGATGGCAGTGAACATGGTCAACATCCATCCACCACCACCTGCCATGACTGCACTCACGTCCTATGAACCCAAGTGCAACAGGGTGGCAGTGAACATGGTCAGCATCCATCCACCACCACCTGCCATGACTGCACTCACTCCCTATGAACCCAAGTGCAACAGGATGGCAGTGAACATGGTCAGCATCCATCCACCACCACCTGCCATGACTGCACTCACTCCCTATGAACCCAAGTGCAACAGGGTGGCAGCAAACATGGTCAGCATCCATCCACCACCACCTGCCATGACTGCACTCACTCTCTATCAACCCAAGTGCAACAGGGTGGCAGTGAACATGGTCAGCATCCATCCACCACCACCTGCCATGACTGCACTCACTTCCTAAGAACCCAAGTACAACAGGGTGGCAGTGAACATGGTCAGCATCCATCCACCACCACCTGCCATGACTGCACTCACGTCCTATGAACCCAAGTGCAACAGGGTGGCAGTGAACATGGTCAGCATCCATCCACCACCACCTGCCATGACTGCACTCACTTCCTGTGAACCCAAGTGCAACAGGGTGGCAGTGAACATGGTCAGCATCCATCCACCACCACCTGCCATGACTGCACTCACGTCCTATGAACCCAAGTGCAACAGGGTGGCAGTGAACATGGTCAGCATCCATCCACCACCACCTGCCATGACTGCACTCACTTCCTATGAACCCAAGTGCAACAGGGTGGCAGTGAACATGGTCAGCATCCATCCACCACCACCTGCCATGACTGCACTCACTTCCTATGAACCCAAGTGCAACAGGGTGGCAGTGAACATGGTCAGCATCCATCCACCACCACCTGCCATGACTGCACTCACTCCCTATGAACCCAAGTGCATCAGGGTGGCAGTGAACATGGTTAGCATCCATCCACCACCACCTGCCATGACTGCACTCACAAACTATGAACCCAAGTGCAACAGGGTGGCAGTGAACATGGTCAGCATCCATCCACCACCACCTGCCATGACTGCACTCACTCTCTATCAACCCAAGTGTAACAGGGTGGCAGTGAACATGGTCAGCATCCATCCACCACCACCTGCCATGACTGCACTCACTTCCTAAGAACCCAAGTACAACAGGGTGGCAGTGAACATGGTCAGCATCCATCCACCACCACCTGCCATGACTGCACTCACAAGCTATGAACCCAAGTGCAACAGGGTGGCAGTGAACATGGTCAGCATCCATCTGCCACCACCTGCCATGACTGCACTCACTCTCTATCAACCCAAGTGCAACAGGGTGGCAGTGAACATGGTCAGCATCCATCCACCACCACCTGCCATGACTGCACTCACTGTCTATGAACCCAAGTGCAACAGGGTGGCAGTGAACATGGTCAGCATCCATCCACCACCACCTGCCATGACTGCACTCACTGTCTATGAACCCAAGTGCAACAGGGTGGCAGTGAACATGGTCAGCATCCATCCACCACCACCTGCCATGACTGCACTCACTGTCTATGAACCCAAGTGCAACAGGGTGGCAGTGAACAAGGTCAGCATCCATCCACCACCACCTGCCATGACTGCACTCACAAACTATGAACCCAAGTGCAACAGGGTGGCAGTGAACATGGTCAACATCCATCCACCACCACCTGCCATGACTGCACTCACTTCCTAAGAACCCAAGTACAACAGGGTGGCAGTGAACATGGTCAGCATCCATCCACCACCACCTGCCATGACTGCACTCACAAGCTATGAACCCAAGTGCAACAGGGTGGCAGTGAACATGGTCAGCATCCATCTGCCACCACCTGCCATGACTGCACTCACTCCCTATGAACCCAAGTGCAACAGGGTGGCAGTGAACATGGTCAGCATCCATCCACCACCACCTGCCATGACTGCACTCACAAGCTATGAACCCAAGTGCAACAGGGTGGCAGTGAACATGGTCAGCATCCATCCACCACCACCTGCCATGACTGCACTCACTGCCTATGAACCCAAGTGCAACAGGGTGGCAGTGAACATGGTCAGCATCCATCCACCACCACCTGCCATTACTGCACTCACTCTCTATCAACCCAAGTGCAACAGGGTGGCAGTGAACAAGGTCAGCATCCATCCACCACCACCTGCCATGACTGCACTCACAAACTATGAACCCAAGTGCAACAGGGTGGCAGTGAACATGGTCAACATCCATCCACCACCACCTGCCATGACTGCACTCACTTCCTATGAACCCAAATGCAACAGGGTGGCAGTGAACATGGTCAGCATCCATCCACCACCACCTGCCATGACTGCACTCACTCTCTATCAACCCAAGTGCAACAGGGTGGCATTGAACATGGTCAGTATCCATCCACCACCACCTGCCATGACTGCACTCACAAGCTATGAACCCAAGTGCAACAGGGTGGCAGTGAACATGGTCAGCATCCATCCACCACCACCTGCCATGACTGCCCTCACAAGCTATGAACCCAAGTGCAACAGGGTGGCAGTGAACACAGTCAATATCCACCACTATCTGCCCTGACTCCACTCACAAACTATCATCCCAGCAATTCAACCCAAAGACCACAACTACATTTAGCATAGATCTCATGAGCAGCAATTTTCACAGTTCACACACACTCTATGAATTAATCAGCATCACATTCATGCAATGGCCTTTCTCCTTACATATGGAAACCAAACTGAGAGTTCATATGGCAGGGTTGTGCACTCAATCTGATGAGCTCCAGTATTCTTCATCCACCTCTTCAATGACCTTCCCCCTGTCAGCTGGATTTAAACCCTGTGCTTCACACTTACTTTTTGATAGCAAATTCCATACACAACCCCAGGTTGGACTGCTGTGTTGATATGAGCAGTTCTTGCAATCCTTCTTCCCTCAAAGCATTGCCAGTGCATTGTAGTAAGCATTTGCAATCTGCACCCTCTTGTTCCATTCCTACAGTAATTTCTCATCAGGCCTGCCATTCCACAAATTCACAGGGAAGTTACCAAACAATGCCACATAGTCACAGGGTGGAAACTTTAGCTTTTCTAACCAACCCCTGACCCTTACTAGACATTTGTTTACCATCTCCCTCTCCACTTCTGCAGCCTCCTTTATTGCATTATCTAAACTCAAACCTTTGCTCATGAGTGCCTGCACAGCATCAAGACTTAAGGTGTCTGCCTTTGTTAGCAGCAAAATTACAGGAACTGCAAATTCCCTCCATTTAAAGCCACCATCTCGAGTATGTTAGTATACACACCATGCCCTGTGTCACACTCATCAAAAAACTTCTTTTCAGCAGCCATGACCATCCTGTGGCTCTCATTCAAAGGGATGCAATACCTACATCAATTACACAAGCGTCAGTATGCCTTAGTGTGTCAGTTATAGTGTCCTTACCATATGGCATGGATTCTCTTGCCCAATTTGGTTGTCTTAGCATGATCCGTCACAAATTTCTTCATCATCTGAAACTGCTCTTCACCTCCAGCCTCAAATCCACATGAGTCATGGAATACAAAGCCTGGATTACTTTTAAACACCAGCTCATCCTCAATGTTGTGGTAGCCTCGCTAGATACATTCAACATATATTCGATAAATTCAGGAGACACCCTCACCGTTAGTGAGCCCTGCACCACAGTAGCATCCAGCTTCCAATATAGCCCGATGTTATCAGTCTCGAGAAAATATCATGTGACATATATACCTTCTCTCCTCCTCCACTAAAAATCTCTGGCTGATCCGTAGTATCACAAACCCTCTGCAAGATTGTTGTTTTACCTGCATTTGCTCTGCCTATGACAAGAACGCGAAAACGCCCGATGCGATCAATATGCTTTTTAGCTTGTGCAGGATCTAAGTGATAGCGAGGGCGTGAAGAGTGTGACACTAATTATTCATGTTGTTAGACTTTTCTCGTTCGCCGGAAGTAAAACACTTACTAGAAGGTACTCCTTCACCGTGGGCAGGAACAGAACTATCTACATTGCTTTCGGGAGAATGTGGACCGGTAGGCTGCGCCTCGGGTGGTGCAGGAGCAAGAACACCCGTACTGCTTGGCAGAGAACCTGGCCAAGTAAGTAAGTACGCTAAAGGACATTAAAAAAACAGGTGCAACCACCTTGAGTGGAAGCGGGAACAGGAATGTCTGCGTTGCTAAAGATAGTCGGAGAACGGGGGCGAGTGACTTCAACCGCCGTGGCTTCGCGAACACCTCCATCGCCTGAGGGAAAGGCGTCAGGGTGTTGAACAGGCACGAATTCAGTCAGTCCAAACATGAATGGCTGTACTGGCTTGTGGCGTACTGGGCTGATTAGCTTGAGTGGGACCGAGAACTGGTGAAACAATTCCATCGTCACTTGGTGAAGGCGACTGTCGAGAGCACCACAGTCTGCTGAAACAACCTGGAGCCATGAATAATGAAGCGACGAAATTCCTGGAATGTCGTAGGAGGCAGTAAGTGTATGGTTCTGGATAGGGATGGGCGAGTGGGAGGACTCTTGTCAATCGATATGAAGGCGCCTATCGATGCTTGCGCCGTAAACTACGAGCGGCGCAAGGCTCGATCGAGTTCCACTCAACATGACTAAGATTATGTAAGGTTGGGTGGCTGGGACTGAGATCGAAAACCACATGGTTTTTCGTGCACCCACAAGGCAATTCTCGTGGCCAGACCCGAGTTGCGACACCCGAGGTTCCCACATAATGACTTATCCCAACCCATGGCCAGCAATGTCTTGCTAACCCTTGCAGACACATGATCCCAACCCATTGCTGGTGATGTGCTGCCAACCCCTGCACACAGGGATGATCCCAGTGCATGGCCAGCAACATCCTGCCAACCCCTGCATACAGGCCTAATCCCAACCAATGTGACTGACCTCTGCATATTGGGCATCCTCCCAACACATGGCCAGCAACCTCACATAGCCAGTGATGTGCTGCTGACCCCTGCACACAGGCCAGATCCCAACCCATGCCAATGACCTCCTGTCAATGCCCACACATGGGCATAATCCCAACCCATGGTCAGCAATGTCCTGCCAACCCCTGCACACAGGCTGAATCCCAACTCATGACCAGTGACCTCCTGCCAACCCCTGCACACAGGCAACATCCCAAACTGTGGCCAGCAGCCCCCCCACCAAGCCCTGCACCATGGCCAGTGACCTCCTGCCAACCCCTGCACACAGGCCTGATCCCAACCCATGGTCAGCAGCCTCATGTGAACCCCTGCATACAGGCCTGATCCCATGCCATGGTCAGTAATGTCCTGCCCACTGCACTGAGCATGTTTACTAAGTGGACACCAGTGGACACCTGCCAGACATGGTGGACATTGTATGCTACATGTAGTCTATCTGAACTGGAGTGTGTATTTGTCCATCACCCTTACACAGGCTGGGGGTGAGCCTCTACCATGTAGCCTCATGCCAACCCCCAGACAGATAAGATCAGCTGGAAACCCCCATGAAAAAGTGACTGACATGGCAGTGATGTTGGCAAATCATGCAAAGATGAGACCAAATCCCTGCAAAAGGGAGTGATCAGGCCACTCTCAGTTCACATGTACCACTGGGCAACAGCCAGGCCCCCAAATCAACTGAAAATCTGGCCTAAATGCACCAGAAATGTAGTGATCAGCCCTTATCAGTGTAGTTTCCTGTCAGATAAGATTGGGACTGTGGGCTTTGACTGAGTCCGAAAAGCCACATGGTTTTTGTGTTACGAAAAAGGCAATTCACGTGGCCTTAGCCGAGCGAAGCGAAAGGAGCGAGAGGGAGCGAGGGAAGCGAGGGGAGCGAGATTGCTGAGATATGCGAAATAGCCGTCGACAATCGGCAATCCGAGCAGTCTCAGCAGTCTCACACCAGTCTCATGCTGGTCTCACAGCGGTCTCGCAGATTTCACATGGACCTTTCTCCGTTCACTTTATAGATGAGCCCTTTGGGCTTGTGGCTGCTTTGCAGCCTGCCGGGACATGCTTCATCCTAGTTTGCTGACACATGCTGCATCCCAGTTGCCAACACAGGCTGCATCCCAGCTCAAGTGACAGGCTACATCCCACCTGAAGAGACAGGCACTTGCCAACCCCTGCCTGTGGGCATCCTCCCAACCCACAGCCAGCAATGTCTTGCCAACCCTTGCAGACACATTGTCCCAACTCATAGCCAGTGATGTGCTGCCAACCCCTGCACACAGGGCTAATCCCAGTGCATGGCCAGCAACATCCTGCCAACCCCTGCATACAGGCCTAATTCCAACCCATGCGAGTGACCTCTGCATACTGGGCATCCTCCCAATACATGGCCAGCAACCTCATGGCAACCCTTGCACAGAGGCCATCCCAACACATAGCCAGTGATGTGCTGTTGACCCCTGCACACAGGCCAGATCCCAACCCATGCCAATGACCTCCTGTCAATGCCCACACAGGTGTAATCCCAACCCCTGCACACAGGCTGAATCCCAACTCATGACCAGTAACCTCCTGCCAACCCCTGCACACAGGCAACATCCCAAACCATGGCCAGTGACCTCCTGCCAACCCCTGCACACAGGCCTGATCCCAACCCATGGTCAGCAGCCTCATATGAACCCCTGCATACAGGCCTGATCCCAACCCATGTGAGTAACCTCCTGCCAATCCCTGCACACAGGCCTGATCCCATCCCATGGTCAGCAATGTCAGACATGGTGGACATTGTATGCTCATGTAGTAGTCTATCTGAACTGGAGTGTGTATTTGTCCATCACCCTTACACAGGCTGGGGGTGAGCCTCTACTATGTAGCCTCATACCAACCCCCAGACAGATAATAAGATCAGGTGGAAATCCCCATGACAAAGTGACTGACATGGCAGTGATGATGCCAAATCATCCAAAGATCAGTCCAAATCCTTCCAAAATGGAGTGATCAGGCCATTCTCAGTTCAGATGTACCACTGGGCAACAGCCAGGCCCCCAGATGAACTGAAAATCAGGCCTAAATCCACCAGAAATGTAGTGATCAGCCCTTATCAGTGTAGTTTTCCTGTCAGATAAGACTGTGACTGTGAGCTTCAACTGAGTCCAAAAAGCCACATGGTTTTTGTGATACAAAAAAGGCAATTCACATGGCCTTAGCTGAGCGAAGTGAAAGGAGCAAGGGAAGCAAGATTGCCGAGATATGCAAAATAGCCATTGACAATCAGCGATCTGAGCAGTCTCAGCAGTCTCATGCCAGTCTCATGCCAGTCTCACAGCAGTCTCACAGTTTTCACATGGACCTTTCTCCATTCACTTTTTAGATATTAGACTTACTGTTGTGATGGGTGTGTCAGACTAATTTGGCTGGTTTGGCTTCATTCCCTGCCAGTACAAATAAACATGAAAAACCCCACTATCTAGTATGAATAAACATGAAAAAAAAATAGGTACAAAAACACTACTGCTAGTGTATGAGTCTAGTGCAAATAATCACTAATTATTATAACCATCCCTGACATGATAACTGCCACCAGTGGTGTGGCTGTGCCATCCCCACCCCCCTATCCCGCCCTAAGTATGAATAAATCTTGATAATCCATACATCTCGCCCTTCAGAGGCAATATGTGCCCTCCTGCCATCCCCACCCCCCCTATCCCACCCTAAGTGTGAATAAATGTAGATAATGCATACATCCTTCCCTTTGGAGGCAATACTGCATTCACCCATAGGCTAATTAAGTTCAGTATGAATAATGCTCGATATCCCATGACATCAGTGTGGCTGTGTGCATTCCCACCATCCCTGCACCCCTCATCCCACCCTTTGGATGTAATACTATATTCACCTATAGGCTAATTAAGTCCAGTATGAATAATGCTCGATATCATATGACATTGGCATGGCTGTGTGCATTCCCACTGTCCTCGTGCCACTATCCTGCCTTATATCATGAATAAATCTAGATAATTAATTACATCCCACCCTTCAGATGTAATACTCTGTTTGTCCAGTAGGCCAAGGTACAGTACAAATAATACTCAATATCTCACAACATCAGTGTGACTGTGTGCACTCCCACCATTCATGTGCCCCTATCTTATATCACAAGTAACATTCTGAGCTGACATATTGAAGTGTACTTACATCTATGCAAACTACTAATGTGGCAGACTAGCATTACTCCTGCACCCCACACCTGTCTGATGATATACAAATGATTTCCTGCAGAGTGAGGGTGCTTCTGTCATCCTCATACTCATCCTCGTCTGCATCAAACTCATTGAGGTCACTGTTATCATCACCAGAGTCAGAGGCTGCAAGAGTAAAAGTGGGAGTGGTGGCAATAGAGATGGCTGGGGGGATTACAGTCATGGGCTCTCCTGTAATATCTCCAGGGTTTGTCTTTGTTGAATTTCCTGGAAAAGTAGTACCCATGAACCCATGGAGACCGGCCATTTCAGTAAGGAGACACAAATGATGATTGGTGAATCTGGCTCAAATGCTGTGGTAGAGCTGAACTTGATAGGCAAGGGGGGGGTGGCTAACTTGAAGCTGGGCGATACAGGCTGTCATGTAGCGATCTTCATCACATAGATACATGACCATATGATGGATCTCAATGTTGAGGTGCTCAATTTCCTCCTCCACATGGCAAACCTTGAAGTAGTGGTCCATGGCTGCATGTGCAGCAGGAGAAGCCCAGGGATGCTGAGAGATATCCTCACAGGTAGCATTACGAAGGAGATTGAAGTCTGCGAGGAACGTACAGTGACTCAAAAACTGTCTGGATGTTTGCCACTTTTTCAAAGATTGGCCTGTAACTCTGTCCATACTTGTCTATAAATCATGTAAAAATAGGGGTAGATAGCCATTGGTCAGGTGATCATGGATGCCAAATATGGCTATGATCATGTGACCCAATCTGTTACAATTAAATCCACAATGGCAAGTACTCATCTGGACAGTTTTTTTGCAGGGTATCCGAATGACAATGGGTATAATATATCTAGTACTTTGTGTATCCACCCTTAGCCTTAAGCACTGCTGCAACCCTTCTAGGCATACTGTTGATCAAATTAAGGCACACATCCCTGGGATTTTCCTTCCATTCCTGTTCAATCCTCTTCCACAACTTCTCTATGCTCTTGGGGGGGTACTGGGTAGGTTCCCAGCCTTTTCTTCAGGTGATTCCAAAGGTGTTCAATGGGATTGAGATCTGGTGACTGTGCAGGCCAGTCTAGAAGCTCAACACCATGATCACTGAACCATTTTTTGGCCAATTTTGATGTATGCTTGG
This sequence comes from Pisolithus marmoratus, assembly GCA_024613145.1. Classification (NCBI taxonomy): domain Eukaryota; kingdom Fungi; phylum Basidiomycota; class Agaricomycetes; order Boletales; family Pisolithaceae; genus Pisolithus; species Pisolithus marmoratus. The sequence continues at coordinate 50,779 of JANFAE010000055.1, forward strand.
GATCTCCATCTTGTTGAAAGATGAAGTTATTGGAATCCATCCCATGTTGCTCCACAGATTGGAACAGATGGTCCCCCATAATTTTGGTATAGAGTGCTGCATCCATCCTCCAATTAATCCTGCACATTTGACCCACTCCATGCACTGTCATGCAGCCCCAAATCATCAAACTCCCCCCACCAAACTTGACAGTACCTTGAACATGTTGGTTTGTAAGAGGAGCCCCTGGCTTTTTCCACACCCAAAGCCTCTCATCTGACCCCAGACGATTGATTTTGGTCTCATCAGACCAAACAACCCTTGCCCAGTCTTCTTTAGTCCAGTGTTGGTACTTCTGTGCAAATGCATAGTGCTGTTGCACATGCCAAGGCTGAAGTTGAGGCTTTTTTGCTTTCACAACAGCCTTCAGGTTCTCCATCTTGAGGTGATTCCTGATGGTCTGTGTACTGATATCAAGCCCACCAAGTTTCTTGACTTGGGTGGCAGTATCTGCTTGCCCAGAGGTGATTAGGCAAGCAAGATGATGATGATCATGGTTGGTAAGTTTAGAGGGATGACCACCAGCATTGATGGGAAGGGGTGAGATGGCCTTAGAATGAAGTTCTGAGACAGTAGAATGACCAATGTGGAGTTTGGTAGCAATTTGATGACAAGATTGGCCATCTTGAAGCATAGACAGCACAGCTAGCTGAGTCTCAGGGGAGATGGGCTTCATGGGGGATAGGGAGCATAATGTCCAGAGGTTGCACCTGATTTATGTATATTCATAACAGAGTTATATTAATTTGTTGAAATTCAGCACAGGCCACACCATAATTCAACACAGCCACAGCCATCTCCACACTTCCAACCACCTGCAAAAAAACTGTCCAGATGAGTACTTGCCATTGTGGATTAATTGTAACAGATTGGGTCACATGATCATAACCATATTTGTCATCCATGATCACCTGACCAATGGCTATCTACCCCTATTTTTTCATGATTTATAGATAAGTATGGACAGAGTTACAGGCCAATCTTTGAAAAAGTGGCAAACATCCAGACAGTTTTTTGAGTCACTGTATACTCCACAACTTCTTCAAACATGAGTTGACGATGTGGGGGGGAACAGGCATGAGCAGCTGTATTGAACTGATCAAGCATGGTGCAGATGGCAGCTGAGTGTGCCTTGAGGGCCTTTGCAATGTGCTTGTGCAGTTTGTAGCCTGGTAGATGTGAGTCAATTGTGTGAAACATAAAGCAGTAATGAATTTACCTGTGCCCACCTGGTTCATCTTTGACAACTCAAAAATCCAGGCAACAATGAGGGATTCAAGTTGATCGAGGCAGCGCTGATACTTGCGATTAGCAACTAGGTGGCCAGTGGCCTGCCACTCTTCATCCTCAGGCACCCAATGTTTTGTCATACCGAGCTTAACTTCAAGGTCCTGAACCACCTTGAGATCCTTCTCAAAGTTCTCCATGGCATGGCGACACATTGTCTCCTTTCGCATCATGGCTGCAATATCCATCTGGACGAACAACGACATTCCTGTGGAAGAAGGGGGTAGCCATGGTCCAAGTGAGGTCACTGAGATGTTTCCTGGGAGAGAGAGAGCCATGCAACATGCGCCAAACACTGACTTACCAGCTTGCATCCAAATTGACGAGCTTCTGCCAGTATTCCATTTGTAGTGTTTCCTCTTCAGGCTCAAATGAACAAGTGATCAAGTACTCATTCTCCTCCAAGAGCCACATCCTAAATACTGAAATGTCCATAATACCAAGGTCATCCATGAGGTGTGGGAGGGTGTTTTTTCCTTCTTGAACAATGTGAAGGGCTTGTCTGTAGTTGTTGAGGATCATTGTAGCTAGAATATGTGAACTCCTTGTATTTCATAGGTAAAACAATGACTTACTGAGATTCTGGTAAACCTCATGCTTGTCATTGTGCACTATGTACCCTGTGATCGCTTGATGGCGATGAAATGCACTTGCATAACATACAGCTGATGCCAAACCCATTTGTTTTTGAAAACATGTGCTTGCAGCCTTCAAGATCTTCGAGCCCCATGCCATCAACATATCCTGCTAAGAAGCAAAGCTGACATAGACGACAATGGGCATAGCCATGGAATGCCAGCACAAGCAATGTATATGTAGTTCAAAGCTCATGCCCTTGGTCTGACCATGCTGCGATTGAGAGTGGTTCCAAACTTACACTGCAAGCATTTCACAATTTTTTCATGACAAAAACATGTTGAAAAAATGAAAAGAAGAGATACTCTTTTATTTGGGCTGTGTTCACAGAAAAATGCAAATATAATATTTTGTTTTCTTTGTCTTTTCTTTGCAAAAACATGAATTGACGGTAGTGCTGATTAGCTTCTACACTAATGGGTATTACCATCAATCAATGTTTTGTGGCAAGTCATGCAAAGAAAAGAAAAGATTATTTTTGCCTTTTCTCTTGAAAAACAGCTGTCAAAAAAGAGTATCACTTTCTTCAATTTTTTTAGCATGTTTTCTGAAGAAAAATTGTGAAATGCTTGCAGTGTTACAGCCTATGTCATAACCACCTGCAAGACCCTCTCCAAATGTGACCAATAGTTTGGAGACAGCAGCGAGCAGATACTTGGCCCTAGTTTTCTGTCAGACAAAGCAAGATGTATGCAGGAATAAAACACTCACTGTTCGCCACTCTGCACTATATCCATGACCACTAGTGAGAACCCATGCCTGCAGATAGCCATGAAGATGCCAGCTTTGTCGAATATACCCCACATTCTTGAAGTAACATCTTCTTTCATGTTTTTCCACCTTCCAGTGCATGGGTTGTCATTGTCAGCCTGTAGGTTAGGAAGGTAGAATGATAATAGTAAAGGAAAATCGAAATGAACATACTGTGGGTTCCATCAAAGATTTGTCACTGCATCCCATTCCAAATTGGTTGACAAACGTCTGAGACAGATAATGGTCATCACCTATAAACTGCTCCTCAACATCCTTCTCAGTAGATTCATAGCTGCCGATTGCTGCCCTTGAGATGCATTTGAGTGAATCATTTCCATCCATTGCAAACAACAATTTGAACTTCAGATTTGGCTCATCCTTGAGAGTATACATGCAAGCAGGGAAAGTGTTCTTGAGGTGCCAGTCTGGTGTATCATGATGAAGTGCCTTGAGGACAAGTTCATTGACTACTAGATGCATTTGGAGGTAAATGTCGAGAGCAATGCTAAATAAGCAGGCTAGGTAGGGCCAATACTGAATCTAAGTCAATGTGAACATGCAGTCCAGCAGTGGACTCGCCAGACTGAGAAACAGTGCCCGATGCCCAATGCCAGTGACAGTGCTTCTCCTTGCTGATGACTAAGCTCTCCTGCTACTGTTCTACTTGGGCTATGGCACTCGGACCCCTGCCACTCGCTGCCACGCCCCACCCCTACTCTCACTATCCTTCCGCCCCACACTTCCCCATTACATGTGCCCCCCTTTCAAGCAATGCGAACCTCCGGGTTTGCTCTGTCTCCTACTCTCCTCGCCCTCCTTGCTCCTTGTCTTCCTGTCCCACCGCTCCCAACGCTCTCGCCTCTTCCTCCTGCCTCTCTGCTTCCTCCTCTTCCACCACCTGTTGCATCTCCGCTAATGCTGTTCCATCCCATGGAACGAACAACCTCAGCCTTCTCGTGTGGACCAACCCGTTAATTGGGAATCCTTCGAGCGTTGTTAGCTTGTACGAGTTGCCCGCCCGTCCTATGACCCGTCTTGGTGCTGACCATCTTGGTAGCAACTTCCTCATGCTGGCCACTGTGGTTTCCTGGGTAGCGTTGTGTACCTGTACGAGTTGGCCCTCCTTGAATACTACCTCACCTGTAACAGAGCATAGCACCCGTTTATCGAATGTTGCTTTCCTTTTTGCTGCATGCAACATAGCCTGAGCCGCCCCATCGAGCCGCTGTTGCTCCATGTATGCTAGCTGTACATCCACCTCCTTTGGGCCTAGCTCTGCTGTTGCCTCCTCGACTGGCGTTCTGGCTGTGTTGACGACCAATCCTAACAACAGCTCCTTTGGTGAGAGTTGGAAGGCTGGTACGACGCGTTTGTTCATCTGTCTGACCGCTTTGTCGAAATAATCCGGCCAAGCCTTGGTTATATTTTCAACCTTGCCCCGACCCTCGTCGTCCTCTCCTAGCTCTGGGCTGCACAACCTCCGTAGCCTCCCTAACAGTTTGCCATTTGCATTCTCCACCAGCCCATTTATCCATGGTGCGTATGCCGCTACCACGTGTTGTACTGTTCCATGTGCCTCGCACCATGCTCTCACTTCTCTGTTCTTGAAGTGGGAACCACCATCTGTCATGAATGCCTCTGGGGCTCTGAACATGCACGTCACCGTCTTTAGGCCATCCAAGGTTGTTTTCGCAGTTCCGTGTACCTTGAGCTTGAAGCCCCATATGTACTGTGAGTATGTGTCCAGCATCAGGAGCACAGAATGGTAACCTCCCTTTCCCTTTGGCATGGACAGATAGTCCACAACCATGAGTTCAAAAGGGTGTCATCTTGTGATTGGGTACAACAATGCGTGCAGGTGCATCGACCCAAAGTTCTTGCATTGCATGCACTGCAACAATGCTTGGCGAATGGATTGGTCCAGCCATGGGCTGTACACTCTGTCCATCAACCATATCTTCACCAGATCTCTCCCCCAATGCCCATTTGTCCTATGTTCCTCCTCCGCCATCGCTGTCGCCTCTTTCTGCATAACACATTCTACCCTTGGCCTTGCTTGTATCAACTTTGTTGTGTACATGCACCACAGGTGTCCGTCCTCGATGTGGTACCCTTCTGCCCTATGTCGAGCTCTGCGCTGGTCCCTGTCGCTCGTGGTGTTCCTGAGGTTGTATATTGCCTCGACCACCTCTAAAAACAAAGGTTCGTCAATAAACCATTCTCTCAACTTGGAGAAAGTCGGGTCAGCTTCAACTGCAAACAAATCGTTAACAATTCCCCTCGATGATTCCCAGTCTTCGCTGACCGTCCACTCGCTGCCATCGTCCTTCCCTCTTGGTTTGTCCACGAACATTCAGCTTAGCGCGTCTGCTGCTGCATTGGTTTTGCCTGGCCTGTGGCGTACATCCACTATCTGGTATGCCAAAATACCGTCTCACCATCTGGCATGTACTAGTGACAACTTGTCGTTGCACAGCATGTCCTGTAGTGCTATGCAATCTGTCTCCAGTTCCACAGGGAAGCCCCATATGGTATCACTGAAATGGTCAATTCCAAACTTCAACGCCGCAAATTCCAGTATATATGGCTTGTACCGTTCCTCTGTGCTTGATGTTCGTTTAGACGCAAAGCCTATCAGGTGAACCGCTGTCACCTTTTTCCTGCTCTCCAGTGTCGTGTCGAACCTCTGGGATAACACCGCTCCAAAGCTGTCTTTGCATCCGTCTGTTGTCAGTATGAATGGCGTTCCATCAAGCTTGGGTGCTCTCAGCACCGGCTCAGATGTTAGCACCTGCTTCAATTTTATGAATGCTCACGTTGTAGGGAAAGTGTTCTCCCTAGCATGGGATTCTGTTTATTTTCAACTTTACTAGTGATTTTGATTTTTATTGTTACTATACTTTTATTTAGTGCTTTTGACTTCATATTTGGCTGTGTTGTGGCTTATATAAGCCATGTGCGAGTCAAATCCTTGTAATTACACTACACTACATCATCGGAATAATAGACGAAATACCAGAGATGCAGAAAGACAAAAGACGAAGCCCGGCGGAATATTTATCTGGCCTCGGAAATTCTTTAGACGTCATCACTCAAATCCTACAGAGTCTCGAAAGCAGTTTTCATTTGTTTTCTCCCCATCTCCTCACTCACAGGGCATGTTTCATAGCTCCAGAACCTCTTGGGTCGAACTGACCCCACTCTCACCAACAGGAGACTCTCCTATAGTCTCCTCCCACTTTCATTTTAATTCTCTTCAGCGTCTGTCTCGGTGTCCAATACCATTTGAGTGACCTGTCTCTGAGGTATTGCTGGTACTTCCGTTTGCTTGTCTTGGTATCTGGGCCTGGGAAGTCTAGGTTTCGTTGCAGGTCCATTAGTGGTGCTGCTACCCGTGCGTAATCCTTGACGAGCGACCAGAAGTACCCTGTTAAGCCCAGAAACCTCATCAGCTCTAGTAGCGATGTTGGTGTTGGCCACTTAGCCACTGCCTCCAGCTTCGCCATGTCTGGTTTGATTCCTTCCTGCCCAACTCTTGCACCCCCAAACACCACCTCTGACATGAATAGCTGCATTTTTTGTGGTGAAAGCGATATGTCCCGTTCCCGACACCTTACCAGGAAGACGTGCAACCTTGCTAGTAACTCCTGGAACTCGTCTCCCGCTATCCCATTGTCGTCCACAAATGTTTCCAGCCCTATTTGCACCACTAGCCCTTTGAACGCAACTGCCATCATGTCTGCGAAACACGATGGTGTGCCTAGTAGACCCATGGGCATACGTGTGTAGCACTGATAGCCCCTGCCCTCTGTGTAGATGCACAGGTATGGCTGATACTGGTCCTCTACTTCTATTGCATAAAACCCCGACGCTAGGTCCATGACGCACACGTATTGGTGCCTGGCTAGGCGTTGTTGCTTCGACCTGATGTCCCCTTGTGGCATCGGTGCTACCTCCGTGACTTTGTTGAGGACCTGGAAGTTCTGGCATACCCGCCATTTCGGCTTCCCGCTGCCGCTCCCTTGGCTCGTGTGTTTCTCTGGTTGGTCTACCGTTAGTTGGGTGGTCCCTCCCACACTTTGCTCCTCAACCAATCCTCTGATCTCTTCCATTGTGAGACCTGGTGCTCCATGTGCCTTTTGCGCTAGCACCGTTGGGTGGACCACCTTCACCTCATCCAACCTGATGTCCCATAGTATCCCCGCCTCGTTGAAGTCCTCCAAGACCGGTAGGTACCATTCCCTCTGTGCCTGCGTCAGTGGCTTTTGATTGACTTTCAGTGGGAACTTAGCATCGTTTGATATATTCAACCGGAATTTCATGAACGGTACCGGTTTTACCTCCTTTACTGACAATGCGAAGGTGTCTGCAAATTCAGCTATTTTGTCCTTCACCTGCTTCAGCTTGTCCAGTGGCAGTGGTCCACATCTGATCGCCTTCCATACTTCTTCTACCCTGGGTGGGTAGAATGGCCCCTCCGCCTTCAGCCTCGTAAACACACTTTCTATCTTCTTCTCCCCCACTGACTTCCCCACTTCACAGTCCTTCGTCATGTCTTCGTCATCCTCTGTCCCTCCTTCTTGGCTCTCTGTCTCCACGTGCCTCACCTCTGCCTCGTCGCCCTCTACCAGCATCTCCGCCTCTCTCTCCTTCTCTTGCTGCCCTGCTGCTTTTGGTCCGGCTTCAGTGGGTAGTACATCATTTCGTATTCCCCATTTAGCGCAGTTTTCGATTTTGATGTACTTGTCTCCCCATGGTAGCAATATGGAGTCCTTTCCATAATTGTGTACGGCCCTTAGTTGATCCAGCAGCAGTTCGCCTATCAACATCTTCCACGAGCCCTTGCTTGGGAACACCTCAAATGTCGTTTGCGCCTTTGCCGCTCCCCACTGTAGGGTGCCCATCCAAGTGCCTGTGGATGGTACCAGCGACCCGTCTGCCATCCTTAGCACCTGCTTTGACGTGTCCAGTTGGCGCAACCTCGTCTGCACTTTGCGGTACGTGCCCGTGTCAATGGCATTTATCATTGTGCCATTATCCACGATTGTGAGAAACCTGACTCTTTCCCCTCTCGGTCCCATTAAGCTTGCTACCGCCATGAATGGCTGGCCGACCTGAGTCCTGGCCCGCTGGCTTGCCACCTCCAATGCATAAACGTCAGTGATTCTATTCTCAGCATCCTGTACGTTACTTGCGCTTTCCTCCTGTTGTTCTGACCCTACCCCCTTTCCTCCTGAACCCTCCTGAACGCTCCCCACGACTGGCTCTAGCATGCTTGCAGGCGAATCCTCCATTTTCAACTCCTCTTCCTCCAAACTGGACGGACAGTGACCTGGGGCTGACGTTGGTCCGCCGCTTTCCACAGCCCCTAGTAGTTTCCCTCCACTGTCCAGTCCCAGTGCCCTTCGTGCTGCTCTGCCTGCCCCGCATTGCCTACCTGCCATCCTTCTCCTGTCGCTATCGTGTACACCTGAGGTTCTGCTGGTTCTCCACTGAACTCGGCTTGCTGTGCCATCGGCCAAACATACTGGACTGGGGCTGCGTTGGGCCTGAGCTGTGTCGTTCTTCGCAGCATGCCTGCGACTAGCTGTTGCCACCTCGTCTCATGTAATCGCAGAGTCTCCTTGGCTGTGCATGTGTTTCTGACATGTGGTGGGTCAGTGACCAGCCCGCAACTGAAACATTCCCCCGACCCTGCCATGGCTGTTCCTGGTTTCAGAGGGTATGGTCGTTCGAGCGCTGGCATTGTTTCTTCCCTGAATGCCCGGTGCCAAGCCTGCATGTCTGCCTCGTACAGTCTCCTGCCCACATCCGTGTTTGCTCGGTGTGGTACTGCTAGCGCCTTTTCCAAGATCTGGGCCCTCGTCAGTGGAATCCTTGGCGCTACCACATTCCTGTTTGCTGCCACTGCGGGTATGCCTGCCCTTGCATACTGCCCAGTGTAGCTTTGCGGTACTCCTTCTCCCTCTGCCCGCACTATTGTCCTTGCCGGGTAGGTCTGTGCGATGTGCCGTACTGTGAGTTGGCTGATTTGTTGTCGTAGTTCTGCCACCTCGCTCTTCAGCGACTGCTCGCCCTTCTTTGTCTCCTGGTTTCTCAACAGCTTTTTCACCTTGACTCTTCTCACTGCCTCTACGAACTCGTCCCACTCTTCATACTCGTCCTCTAGCTCGTTTCTCAAGCTTTCTGGTGCTGCCTCGATCGCGTACTTGATTAGCTTGCCCTCCTTGTCTCCCATGCTTAATGCCAACCGCATCACCTTCGTTGCCCATATTCTATATGTTTTTGTAAACATGGTTAGGGTGAAACTAAGGTATTGGTAGGGTATCATTCCACAACATGTCAATCTGTGCAAAGTTGGTGGTAGTATCATTTGTGCAGAATGACTATGATCAGAAAGTTTAATGGATATATATAGAAAGTAGTATCTAAAGATAGATTCTATATGTTTTTGTAAACATGATAATGGTGGAACTAGGGTGATAGTATGGTGTCTGGCCACAGATAGTCATCTGCACAAATATGGTGACAGTGTGATTTGTGCAAAATGACTATGATCATAAAATGTAATAGATATATAAATGGAAAGTAGTATCTAAAGACAGATTGGTATTGTATTCTATATGTTTTTGTAAACATGATAAGGGTGGAACTAGGGTGATAGCAAGGTATCTGGTCACTGATAGTCCATCTGCACAAATATGGTGACAGTATGATTTGTGCAAAATGACTATGATCAGAAAATGTAATAGATATATAACTAGAAAGTGGTATCTAAAGATAGATTGGTATTGTACATCCTGTAACAGTAATGACAATCATGCTCACATATATGTATATACCCAGGTACTATGGCAGAGGAAAGGTGAGATCTGCACAAATCAATGATACACATGACTCACTTCAGGTAACCCTTTTCTGTAAGCATTTAGGCTGAATAGTTTCTCCAAACCATTCAAGCTAAATGCCTCTTGGACCAAGGTCATCCCAGGGACATCCATTCATGTCCCAGGGCAAAGCATGTTTCTAGGCACTGGATTGGATGGGATTTCCCACGTTCCCTGCCCTGGTATTTGCAATAATTTGGGACATCCCATTGTTGCCTTAGGTGTCTGGGGTCCCTTTCCCAAACAGTGCAGCCATATTAGCATTACAAATCTTGCTTCTGAGGAGAACATTGCTATCATGATCAGGCATCATCATGACCATAATAGTATACATGTGAAGCTAGGAAAGAAATTTGGCAAGCCATACCTTGGAATGCCCTCCACAACCAGCATCAGGAAGTAACATACATCCAATTCCACATGTGAAGATCAGTAATATGAGAAGCAAGCAAGCAGCTGGATATAGATCTGAACACAACAAGATGGTTGATGGCAATGTAGTGCAGTGGAGTAGCATGTGGGCCACCAAATGTCAAGTATACCAGTCCACTTACTACATCAGAATGATTAATTACTCTCTAACAGGAAATGCCCACAGTCAGACACTGACTGGCTAGATTTCACTACTACATATGATTGCCATTTCATCACCCTACATTCTGTATCCTCCATTCTGGTGCTTTGCTTTGAGGCTGTTCTGAGACATCCCACATACACCATTGAAAGTAAATGGGATGTCACATGGCAGCCTCAAAGGCTACTATGGGACATCCCATCTACATCTTTGAAGGCAAAGTGGGATGTCCCATGACAGCCTCACAGGCTGTGGTGGGAAATCCCACTGACAAATGGGATGTCCCGTGGCAGCCTCAGAGGCTATTATGGGACATCCCATAGGAGGCAGTGTGGTGAGGCAGAAATAAGGCAGGCAAGGCCGCATTTTTGCTTACATAATCAAAAAAACGGAGTGGGAGGAAGTGGTAATTAGGCACAATGAATGACACAGCCACAATGTGGGGAAGCAGGGAAGGGGGAACCTGCTTACTAATCAAGGAGACTTTGGACTTGCTAATGAAATATATAAGTTTACTACAATGTTTGGTAATCAAAGGTACACTTTTGTTGGTAGTCAAAAATGCGAAAATTGATTAGGAAATGCCTAGTTGAACACTAATGAAAACACTACTGCTAGTTGGTAGTCAAAAAAGCGGACTTCACTACACTTTTGGTAATCAAAAGTGTACACAACACAACCCTAATGAAACACTACGAAACACTACACTTAGTTGGTAGTCAAAAAAGTGGAGTTTGCTACACTTCTGGTAATCAAAATTGTACACACCACAACACTAATGAAATACTAATAAACAACAAAAGTGTACCTTTGATTACCAAACATTGTAGTAAACTTATATATTTCATTTGTCACATGGCAGCCTCAAAGGCTACTATGGGACATCCCATCTAAGGTACACTTTTGTTGTTTATTAGTATTTCATTAGTGTTGTGGTGTGTACAATTTTGATTACCAGAAGTGTAGCAAACTCCACTTTTTTGACTACCAACTAAGTGTAGTGTTTCGTAGTGTTTCATTAGGGTTGTGTTGTGTACACTTTTGATCACCAAAAGTGTAGTGAAGTCCGCTTTTTTGACTACCAACTAGCAGTAGTGTTTTCATTAGTGTTCAACTAGGCATTTCCTAATCAATTTTCGCATTTTTGACTACCAACAAAAGTGTACCTTTGATTACCAAACATTGTAGTAAACTTATATATTTCATTAGCAAGTCCAAAGTCTCCTTGATTAGTAAGCAGGTTCCCCCTTCCCTGCTTCCCCACATTGTGGCTGTGTCATTCATTGTGCCTAATTACCACTTCCTCCCACTCCGTTTTTTTGATTATGTAAGCAAAAATGCGGCCTTGCCTGCCTTATTTCTGCCTCACCACACTGCCTCCTATGGGATGTCCCATAATAGCCTCTGAGGCTGCCACGGGACATCCCATTTGTCAGTGGGATTTCCCACCACAGCCTGTGAGGCTGTCATGGGACATCCCACTTTGCCTTCAAAGATGTAGATGGGATGTCCCATAGTAGCCTTTGAGGCTGCCATGTGACATCCCATTTACTTTCAATGGTGTATGTGGGATGTCTCAGAACAGCCTCAAAGCAAAGCACCAGAATGGAGGATACAGAATGTAGGGTGAAATGGCAATCATATGTAGTAGTGAAATCTAGCCAGTCAGTGTCTGACTGTGGGCATTTCCTGTTAGAGAGTAATTAATCATTCTGATGTAGTAAGTGGACTGGTATACTTGACATTTGGTGGCCCACATGCTACTCCACTGCACTACATTGCCATCAACCATCTTGTTGTGTTCAGATCTATATCCAGCTGCTTGCTTGCTTCTCATATTACTGATCTTCACATGTGGAATTGGATGTATGTTACTTCCTGATGCTGGTTGTGGAGGGCATTCCAAGGTATGGCTTGCCAAATTTCTTTCCTAGCTTCACATGTATACTATTATGGTCATGATGATGCCTGATCATGATAGCAATGTTCTCCTCAGAAGCAAGATTTGTAATGCTAATATGGCTGCACTGTTTGGGAAAGGGACCCCAGACACCTAAGGCAACAATGGGATGTCCCAAATTATTGCAAATACCAGGGCAGGGAACGTGGGAAATCCCATCCAATCCAGTGCCTAGAAACATGCTTTGCCCTGGGACATGAATGGATGTCCCTGGGATGACCTTGGTCCAAGAGGCATTTAGCTTGAATGGTTTGGAGAAACTATTCAGCCTAAATGCTTACAGAAAAGGGTTACCTGAAGTGAGTCATGTGTATCATTGATTTGTGCAGATCTCACCTTTCCTCTGCCATAGTACCTGGGTATATACATATATGTGAGCATGATTGTCATTACTGTTACAGGATGTACAATACCAATCTATCTTTAGATACCACTTTCTAGTTATATATCTATTACATTTTCTGATCATAGTCATTTTGCACAAATCATACTGTCACCATATTTGTGCAGATGGACTATCAGTGACCAGATACCTTGCTATCACCCTAGTTCCACCCTTATCATGTTTACAAAAACATATAGAATACAATACCAATCTGTCTTTAGATACTACTTTCCATTTATATATCTATTACATTTTATGATCATAGTCATTTTGCACAAATCACACTGTCACCATATTTGTGCAGATGACTATCTGTGGCCAGACACCATACTATCACCCTAGTTCCACCATTATCATGTTTACAAAAACATATAGAATCTATCTTTAGATACTACTTTCTATATATATCCATTAAACTTTCTGATCATAGTCATTCTGCACAAATGATACTACCACCAACTTTGCACAGATTGACATGTTGTGGAATGATACCCTACCAATACCTTAGTTTCACCCTAACCATGTTTACAAAAACATATAGAATGAAGGTGGTGCCTTACCTGACAACCTGAGAATGCTGAAAGAGGTGCATTGTAGAGATGAGAGAGAAGAGAGCCTGAGAGCAGGTCAAAGTCTCCTAGTGGGAAGAGGGGGGTGAATTCGTCCCAGGAGGCTGGAGTTGCCTGGTGGAGGGTCAAAGAGTATAGGGAAAAGACCAAAAACACGCCCAGAAATCCAAATAAAAGCTGAGAGAATGTCTACAGAGTGTCAGAGGATGGAGAACTATTATTCCGAGCTGTCTTCATCTTAAATCTGGCTTTTCATCTGAGGTAGCATGGCTGTTGTTGTTCTAAGTATGTACAGTACATTCTAAGTGCTCACGTGGGCTTACATAAGCCACAACGCGTGCAAATACTAAGTAAAAGTGAAACAAAAGTATAGGAAAAGAAAACATAAGCAAAAACAAGAAAATAAAATAAAAATCCTACTAGGGAGGACACTCTCCCTACAGTGTGACTCACCCAAATGGCCAGAGTGGGAAAAAGCTGTCAAAGCAGAAATAGATCAATTATACCAAATGGGGATGTGGGACCTAACTGACTTACCAAAGGGTAGAATGCTGGTAGCCAACAAATGGGTCCTCATTCACAAGTATAATAAAGAGGGCAGACTGGAAAAATACAAAGCATGTCTAGTAGCTAAAGGGTACTCACAAATACTGGGGATGGACTATATGGATACCTTCTCACCAGTAGTGAGGCTGGAGACAATAAGGGCAATAATAGCATTAGCAGTTTCCCAGGACTGGGAGATCCAACAGATGGACATAAAGGGGGCTTACCTAAATGGCAAGCTAAAAGAAGAAGTCTATATGAAACAGCCCAAAGGCTTCAAGGACAGTACACAACACATGTGCCAGCTAATAAAAACACTGTATGGGCTGAAGCAATCTGGAAGAGAGTGGAACCTCAAGTTGAATAGACAGTTAGTGCAAGGCAGATTCAAACACCTATGGTCAGATCCCTGTGCAAATGTCCAACAGATGGCAGAGGGAATAGAAATCATCACACTATGGGTTGATGATCTCCTACTGTTCACATCATGACAGGGGCTTATGACATCATTAAAAGTGCAACTACAGTCTATGTTCGAGGTTACCAACCTCGGAGACCTGAAGAAAATTGTCAGTATAGAAATCACACGAGACCAGGCCAAAGGGACTTTATTAATAGGTCAAACCCGGTACATAGAATCTATACTATGGGCGCAGGGACTGGAGGGCACAAACAGTGTGAGGACACCTGTGGACACAAAGGTTCAGATGTTCCCAGAGGAGGAATGGGGAGAAGTGACTAACCAAAATAAGTATGCTTCTCTGATTGGATCTTTGATGTATGCCATGGTTGCCACACAGCCTGACATCGCCTACACCATAAATAGATTGGCCTCATTTACAGCAAACCCAGACTTAAGGCATTGGGTTGTGGCCAAATGAATATTGAGGTATCTACAAGGGACAAAAGACTATGGTATAATGTATAGCACAAAGAAGGGCAGTACTACTACCCCAACATTTCAAGGGTATGTAGATGCAAGCTTTGCTAATACAGAGAACCATGTGTCTGTCATGGGCTATGTATTCTTAGCTCAAGGGGGAGCCATTATTTGGGGTTCAAAGAAGCAAACCCTAATCGCACGGTCAACAACCAAAGTGGAATATGCCACACTGGCTAAATGTACTCAAGAATGCATATGGCTATGAAAACTATATGCAGAGCTAGGGTACAGGCAGACAGAGCCAACTAGAATAATGACAGATAGCGAGGGAGCCTGAGCTCTAACCTACAATCCCCAGTTTCATGCCTGGACAAAACACTTTGATATCTCTCATCACTACACACATGAGAAGATCAACCAAAAGAAGGTCGAGATCTGTCATTGTTCTGTCAGGTACCAAATGGCTGACATGTTTACTAAAGCGCTACCTAGGGACAAGCACAAGAGGCATACCCAAGAGATGGGTATGACCCTGGCTTGAGGGGGAGTGTTGGTATCACGGAGTAGATACTGGCACCTAGTACAAGGCACCCCCAGGTAGTCAAATGTTCTCCATAACAGTAGACTATTCTAGAATAGTATTCTCACAGTGTATAAAAGCCTGAGTAGACAGGGCGAGAAGAGTAATAATTATCTTATTGATAACTCCCATGATCGAGCTACTACTCTACAGACCAGCAAGTGCTGTTGAGTGACCTTGCCAGCACCTGTCTTGACCTCCAGGTTGCATGGTATCAAGACCTTGTCTGCACCACAGTTGATTTACTAGACCCCTGTGATAGTGACATTGATGCTAACTCTCAACTTTCCAACTCTGTTTCTAACACAAGTGATGTGTCTCTCAAGTCCTCAATTTCTGACTATACACTGGGTAGCTTTCTTTCTTTACTCCAAACATCTGAAGCTACCTTCCCTGCTGAACTGGCTCTGAACCATCATCAGCTGATCACATTTGAAAATGCAATCATTGCACCAGCAGATGAAGTAGAAAAATTGCATTACCTTTCTGCTCGTAAGAGATCTCCTCACACTCCACAGCTTCAGCTACTTGAAGAATGGAACTTGAACAATGACCTTGTAAGAAATTTCATCATAAACTTCATGTTGACCCTGATGTCTTGGCCTACCTTGTCAAAAAACTAGAGGATCACCCAGTTTTCAGCAACAATTCAAACAATCCTCAGCTCCTTGTGCCTCCCAGGTTTGAGCAACTCTACAACCTATCACTGTCCCTCCATCACTGCTCCTCCTTTATGTCAAGTTCTTCAACTTCTCCAATGTTCACTTTGCAGTGGTGGACAGTATACGTGTTGTTGTGCCTGCTCCCAAGATCAAAATGTTAGTTGTCCAGTGGCATGTGTAGTGTTGCCCAGGCCCAGCTTGGCTCAAAAGCTGCAGCTTGGGCCTGGCTTTTGAGGGCTCACAGCCCAAGAAATCTCAGGCCAGGCCATATATGGGGGCTCAGCCTGGCCTCAGGCCCTGGCCTGAACAAGAAGAGGAAAATTGTTAGAGGTACATACATGGTAGATTCCAAAATGCAAATATGTGAATGGGAAAACATCTAGTGTGGGTCTCAGAATGTCTATGGGTGATAATGAATGTCCAAGGGGGGGGATTTGGCTTCTCAAAGAGGTCACAAAGGTCTCAGGAGTATCTCAACAAGACTCTCGAAGGGGGGGGCATGAAAGCAAAATTTTCTCTTGAATGGCTACACATATCATGATATGGAAGATATCACCAGGAAGCTGTCATGAAGTACTATTAGTGTGCCAAAAAGCGAGAGCAACAGGATAGAAACAAGCACAATAGGGGGCCCTAGCCATGCTACCTGACCTTGGCACAAAAAACAGATATCTCGGGAATGAAGTGGGGAAGTGTCACATTTCTGGTGTCATTCGGTAGATATGTCAAGTAGAGTACCCTATCTGAAAATTGAGAGATTCAGCACAGAATTGGGCAAGATATGCATCAAACATTAATGGAGGTAGGAGGACTGGGAAGAAGACAGTGGGCCAACAAACAGCAGCTGCACTCAATGCTACAAAATGTGAGGGAACAATTGAGGGAGGTGTGGATGGCACAGAGAACAAGAGACTGGGGGAATACACACACCCAATCCTGAGATATCCTCAAATTCATGCACTTGTCCCACTATCCACAAAAGTGCCTATAACTCTGGAATGACAGCAGTGGCAGTAATGCGAAGGGCTCTCAATGAGGAGGATCAGAATCCTGATTTGTGAGAAGTTAGGCACATCATAGGATGAGATATTGCATGGACAATTTCAAGGGGGAGGAGGAAAGGGTCACCTGGATCCATGGCAGCAGACTACTTCAAGCCTAGAAAAGATGAGGATATCAAGGTTACAGATAGAAAGTAATTGCCTGGTACCCATTGTGTTAGTATAGCATAGTTGGACACCTTGGGAGTGTTGACATGTCCTTCTGAATGAGTTTACTGCACAGCCACAAAGCTGCAGCCTGAAGTCATGGCTCACAGCTTTTCAAAACATCAGGCCAGGCCTTGAGCCCCCACAGGCCATCCTCCACAGCTTGGCTTGGCTCAGGGCTTGAGGCCAGGCCCAGCACAACACTAGGCATGTGTGAAGCAATGGCCAGTGGTTAGGAGACATCATATGCTTAGATGATGTTCATCAGCTTATTCAGCTTGTCCCCAAGTTCAGTGCACATGTACCACCTGAAATGACCTGTGACAACTGTTTGGAGGTTGGGTGAGAGTTCTACATGCATAGCTTTGCAGATAAAGAGGTTTTCCATGCCATTCTTAGTTACCAGTAGCTGTAGCATGATCACTTCACTGGTGTTCTCTTGGGTCTTACATTGATATAAGTTGTATCATCACAAGCAGATAATTGCAACTCAATGATCACTCCCTCAAGGACTGATAACCTGTGTATGTGATAGATATGTCTGAAGAGAACTGGCACAACATCACCAGTGTATTTAAATCTGGCAATGTGTTACTGCCTGCTACAAGGTGCTACAACTCGCCACAAACTTCTAGCATGGCAGTGAATTGCTACAAGCCATTACCTCAGTTAACTGTTTTACTGATGCCTTCTACCATTTTCCAGATTTGAAGGTGCAGCTGAATTACAGCATTGTGTGTCTTACAGTTTTTGACATGCATTTGAATTGACAGAAAGCTTGGCAAACAGCATGACATTGCCCATTATGGTCCATCAGCACACTCAGCAGTCTGCAGATCAGCAAGAGAGCAGTGACCATGGCCCCAAGCCAAATGGAGAAATGCAAAAAAAGCGAGACTACTATCTGCAAACCACTTGGCACTGTAATGGACCATAAATGGACACATGTTGTTTGCTGAGCTCTCCAATAATTCAAAAGCGATTCAAAAATTATAGGATGTGCATGCTGTAAAGTAGATGCCAAGCACAAGAGGATGCGAGAGAGCAACAGGATAAATAGCAACAAAGTGGGAGTGAAGCGAAAAAATCAGCATTGGATGCCAACCCTCGCACTGAAAACAAGGAACACACACACCTGTGGGGAAATGGAACAAGACCTTCAAGAGCATAATGCACATGAGAAGTGAGTAACACATTGCATGAATGAACACAAAGACATGAACTAAACACATGGACATAGTGAGGCAGATGGGTACCTCGTTGGGGATATCCTGGATGAACTCAGGGCAGATGATGGAACCACCCAAGAAGACCTACAATGGGCAATATCATATGAACATATCGAAACAAACACGATGGTGCAAAACTTCCACAAGAGCCCAAAACACAAAGTTGCACTATCCAAACTGAGGATAATTTTCGAGACAGGTGCTTCACAAAAAGCAATTTCACAACTAATGCACTGCCAGAGCATAAAGGTAGATGACACATTTCTGCATGACCATGATGATGCCAACCTAGTGTGGTGGGCAATGGACCACCATCTGGACCTAATGATCTTGGTGATGGAGGCGGTGGGGCTGCATGCGATATTGCCAACAGTGGACTCTGACCCCACATATACATCTCCTATTGACTTTGACAAGACTCCCACAAATTTCTTTGCAAAAGGGGTGAGCAGGCTTTGCATACTGTATCATTTTTCTGCCATCTGATCATATCTTCAGATGCTCTTTCCTTCCATAAACATGTCAAGCGTGGATGCCCTCCTCGCTAGAGGGCTTGCAGCAGTCTGCAATAGGCTTCTTTCTCAAATGCAAAATATTTGGCCAAACAATGACCATGCAGCACTGGTGGCATGGTCTCCTGCTACCAGTACAAACTGGAGGGTATGAGCTATTACATTAGCAAGTGCAATACACAGGACTGCCCATGTTCACTATACTTATTGGTACTATGATAACATGAAGAAGAAGCACACTTGAGCTAACAATACTAGAGTGGGTCCAAGGAAGAAAGTGAAGAAAGAGAAGGGGGACAAGAAGGAGAAAAAGAAGAGAGGAATAGTGAACAATATGTCCAAGTAGTATTCCCTTCCCACTCAAGCTTACTACCTTCATGTTGATGGCCATCATTCCATGTGCTGTTCATGTTATTGCTAGCCTTGTTGACAGAAATTATGTATTTGCTTATCCACAGAAAATGAATTCGTGCATTGTCACTGTGCTTTGTCTCTCCCTTTGACCTGCTGGAATATGCCAAAATGTGGCAAGGGAATGGTACCAGGTCCAGGCCCAGAATTGCCTCAACAAGCAACATCTGGCAAGCTTCCAATGCCACCCACATCACAAACACAGTCAGGAGAACTTCAAGTTGAAGGATGCATACCTTGTCACTCCACCCATAGGGGTCATGGGACTGGCAGCACTGTCAAGCTTAACACTGAAATTGAATGCATACAGATGGAGCCCACCAGGCTGACAAGATTGATGGACCAGAAGGTGAGCACAACTGAGCTCATACTGAGTCCAGGGTGGTGCATGCTGGTTCTGCATTGGATGAGGTATGCCATTTCCAGGCTGAAGAGCCCAACATTCCAAGGTCTGGATATGACTGTGATGATGAACCACTGGAGGGCTATGATGGTGATGTTCTCCAGGATGATCCAGAGGAGGCTTTCTATCTCCCTGGTCATCAGCCTCAGGAGAGGAGTAACATGGAGCCTGAGGACAATGGCCATGATGAGGAGTTCGATGATAGTGTGCATGGCCAGCAAGATAGACATATTAACTGGGATGATGATAATGACATGCAGAGTGATGGTCTAGATTTGGTCATACACCCTGATGGAAAGGTATTTTCTTTCAGTTGCAAGCACCAAGCACTCCATTCACCAGAACATGATGGCGATGGAGATCTGGGTTCCCAAGTTGTCAGCCACACTCCAAGACATTCTTCTCAATCTCACAAATGCCAAGTGACTGAACCACCCTGTTGAGTCACTGTCCAGCCTCCGTCTTCTGACAAGTTCCCTGATCATATATCCCAGATTCCTTTTGACCACCCAACTCACTCTCAAGGAAAATCCTGCCCTATCCAAGTGCCACCCTTGTCTGCTAAATCTCAGATTACTACTCGACCTGCCACAGTGTCACATCTGTGACATGTGTGTATAGTCTGGGCCTGAGTCTGAGGACTTCTGGCTCAGTCCAGGCTCTTGGGAGTCCATTGTGGAACTCCATTCTGTTTCTGATTATAGTTTGATCTGTTACTCCATTCTGTTCCATATTTAGAATAGTTTCCTCTTGCCACAATAAGTCTAACTGTTTTGGTACTTGTAGTCTAACCTTCAGACTGTCAGATTGGCCAATACTCTGGTACAGCCTGTAGGAACATTGCCAATGTTCCACACTGCCCTCCAGAGTTTTGTTACCTGGACATTGCCTCAGAACGTTCTCTGTAGTATAAAATCCCTTGTACATACATCATAGCACCTCAGTTCGAATATCAAATCAGATACTCTAAGTCCCACTCCATTCTCTGACCTTGGAACTCAAGCAAGCACTAGGTATACCAGGTGGTATATCTCCCCTTGATCTCCATTCCACTCCGACTCCAGATTTCTATCCAGACCTTGTATACGATGTAAAGGTGGATGTAAAAGGAGTGTGGGAGGAGTCTAGAGTAGACTCCAGTTGGAAGGGGGTCTCAGTTCGACCCAGGGGGCTAGAGATGCCTGGTAGAGGAGTCAAAGAGCAGCAGAAAAGACTAGAAATGCACCCAAAAATCCAGAGGAGACTCAAGAAAACATCTATAGTGTAGAAAAGGGCTGTAGGCAGCCTCAGTAGT
This sequence comes from Pisolithus marmoratus, assembly GCA_024613145.1. Classification (NCBI taxonomy): domain Eukaryota; kingdom Fungi; phylum Basidiomycota; class Agaricomycetes; order Boletales; family Pisolithaceae; genus Pisolithus; species Pisolithus marmoratus. Next base: position 71,597 of record JANFAE010000055.1, read on the forward strand.
GACTCAACTACTAATATATTGATGTACCTGTAGGCAGCTACAAGGTATCAGTAAGTAGTCTAATATGAAATATATGTAGGCTTACCCTCAGTAGTGACTCAACTACTGAGGGATTAGTACCAAAAGTGTAGTACTAAGTGCGCTCTAAGCGCTTATGTAAGCATGTAAACATCGCACCAAAATATACATCACACTGGGGTGATTCAATCTCCAACACACCCCCTGAAGCTCCACTGTGTGATTAGGAGGGGTGAAGAATATAGGACTCAATAGAAAAAAGTATACCAAATGTTGGAATAACATGAGTATAATTGCTGCCAGTGCAGCCTCGAGTCCATATAGTGTGCGAGCGTTGTTTAGTCGTGTTTGCCACGCCGCGTTGTGGCAACTTCCCGTTTCGGAGATGGCTGTAGTGCACGCGCTCCTTGCCCTTGTACCGTGATCGCGAGAGCCGCCGTTTTGAATATATCGGGTTTATTGTCGTTCTGCATCCATCCGGGAGGCACCCCCTGCCGCCAGTATGTGTTAGCAACGTTCAAGAGGGATTTCGAGAGGTGGCGAGAGGACGAAATAGGAATGATAAGCAGCATGAGGCGCTTGCAGCCTCTCTGTCCAGGTTCACTGACGTTTTTAGATCTCGTCTTGATCCTTGCACATCGGTGTGGGTCCCTGTGCGTCCCCGGAGGGTGCGCGAAGTCGTTTGGCGAGCGGTAGGGCAGCTCAGGTGAGCCGCTAGGCTGTTTCGTCCGGTACTTGGTGTATCGCCTTGTACGAGCATCACTGACGTTTTCAGTGCTCGTTTTGATTTTGTTGAACACCCCCTGCATCCAATAAGTGCCAGCGACGTACCATGGAGGTTTCCAGTGTTTCGTGAGTGCTCGAGATGGCGAAATGGTAGGGATACCATCTGTATGGTCACCATGGTGCGTGTCCCCTCTTGTTTGGGCATTCCCAGCGTTGCTGACCTCGTTATAGCGAATGCCTATGATGCAGGACACCCCAAAAATGATTCTTGATCGTTTGGTGGGCTTCGAGACCAGCTGCAGTTGCCATATGGCGACGACAAGTGTACGGTAGGCGCTTGGCCTTGTACAAACAATGTTGACGTTTTTAGATCTTGTCTTGATCCTACTGTGTCGGCGTGAGTTCCTGAGGATCCTAGGAGGATGTGAAAGGTCGTATCGAGCGGGATTGGATGGCGCAGGTGAGCCGTTTGGCCATTTGGCCTTGTGCTCGTTATCTCGCCTCATATCGCTGCTGGGAGGCAGCCGCTTGGCTATATGAAGATTTGTGTCATTCCACGTTGATATGGGAGGCACCCCCCGCTGCCAATATGTATTGGTGACATTCCAGAGTTGCTTCGAGGGATTTGAGCGGAGTAGATGGAGCTGCATGGAAATACCGGCTGTATCGTGCGTGTGCCCTCTTATTCTCACTCGTCGTGCACTCCTGACTTCGTTATAGTGTATGTTCACCATCCAGGATCCCCCCGCAACAAAACTAAGTCGTTTTATGGATGCTGAGAGGAGTTGAGGTGGTCGCATGAGGGCCACATGCGCACAGTAGGTGTTTCGCCTCATATGAGTGATACTGACACTTTTAGCACATGGCTCGAGTCCTCCACGATGATGCGTGCCTTTGACCATTCTAGGAATGGAGTGAACAGAGTTCGGAGGTGGCTTGGGCGGCATGGGTAGGCCGTTCGGCCGTTTCGTCTGACATGCAGCGTGCTGACACCCTCTGTCAGCTAGCATTGCCTTTCTGACTCCATGCGAGTCGACGAACTCCCTGCTATCTGCATCGCCGTGGCTGCTGCTAGCCTGCTCCCTATCGGGCTCCTTTGTGTGCCTTTCCAAATGTGGTGAGTATGGTGGCGCTCCGGTGGTTTCCACGCTGCCGCTCCTTATCTCTACCTTTATCGTTGTCGAATCGATGTTCGCGCTGTCCCCCTCACTGGCTTCTGCACGTCCGTGCACCCCCATCTCCTGAATCCTCACAGGTGGGTTTTCGCATGTAGGTTGGCTATGGCATCCTTTGGGGGCACGATCTCGATCGGGCTGAGGGCGCTCGGTCTCTCGTAGCTGTGAGGACTGGTCTGGCTCTCTATCAGGATGCTCCGGCCTAGGCCATGTCGTCTTGGCTACATGCAGCGACGGTTCGGCTATGCTGTGTTCAAGGTAGGTCTCTTTCATGTCGCATGATCATTCGATTGGTAGACCTCGCAGAGTCAGGGATTCATTTCGAAGTTGTGGAGGATCAGGTATGTCGTCGACTGATCTAACTCCATTCGCGATTTGATGATCGTGTTTTGCAGACATTGGTAGAGTGACTCCAGTGGTAAAGGTGATTTTGGAATTGGTGGAACCGGTCATGGGCATAATAGCCTTGCAGTCGTGTTCTGACGGTAAGTTGTGTGTCTTCACGCTCGTGTCAGTGGCGATGAGCTGCTCGTCTGTATCGGGTACAGCACTGGGCTTGTAACTTCTTGTCACATCCACGTCATCTTGTATGCACTGACTACTTTTGTCAGGTGCTTCAAACGCGTCCGTCCATTCATCTGGTTGTGTTGCACCTGCAGCCCCAGGTGGTAACATGGGTTCTGCACTTGTAGGACTGTGGATCTGCATTGACGGTTTGTCCTGGAGTATAGGACGTTTAATTTGTGGAATTGGAAGCTCAGCATGAGCGAGTGGAAGATCCGGTATGTTGGCGATCGTCTCGCCATTCACCCTGACATGGTCATTGCATTCGACAGGCGTTTGTGATCCGTTGTCAATAGAACGTTTGCTGGGCTGTTTGGTGGTGCCTGCTGTGGGCTCAAGGGCCTCACAGCTCCACTGAGGTTGGTCTCGTCGCTCAGCATTTGTGCCGATGGAGGCGAGCGGATCGTGCATGTCAGCTACAGCACTAGTCTCGTTTCCTCCTGTTGCAGTCTCGCCGTCTAGTATGCACTGACCACTCTTGTCAGGTGCTTCAGGCGCAGTTGCATGTTCGTCTGGCTGCCGTGCAGACACAGCCCCAATTCCATTCACCAGTAAGTTACTTTCCACATGCCGCACGTCTATGATCTCCGTTGTGGGTTCCTGGTGCCCAGTCGGGATCTTGGCGCAGTCATTTGGGAAATCTGAGGGGTCCTCCTCTACTCCAGGTGCGTCTAGTGGTTCGTTGTTGCTGTCGCAAGTGCTCTGAGCACTTTCACCAGTCAGGTACTGCTCGGATGGCAGGTTGTGCTGTTGAACTGCTTCATCAACAAACTTCGGCCTCTCTGGTCTCGGAATTGAACCATAGTGGTTCTCGAGGTAGGCGAATGTTTCGTGTGGGGTATCCAGATGCATGCATAGCATTAGGATGGAATCGGGTATGCCAGATATGATGATATGGTGGACCATAGTGGTCCGTTGTTGCCACGTGTTGTCAGCAGTTTTCCAGGCCGTGACAACATCTCGTTCCTCGTCGGTTCATGGTGTCCATCTGGCACCATATTCCTGTAGTAACTTCGGAGTTGTAGGTCGTGTTTCAGACCCATCTAGGTAACCCATCAAGCTGTCTTCAGAGATGGCCTTCAGCACCCAACTGCCATAGGTGTGCCAGTTGCAGCCATCTTCTGCAAGCTCAGGTTCCATAGAGTATATCCTATTACTTTTGAGTGAAGTAGAGATATTTTGTAGTGAGCTTGAGTAGCTTCTATATGAGTCGACTGCGAGTTGCCTACAATAAAATTTTCTGCGCTAGGTGGGGCTCATAACCTGTAGAAAAGGGCTGTAGGCAGCCTCAGTAGTGACTCAACTACTGAGGGATTAGTACCAAAAGTGTAGTACTAAGTGCGCTCTAAGCGCTTATGTAAGCATGTAAACATCGCACCAAAATATACATCACACTGGGGTGATTCAATCTCCAACATATAGAACATCAGCAGATGGAGAAACAAAAGTCCATGTCTGCTTCATCTATATCTCTGGCTTTTCGTCTATGGTGGGTCGTCTATTGTTCCTCTAAGTATGTACAGTGCTCTCGAAGTGGTCACGCAGGCTTACATAAGCCAAATGCATGCAAACATGAAGTAAAAAAAACAAAAGAAAGAAGAGAAAACAAATCAGTAAGGAAAAACAGTGAAATAAAAGAAATATCCTAGTAGGGAGGATATTCTCCCTACAACAACCTCTGGACTTAGAGAACTGGTCTTAACACATGGCAACTTTGATGAAACTGATTCTAAAGAGAAATCTTAATTGGGTTCTGGTTAGGCCAGGTCAGAGTAGGTTATAGTCACATCGATGCCTGTGATCTGTGCATAATTCCCCATGTGCAGTATGCGCAGAATGAAAGTATTGGATACAATACCACTAGTAATGGTCATATATAATGTAAACATGGTGACGAAGTTATGGGATGTACCAGAATATGGCTAAGAAATTGATGTACAAGTGTTTGGATTGCGCAAATGACCTCAGGTGCAGAATGTGCAACACAGAACACACTGAGGGAGCAGATAACAATGAAACCTGTGGTGAACAAAGAGACATCCATTGTAAGCCATCGATCTGTCATGGTGCAACAAATGATGGTTGAATTCATGACAGCTCCTGTGATTACATTCATGGTGGCTAAGCTGGCAGATGTATCTGATGCAATGTGATGATGACAGATGGAGAATGAGGCATCAGCATGATTCAGCAGAAGTGGAATGGTGATAAATGGTGTGTTTCAATTTCACACAAAATGCAGTGTGAGTAAAATGCTGGGAATGGAGGTGCTGTACATAATTCCCAATGAGTAGAATGCTCAGACCAAGGCTTGATGAGCATCAGCACAGAGAAATGATATGCAGGATGCCGATGTAGCATGAAGATGACCATGTATGTCCACAAACCATGAAAATTCCACCAAGTGCAGAATGTACAGGATAGAGGGAGTGGATTCCCAATCAAACCAAGTCCATGTCTGGAGTGAAGAAAAGGTAGTGCAGGAAGGGGCATTTGTATATCGTATCACCAACCATGGGCACATATAGGAATGTAGTAGATGAAGGATGGATGAAGATGCTGTATTACTGCTATTGAGTATGAAAATGGCATGAAGTGGAGATTGTGCAACTCACAGAGCAAGTGGATCTCCATCTCATTCTCATCAGCACAGTGACATCCATAGCAAACCATAAAGCATACATTGCAGGTGGTGTGGCTGCATGGGGCAGCGATTGAAATGTGATGGACATGATGTGGAGGGGCAGGTGTGTGTGAATGAGAGAGTTGGAGACAAGTGACACTGCATCAAAGGCCAGATGACAGAATACAAACAGTTATTTTGCACATAATGCACCATGTGCAGGATGCGCAGAACAGGGACATTGGGATATGATGGCACCAACTGTAGTTGAACAAGGGGACATGTGGCTTATATTGATCACACAAATGGCTTCAGGTGCAGAATGCACACCTGACAGAGTGACTGGATCACGGTGATTGTCTGACATGAGCAAGGTGACATTGAGAGTAGTGCATCTTGAAGGAGGCAATCACGATGGATACCTGCCCTGGTGAAAGCATGGTGAATGTATGTGATGGATCCCAAGAGAGAGATGAGACTCAGATGATCCCACCATGAATTATGTAGGAGAAGTGATTGGTAATGGAGTGTTTCAAGGTGGTCCACGTGATGGGCATGGAGTGAAAGTAGAGAAAGAAAGTGAGTGGAAAGTGTGGATGGGACAAAGAGAATGAGAGTGATACCAAATGAGAGAGAGTATGTGGTAGACCTAAATGAAGGATGCCTTGGAGCTCATGTGGAGTCCCCCTGTGATGGGGGACAGGGTTGGGGGACATAAAACCAAACAAATGTTTGAATAAGGGTTGTGTTGATTGTGGTGGTTTCATGGGTATTGGAAACAGCAATGAATGTGAATTGATGGGATCAAACAGAGACATGACAATGTGAATGATGCAAGTGCATGGCACCAAGAGGTTCCATCATATACAAGGCATATGTCTGATGGTACCTGTCCAACAATATGGTACATCTGCATGGAGTTGTGTATCGCACAAAATTGCAGATGAGTGGAATGTGTGATCTGGACATATTATGTAGAGGCATTAAGTAGGGATGATGAAGCCATTCCCTGTCAATGCAGACCATTGCTCTGGATATGGTGAGGAATATTGCGCAAATGGACATCCAAGTGAAATGCGTCGTTTGAACCATACACGTTGTATAACCTAACCCATCCATAACCATCCATGAACTTCAATAAAGTGGAATGTCCAGTGACAAAGAGTGATAGGAAAGGTGACCGTGTAAGAGGACTGTGATCGATACACATCGAGATGAGAAGAGAATGATAATATGTGTCATATACTGCAGGCATATAGATATACATATAAGACAATAAGAGAAGGATAATATATGTGTCAGTAAACACTGCAGGCATATAAGAACAAGCATGACATGACAGTAGTCATGGTCATATATCTCAGTCAGACAACACCAGTAAGGTAGTATTATTTATTGGTACATCGAACGTGATCTTATTACAGATTGGATTTGACTGCTATGTTGATCACTGGAGACAGTGGTACGTCATTGAATAGAGATATAAGTGTGACACGAGCCCTTCAGGCTTGCGGCTGCTTCGCAGCCTGCTGGGACATGCTTCATCCCAGTTTGCTGACACAGGCTGCATCCCAGCTGCCAACACAGGCTACATCCCAGTTGCCAACACAGGCTGCATCCCAGCTCCAAGAGACAGGCTTCAACCCAACTTAGTATCCCTCATGGTGTGGTGATGACTTTGTACACATATATCTTTGACATCTATGGTATGGTATAGTACATTCATACACTGTTGCATCTATGGTATAATATTACATTCATACATCCAGCCCTCTGAAAACTTCATTGAATACTACATTCATGGTTGTGTTTGTTTGCTGTCCTTGCCCACTGTGCAGCACCTTGATGTTCCTTGGGTGAGTACACCTGGAGAGAGCAACATATAGTTGCCCATGAGAGAATACAGGTGTCCTCAGGTCAAGGCCCACATGCTGCACTGTCTGACCTTGTGATTTGTTGATGGTCATTGCATAGGCCAGACGGATTGGGAATTGCAGACAGCGCAGAGGTACTGGAAAGTCATCTGGGTTGGTATCCAAAGCCATGCGAGGTATCAGCACCACATCATTGGTGGCAGCTCCATCCCTTCCCTGCAGTACACGACACTCCAATATACGATGGGTGGATCTGACCAAGACCAGCCTAGTACCATTGTAGAGGCCATGGATGGGATCCAGGTTGCAAAGAAGCATGAGGGGAGCACCAGGCTTCAACTCCAGCTCATGAAGAGGAAACCCTGATGGATCAAATGTGTTCAGAACCTCCTTTGGAATGTACTCATACTGGTTGTCAGTGACAGAGTCTGCACTCCTGTACACAACCTTCTCTCCAGCAACTTTTCCCAGAATGGTAGCATTGATTTCATGGACTTCAGTGTTCCTGGCAGATAGAATGGTGCGATCCAAGAAGTACTGGTCCTGTGGGGGCTGGTTGGGAGGAGGGTGGAGCAAGTCTGCATACATAGAATTGATCAGGGAGTCCAAGTCACCACCACAGGACATGTGTTGTGGAAGTTCTATCTCTCCATCTGTCACCCCAATGTGCAAGAGCTGCTGTGCCCACTGGTCACACTCAGGATCCCTTCCAAGTCACATATTTTGGTGGAGGTGATGAACTTGAAGTCTGCCCCAGAGGATGGAGCGACAAAGAGTAGCACCCACTATCTGCTCCCTGGATCCATGAGGAACAACAGGGAGGGTTTGCCTAAAGTCTCCTCCAAAGAGAGTGGTGACTCCTCCAAATGGCTGGCCCTCCTGCAGGAGATCCCTGAGGGTACAATCCACACACTCCACCACATGGCGATGCTGAGTTGGCACTTCATCCCAAATGATCAGAGCAGTTTCTTTGAGCAGCTGGTGGTTGAGGTCATCCTTTTTGATGTTGCAAGAGCTACCCTCATGACAGGGAATGGGGATCTTGAAGCAAGAATGTGCAGTGCGACCACCAGGGAGAAGGAGAGAGGCAAGGCCTGTAGATGCAACACAGAGGACAATCTTGTTGTCAGCATGAACTGAAGCAGTGATGAGTTTGGCCAGGTAAGTCTTCCCACACCCTCCTCCACTATGCACAAAGAATGAGCCACCAGCTGCCTGCTCCACTGAAGCCATGACTGCATCATATAGTGCCCTCTGTTCCTCATTGAGGGTGGGTAGGCCTGCCTGCACAAAGTTATGCAGCTCTTCCTGGTCATATGCTCTCTGCTCAGCAATGAGCCTATTCCCCTCATGGATTTGCCCATTGCCTCTGTGGTCTAGGCATGGTAGGGAAGTCATCCAGGGATCTCCCATTCCTCCTAAGATCTTCAGCAATGAGATGAAGGCCATAATCAAAGACCTGGTCCTCAGAAGGGTCTTGAATGTGGAGGTGGTGGATGAGACAGTGATGCAAGTCATCACAGAGGTTGGCCCTGGACTCTTCCCACAACACATGGGGGTCCACTGGATGACAGTGGACCAGGATGGTGACAAAGAGACAACACAGTTGAAAGCCAGTACAAAAATGGGCAGCCTCCTGCAAGCATTGCAACCACTCCCTGTCATCCTGCAACAGAGCCAGAGCACGGCAAGCCTCCTTGAAATTCTGATGGAGATGACCATTCACAGTGCGAAGATCTTCATAGGAAGTGGCACCTAAGAAATAGTGGTCAGCAAAAGTCATGGAAGAGATCTGTGGATGAGAGCACACCTTTGACAGCAGTGAGCAGCAGATGCAAATAAAAGCATTCACCAGCAGTAGGGGGAATGGCATACATCCTTCCAATGGCCTTGTACCTCTGATGGACCTTCCACTTCCTCTGAGGCTTCATCCACACAAAGTGCTTGGGGAAATCCTGGTAGAGGTGGTCTCTGGCTCCAGCAGCAATGAGCTCAGGATCTGCATTGGCCTTAAACCATCCAAGAAGAGGTGAATCCCTTGCATTCTCAATGACATCACCAAGCTGATCTTCAGGGTGGAATGCAACAACCTGGTGGTCTGGGAGATGAACAGGGAGACGGTATACAGCTGGCCACTCCTGGTGCATGGGGAACTCAAAGATGTTATGGCAGGCTTCATTTGCAGAGATATATCTGGCATCCAGATAGGAACGGACCTCATCACGACCCTGGGTCTGCAAGGTGGCACGGTCTGGACCCTTGTAGATGTACTTGTGGATGTACTTGACAGCCTTGATGGATCCACAGACCTCCAGATTGATGTGACAGTCAAACTCCACCAGCAGTTCTCGAGGATGAGGGACCACATAGGTGTTGTCAAAGATGACACCATTCTTCTCTACAGTCCTTCCATTCTGGGGGTGAGCATACTCTGGATAGCCATCCTCCTTTATGAGAGTCCCATCATGGAATGACTTTGGGAACTGCTTCTTGCAGACATTGTTCTCCAGACATCTCTCTGGACTACAGGGACCATGGAGCATGCACTTGCAGACAACCTCATGGAGCTGAGGATGGAGGGCAGGGTCTGGAATCTGAGCAGATATAATAGCATCAATCTGCCCCACAGTCTGGATCTTGTCCTGGTCCTCAAGGAAGATGAGGAGATGCATGTGAGGGAGGCCACGCTTCTGATACTCAATGGTGTACACAAAGCCTGCCACAGCACCAAAGTAGCCATCACAAATCCTTTTCAGCAAGGCCTGCTGCTTGGCATAGAACACCCTTGCCACCAGGTCAGGACGATCAACAGTTTTCTGCCCTAATTGAAGTAGACAGCATCAGAATTGAGGGAATGTATGAGCAAACCAAATTACACACCTGGAAACATGTTCTCTGCAATTTCAGGCCAGCTCCCATTTGCAGTCATGGTCAAGAAGAGGTCAGGCTTTCTGTACTCCCTGCAGATGGCAAGAGAATCCTGGAGGAGTTGTTGCATGTAACGTACACTTCCCTTGTGAGAGGAGGGAAGGATTATCATGCGTCCAACATCTGCCATATCAGGTGGATGATCATCTGCCATCCTATCCTGCAGCCCACCATATAGCTCAACCCTGAGTTTTTTCTGGTTGTTGGCAACCCAGGTGAGATTGGACTGGTCAATGGAAGCCCAGGCATCACAGACTAACTGCTGAAACAGTCTGCCACCATGGAAGAGATTGGCAGGCTCTACTTCTGGAGGGCGGATGTGAAGGCGATATGCATACCAGAGAAGCTGAGTCACTTTCTTGGCACGCAAATTTCTGCCCCCAGGATTATGCAGAGGGATGTTGAGATGCCAGCCCTCCTCACCATGAGGAAACAGGAGAACATAATGCAAGCAGAGATAGGCAGGATGAAGTTGGCTGATGCGTCGCAAACCACCACCTTGAAGTCTGAGAATGATATCCCTTTGAGCTCTAATCTCCTCAGATCCATCCCCTGGAACAACAGCAGCAATCTCCTCAACAGTTGGTAGGTTGTATCTTCTACCATCAGTTCCCTGCCCAAGTGTCAGACACATCCTCATATCAGTGTGCTCCTCTGGAGGTTTGTTCCTCATGATGTCATGTGCCTGCTTGTACAAAGGGGCATATGGGTGATTTTCCTGGAGTAAGGTGTGCAGGCTTAGCAAAATAGCAGGATCCAGCTGTGGGTTGTGGCGAGTACGTCTGTCTGTTGCCTCCTGAGGGTCATAGATGTAGAGCTGAGCATATGAGGGCTCCACCCCAGCCTCTGGTAAAAGAGCCCCAATCAAGTGGTGAAGGGCACCATGGACACAGAAGGACATTGGGCCAGATCCCTGAACAATCTGAGGTTCAGCATTGACACCCAAGGAGGTAAATGCAAGAGCAGCATTATATTGACAAATTTTCTCCTTAAATCTTGGGTCCTCAAAGTGTGCCTGCAGACCTGGGGGCCATCTCTGTACAGGAGGGAGATTGACCTGACCCTGGAGGCAACACATGCCAAAGTGTGGCCTTGCATTGCTGGAATTGCTCAGCCTTTCCACCATGAAATGTAGAGCATGGCAGTTTGGACATTGCACATTCATATGTCCAAGATAATGGGGCTGAACAGGCTCAGTATAAGGTCTGCCACCAGGTGGAAAGCGATGTGGTGGTGGATTAGGGGGGCCAGGTGGGGGGGGAGGAGGGGGGTCAGGGTCTGCACCAGGGTATCCAGGGGGGGGTCCAGGGTTTGCACCAGGGGATCCAGGGGGGGAGGGTAGGGCCTGCACCTGGAGATCCAGGAGGAGGTGGAATTGGGATTGATACTCCAGGTTGATTGGGCTCATCATTGGCACCAGGATTCTGCTCCACAGCTCTTTGATGACGTCTTTGCTCATCCTCAGCATAATGTTCCCCTGAAAGTCTGCCAAACTCATTCAGAGCCTGAGACAGATCACTGCAAGCATTTCACAATTTTTTATGCCAAAATATGTTGAAAAAATTGAAGGAAGAGATACTCTTTTATTCTGGCCATGTTCAAACAAAAAATGCAAATATAATATTTCATTTTCTTTGTCTGTTCTGCTGAAAAACATGAATTGATGGTAGTGCTGATTAGCTTCTACACTAATGGGTATTACCACTAATCAGTGTTTTGTCACAAATCATGTGAAGAAAAGAAAATATTATTTTTGCCTTTTCTCTTTGAAAATGCCTATCAGAAAAGAGTATCACTTTCTTCAATTTTTTCAGAATGTTTTCTCAAGAAAAATTGTGACATGCTTGCAGTGGATGTTGCTGTTGCTCCAATGCTCTCTGATTCTGAGCTTGATGCTCCTCCTCCTGCAATTGTACCAGGTGTACCCTCTGCCTCTGCTGGTGCTCTTGTTGCAGTAGCTGTTGCTGTATCTCCAATAACTGCAACTCATGGAGTTGTCTCCTATCCTCAAGTTGGGTCTGAAGTGGTATAGGTGCAGCCTGAGGGATATCCTGGGAGCCCCTCTGTCGCTGTCTCCTACGCCTCTCTCGACGTTCTGCATGGTCCTGCTGAAAGTTTTGGTGGAGGGCTGCAGTATAGTCCACTTGTTGGTGAGCACCAGGAATAGGATAAGCTGGTGGTGGGTATCCAACATGCATGACTGCATGGTTGTGGGGAGGGTGGGTTACAAAGGGTGGGAACCCAGGGGCAGGGGGATTCATGGGATAATAAGATACCATGGGGGGTGGAGGAAGTGGAGGAGGGTGGTGCATACGATGAAGACATTGAACTTCATGGTGTTCAATAAGATGGCGTGGCAGACCAGGATATTGAGCAACAGGGAGAGGAGGGTGATTCTGGATACCATGAATATTGGTTAGCTTTGATTATGATCTCCAATCTCCAATGAAATTGTACACACCAGAAGTCCATGAGGAAGGTTTGGATGGGATGGTAGAGGAGCTGGTGGGTAGCGACGCTGGGGAGGAGAGCCAAGAGAATGCTGGTCACGCTCAGATCTGCGAGCGGCATCACGTGCTCGCTGAGGGGATGTGGGAGGGGTAGCCCTGATGTGAGGTTGTGTTTAGAAATGATTAAAATTAGAAATATGGGGGAGACATCTTACATGGGGGGGAAATGGGGGGGGGACTTATATGTATTGGGCAAGGATCTAAAGGAAGGGCCAAGGGGAGGGGGGAATCCAAGGGAGGGGGCCAAGGGAAGGGTCCAAGGGAAGGGTCCAAGGGAAGGGTCCAAGGGAAGGGTCCAGGGGAAGGGTCCAAGGGAGGGGTCCAAGGGAAGGGTCCAGTGGGAGGTAGGAAAGAGCAGTCAGAGTGCACAGTGGACTGTGCTTCACTGTCTGTGACTGACCCTACTTTGCTGGAACTCAATGTACAACAGAGACAAAAGCACAAAGTGCCCGAGACAAAAACGATTGGTAACTGTAAGTGTGAATCACAGATAGAACACCTGTGACAACACTTAGCCTTGAAAGGCCCCACCAATCATGTCTCTACTCTGTAGTGTCCTCAGTGGTCCCTCAGCAACCAGCAGACACACAGATGTTGAATCTGTGAAGCCAGGTAGTAGGAACTTGAGACGGGATTGTCTATCAAGAGGCTGACAACTGCAAACTCTGATAGCACAGGGTCCCTAACACTCGTCTTGGTCTACAGCTTTCACTCAGTCACCTACAGTTCAGCAAGCAGCCACCTGCAAGGGACTGCTCAGGAGAGGGTACCTGGAACACAAAAATTGCTTTAGAAAAAAAAACAAAAACACCTTGAATGGCCAAAAGAAGACCCAAAGTGTAGTCAGAAGGCCATGTCACACCAGTGGCAGAACAGCACTCACCAACTTTGAGCAAGACTTGATAAGAAAGTGGTCAAAACACACAGAAATGTGTAATTTCTGGCTAAAAATGTGTTGATAATGGGCCCAAAAAACCCAAAAAAGCGAAAATTTTAGGGTAAAAGTGGGCTTATATGCCCAGATAAGCACTTTAAAACACTCTGGCACACTAATATATGCTTACACAGTGGTATACTTGTGTCTACTGCAAGGGAAAACGGTACTAAACTACTGGGGACACCTATGGAGGGGCACGAAAGTGGGAGGAAAGGAAGCAAGAAACAATCATGTTCGCTCGCAGCACCGAGTTCAGCTGAGTTTGAAAGCCATGTGCTTTTTGAGCTTACCCGAAATACCCGAAGTTGCCGAAGCAAGCGCCAGGAAAGACTGAATCACGCCCCCATGCGACAGCATTCTCCCTTAATTATATGATGACATTAGCCAAGGTCATATATCTCATCAGACGACACAAGTAAGGTGAGCATTATTGGTCGGTATGTCAAACATTATCTTATTACAGAGTTGATCACCAGAGACGGTGGTACATCATTGAATAGAGATATAAGTGTGACGTGACAGTAGTCAAGGTGATATATCTCAGCCAGAGGACACAAGTAAGGTGAGCATTATTGGTCAGTATGTCGAACACTACCTTACTACGGACAGGATTTGACTGCTGTGTTGATCACCAGAGACAGTGGTATGTCAAATACAGATGTAAGGTAACACTGCAAGCAATTCACAATTTTTTATGCCAGAATATGTTGAAAAAATTGAAGGAAGGGATACTCTTTTATTTGGGGTATGTTCACAGAAAAAATGCAAATAATATTTCCTTTTCTTTGTCTTTTCTGTGGAAAAACATGAATTGATGGTAGTGCTGACTAGCTTCTACACTAATAGGTATTACCATCAATCAATGTTTTGAGGAAAGTCATGCAAAGAAAAGAAAATATTATTTTTGCCTTTTCACTTTGTGAACTGCTTGCAGTGTAAGTTATGGTATGTGTCAGAATGGATGGTGAGTTCGCCATTGAAGTATGTGATGCAGAAGATGTCATGCTAGTCAAACCATACCCGAACTGACTGAATTATTCAATTGAATTGCGGGAAGTTTTAAGGAGGTTGATAAATAAATTTTCATTGCCATCCACACCCACACCATATACTAGGAATAATACTTTGCAGCATCGACAAATTCCATGGAAGGCAACAATGACGAGATGTGGTTCTTGTGAGTGATTTTCTGACATGGAAGGGTGATTATTCTGATGAAGGTGATGACCACGAAGGGACAATGACTACATTGTAGAGGATGAGGAGCAGCTTGTGGATGAGGGGGAACATGACGTTCCATTCAATGTCGCTGATGTTCCACAGCAGCTGGTGACAGCAGATGCTCATGCTCAAAGGGACATACATCTTGGGCTGTATGAGCAGCAGCCAGCGAGTGGACGAGACCATGTGACAAAGTTCAAGGCAAGTGGGGTGAAGGGGATGCGGATGAGCACATTGCAGTCAATGCATGACAACAACGAGTGATGGCAGCTGTAGGGCTTCTGAGGCAGCGGCATCGGATAACGATGGATGGTGAGTATATGGTGGATGTGAATGGGGCTAACATGGTTGCACGCGTGGGTCCACACTACCTGGACTACGTTCTCTACGTAGGGTCTAGGCGAGGAATGGACACAGCAATTCCACGATTGGAGGTAGACCACCACTGGAATGCAAAGCTACAGCTGAACCTGTCGACACGACTGTGGCCAGACATGCAAATGCGAGCGCTTCCATTCAACCCTGAAGGACGGATGATGGCGCTGGGGACGTGTATGGACGAGCAGCTATGGCTAGTGATGGTGCCGAACATGTACTTCGAGGAGGGATATGGAGAGAATAGGGAAGAGGTCGTTCCAGTGTTGGAATCGAAGACAACGGCACTGTGTATGGAGCATCGGTATATGATGATCATGTTCATCACACATGTGCTGGACTCGATGCGACATGAAGACATCCACTGCATCGTGGAGTATCCAGAACTGCTGATGTTGGAGTCAATCAAGGCATCGACGGAAGTTCTGTGAGTAGTACCCTAACCCTCATAAATGATTGCGAGATGGATGGTGCGCATATGGGGAAGGAGGATATTTGCGCATCATATTGGTTGAGCCACATGTCTGGAATACACCATGTGATGACGTTGTTGAATACGATCATGCAGCGCATTTCCCTGGACATGCCATTTGTGCGATGGAGAGCAGCTAGTCTTGCTATCATATGAACCACATCCATGTTGTAATTGCTGATGAGATATCTATTACAGAGGTCGCTTCGAGGAATGGCATCGGAACATCAAGCTAAGGCTGAACGACATGAAGGCATTCCATGGACATTTCATCAACAGCTGGGCAGAATGGGTGAGGAAGGCACCAGCATCATGGAAGCAAGATGGGTTCCTGGTGGAGAACATGCCTGTGGGAGTCTGCCTGCAGTATGGGCAAAACCAACCGACCATGGTGTCTCAAGCACTAGAGGAGGAGAGGACGAACTGGAGCAGGGATCGAAATTTCAGGTACATCCGACAGATATCATTCTCCCTCGCAACCCATATCAGGTGAGAGAGGATGTGGCATGACATGTGGAATATGACTGATGAGAAGGTGGGCATGGCAGTTATTTGGACGTGCAGAGGTGGCACAACGTGTCTTTGGAGAGGATCACGTGGAACCATGGAGAGGTATATGACAAACCTGACCATGACCCATCAAGAGTAGCAGTGGACCTGAGGGAGCTAGACCTTTTGGACGAGGATGGGTATGAGATCAACGTGTACAACAAGGCAGGCTGGTGAGTACCAAGGCGGGTTCCTAAGGAATCGCAATCATGTGGGGCACTGCTGGACTTGGACAAAGTGCATGAGCTGTTCCAGGGGAGGGATGAGGTGCATGGAGAGATGACGAATGAGGTCGAGTTGTGGGTGTATCCACTGGCATTCACACAGAAGTATGGGAATGTGAAGGCACATGGGATCATACCAAACATGGCTGCACGTGTTGGAAAATTGAACAAGTCGATCTTCAGAGGAGGGATGGAAGATGATGACATGGACGTCAACAAAGGTGGAGAGGACAGAGTGCAGCTGGCAAGGTGAAACCTGGCAATCTGTGGAATAGCATCGCAGATATATAACTCATTGTCGCATTGGGTGTGAAATGAAGCAAAGTTCCATTTGGTTCAGCTTGGGATGATCACAAGTGCATTTGCTGGGGCAGGGATCGAGATGGCTGGTGGATGGCGTCAGTGGGAGAAGCGGATGGAATTCTGCAACGGGGGGTTGCCACATGAACGATACAGTCAGAAGGTGACAGGGGATGGGCAGCCGCAGGACCTACGATTCGAAAACACGTATACGGTGGAACTGACGCGGATTCGAGAAGAGTTACGGAACAGGCAGTAAGGAAAAGAGGATGGATATGTGGTGGATGGCATGGTTGACTGATACCTTATACTTGCAGGTCGATCTACGAGGAGATCATATGTCCACTTCTGAAGGCATGGAGCCACCTGCAAGTGTTGGGACCTATCAAGGACAGCTTGAAATTGTTCAAGCCTGACGTAAGTGATGGGGAGTGGTATGAGGGATGAGGGGTGGCAGCTGATGGGATGGATTTCAGATCATTCCTGAACTGTTCAAATGTGCGATGTATCCGGTGACTGCACTGATCAAAATGTTTTGGGCGAAGCACAAGCAAGATTTACAAGAGAAGAGGAACATCGATGCATGCACGATTGAAGTGATGTCGATGTTAGAGTGAACGTTGAATTTCGCACACATGGGGAATGCTGCAGTGCTGTCAACTAGGCTAATGGATTGGGCATGGCTATCGCTTGGACTGCTGAGCGACGGGTTCCCAGCATTGTCGGACACATTCATTGCACATGGAGCACTGTCAATGGGGCAGGTGACGGTGAGGCGGCACGAGTGGCCTGTGGAAGCAGAGACACGATGGCCAATGACATCTTTGAAGCGGGCTCAGCAGTTGACATATGGCGAAGCGCATTATGAGGTAAGCATGACCGATGATAATATGTTTTGGAAGCATACCATATGGATGCGATCACTGAAATTGCACAAAGTGCAAGGAAGGCCATATGTGCAGGAAAGAGCCATGTGACATGGGATGTGTCATTTATATATCATGGACGAGTATGGTCGTTCTCTGCGTGCATTTTTCTTGCCGGACGTTTTGCGCAATCTGATGCTCACCGATGATGATTATGTTTCAGGCATACGAGGCCAAGTTCACGATCAAACTGGCCGCAGAGAACCTTCCGCCAAATGCCTACTTGCATATAAGCAACACCTCGTTCAGACAAGCATGCTATGCTGCAGACATGGCATTCAGAGTATACTTCGACGATGTAAAGAAGCTTGTGAGGGAGGGGGTGACTGCTGCAACCACACCACTGTTGCACTCGGAAGATCAGCTGACACGACAATCTGCACAGGAGAGACTTACAGCACTGGGCCGTTGGATGGATGAGAGACACCCTCTTTCATATATGCCAGGGATCTTGTTGAATCTTTTGCAGGCAATCCTGGTGCCGAACGAACGAAAATTCGAGTTGATGACATCGATGCTTGGGAAGAAGCCAACAAGCTTCATCACAGACATCGTGATCAAGCAGTGCAGCAAGGTTATGGCGCACAACATCCCACCCTTCATCAAAGGAGGAAACTTCATCCATGTCGCTTGAGTGGCAGTGGAGGAGATGAAGAATGCAGGGACTCATGCTGGGCATTCAGGGGGAGACCTTACAGGATTTGTGGCAGATGCGATATGTGCAGCATGCGAACACCTGAAGATCAACCATATCCCATGGTCTCGTAACCTGACCAGTGGGGCTGGACGGCCATCCAATGCAGTGGTGCATGACATGTGGTTGAATCTGGGTGGGCAGGCACCTCTGGCGATGGGCTCACGATCGATGAACATACCTGCACAACAGTCGAACTCGGCAATGGCATACCAAGCGTCACAGGTGATCCAAGCAGGGGACGCTCATGGGGAGTGGTCTGCGATGGACGTGTGACTGACCTCGTTCGACATGGTGCTGCACAAGATCAACTTACCAAGTGACTGGGCACTAGCACACATCAAAGTGAAAGGGATGCCTGAATATATCCTGGATGGGTATCGTTTCGTGCAGAATACGTAGGATGGGGCAAAGCTGTTGCATCAGCTGGCGATGATATGTGTGATCCTCTGTGCAGGACTGTTACCAAGCATCTTCTTGCTGAAGAATAAAATGTATCCAACGTTGAAGGTATGATATGTAGAATATTTGGAGAAGCTGGACTGGGTGGAACGAGACCAGAAGGGGAACAAGGAGCATGGTCGATTCATCACGATGGTGTCAGGATTTATCATCTGCCTGTATGAGGCAAACTCACCAATTTCACAACGTGTGCAAAGCCGTGGAGACCTGAAGGAATGGTGGGCAAAGCATAGTACATGTGGGGCGAGCGACATGTGGAGATGATGTGTTTGCTGACTGGGTGGGACTTTGCAGCTGCGAAGGGGATCAATGCATTCCTGCTAGCACATCTTGGATTGGCATTGATCGAAATGGCAAGTGGGTTCCGGTCTGCAAAGTGGACAGTGGACATCAAGCCATGTGGCGGAGATAAGATCGTAATGCGACATGCAGAGGTGGTGCGACTCATGAAGAGTGGGGGGACATATGGAGGGTTCGATGCAGTTCAGTACTTAGCAGGCATGAAGGCCACAAACATACTTCAAACGAATCAATTCATGACGGTGCGGGCATTACCAGGGATGGCACAAGCCAGTACATCGTCAAAGAGGAGCAGAGAGGAATGGGACAAAGGGCATGATGACGATGGGATTGTTCCATGCAGGAGTCATGGCATGCAACGGAAGGCGTCGCGTCATGACTGAGCGAAACGTGCATTGTGATATGATCATTTACAGTGACTCCAAAAACCCTTTCCATATTTGCCCTATTTTCAGTGCATGCAGTGTACTGCCAGACACATGGAGAATCACACTAAGCTTTGGTGGAGTCATAAATAGTACATAGTCCTGGCTGCAAAGTGGCTCCTAGGTCATGTGATTTCATTCACACAGTCTGGAGATATGGCCATTTTAAAACAGCATGTCCATGGAAAGGGTTTTTTCACATTTGAATTGGTAACTAAGATCTTATTCAAAACATCCAATAATTGCTATTGTTTGGTGATACAAACAAAGATACATGTGTAAACAATATGTCTGAGTTTAAAAAAATTCAAATACCTCATTGTTCCCAATCACCATTATGGTCAGACCCCTTTCCCTTACTCAGCAAAGCACCACTCTCTCTTTGCTTGACTCTGGCCATTCTAGTGAAGCTATTGCCAGGCAAATTGGTGTCAGCCCCTCTACTGTGTCCAAACGTCATTCTAAGAGGCATTCTAGCCTTCCTAAGGCCCTTGGAGGCCATCCTTCTAAGCTTTCCCCTGCCAATATTCACCATGCTCAACATCTTATTACCTCTGGCAAGGCTGAAAATACAGTTCAAGTCACCAAAGCCCTTGGAAACATCATCAATGAGCCTCCCTCTGCTAATACTGTTTGTCATCACCTGAAAAAATCTGGTATGAAGTCTGTAGTCAAGACCAAACATCCTATTCTCTCAGCCAAACATCACAAGGCTCACTTGGATTTTGCTTATACCCATAAGGACTGGACTATAGAGGACTGGAAGAGGGTTGTATGGTCTGATGAGACCAAAATTGATTGCCTAGGGTCAGATTGACACAATTGGGCTTGGAAAAAGGCTGGGGAGGGACTTAATGATAGGCTGGTACAAGGAACTCTCAAGTTTGGAGGGGGTTCCTTGATGATGTGGGGGTGTATGACTTGGGATGGTGTTGGCTATGCTACAAAGATTGATGGTAGGATGGATGGGGACCTTTACCTTCAGATTCTGAAGGATGAGCTTTAATAAACACTGGAGCATTATGGTCTCAATCCATCTGATACAATCTTTCAGCAAGACAATGATCACAAGCATACTTGCAAAAAGGTTAGAGATTGGATAGAAGAGCAGGAGTTTAGGACCATGGTATGGCCTGCACAGTCTCCTGACCTCAATCCCATTGAACATCTTTGGGGTTGCCTGAAAAGAAGGCTTGCAGGGTATGAAACCCCCCCTAATGGGATTCATGAGCTATGGGAGAGAGTTCAGGTGGAATGGGAGGGGATTTCAGTGGAGGAATGTCAGAAACTAATTGAAAGCATGCCTAGCAGGGTTGAGGCAGTGCTTAGAGCAAAAGATGGATATACCAAGTACTGATAATATCCAAATACCCTTGTAAATTCAAAAGTGAAAAAACCCTTTCCATGGAGATGCTGTTTTAAAATGGCCATATCTCCAGACTGTGTGAATGAAATCACATGACCTAGCAGCCAATTTGCAGCCAGGACTATGTACTATTTATGACTCCACCAAAGCTTAGTGTGATTCTCCATGTGTCTGGCAGTACACTGCATGCACTGAAAATAGGGCAAACATGGAAAGGGTTTTTGGAGTCACTGTAATCTACTGTGTAATATATCGTGGTCGACATGTGCATAATCCTAAACGATACATTTGCGTGACATGAAGCTACGATCGGATGGGGAAGGTTTGATATTTGGTCATTGATCTTCATGGAGAATGTCGACACGTGCCAACCATGGGTAGAATGGAACACATTCTCGATCATGCATTTTACAGAAGATCCCGTTTGCGCAAATTGGCACTGGCTGATCAGATTGCATGCCGAGTTCATGCATGTATATTCGACCAGGTTATATGTGTGGTGGTTCTCCGGTAGATAGCAACAGGACATCCATGAGTGGTGGAACTGATTTTGATACATATGATTGCGTCGATGTTTCTCGCTTGACATGGCACACGATGTGACACAGTGTCAGGATTCGGACATATATCCCTACATTGTACAGGCACATCACAGTTGATCTAAGTAAATGGATAAGCTTCTGGTGGCATTCTCACGAGCCAGAGGCAACATCTGAATTAATTGATGTGAATCATCCATCAATATGATGGTTGAAATCATCGATAGCAGAGAGAGATGGAATATTCTATGACATTTGAAACTCAAATTACACATTATTCAGGTGTGCATCGTGCACTCGTCTTTCAAATTGTACTATGGATTAGTAATGACACACGAGGCTGAATGAAGAGATTTATATGAACTGTGTGGTTCGGACTCAGACACGTCAATGGTTCCCCTACACCATCGATTGATCTTGTTGTCACTCATCAGTAAACCAGCAAACAGCACAGATTGACACAATGCCTCGCAAAGCCAAAATGGTCGATGGATCCACAGGTGGTGGCGATAGGTCAGGGTCAAGTCATAAAGTATGCTTCCCGCTTCTATCATCGACGATCATGACTGATAACATGGGCACAGAAGACGTTGGTGAAGGATACCTTATTGCCTGATATGCAGAAGGGGGAGGCCCCACAGGTCGAGCAAACGATTGAGGATACAAATGCTCTGAACAAAAAAGTTGACCAGGCGTTGATAGGGTATGCTCGTTTCGACATCCTCGCTAACAAATCAAAGCTGCGATTCGGAGACTGGAACACCCGACCACTCGTGCCCTCTCAGGTGAAGATGCTATTGAATTCCTTCCTCGTTGATGCGGTCAGCCGATTCAATTATTCCTATGGCATCCCCCTCGTCGTCAATCCTTCCACCCTCATGGAGGGAACGTACAGCATGAAGGGGGATGGAAGCGGGTCTCACCACGAGGCCAAGAAGGCAGAGCTTCTTCCAGAACTGAAGCTTAAGGATGGCCTTCCCTCAGACTTCAAGCTGGCTGCAGCAGGTGGCCAACATCGACTGTATGCCCTGGCCGAGTGGTATGATATCAAACGCAAGCAACTTGACGAGTGGAAATGGGAGGAAGTGTCAGTGCTCTCGGAAGATGCTGGTACCATCAGCGAAGATGTGATTGACGACCTGAACAAGAGGATTAAGCCCAATGTGAAAACCCTCGAAGGTGTGCTCGCCTGTGGGGGCCAGTGGCTTGTCGTGCTTTATGACAAAAGTGTGTAAACCAATTCGCCAATGGGGAATCGGATTGTGACATCGCGCAAATGGCAGGACAAGCATACTGCGCACAGACGGTAAGGTGCTGTCTTATGTCTAATGAATCCAAAGGACATAGGTATGTGCTGTTATCCATGGGATCATCCATCATACCATTCCAACAGGATAACCTGACCGATGTAGGGAAAGTATCCACCCTACCAGGATATTTCATTTATTTCATTGTTTTTACTTACTGATTTGTTTTCTTTTATCTTTTCTTGTCTTTTACTTAGTGTTTGCACGCATTGTGGCTTATGTAAGCCCGCGCGAGTACTTTGAGTGTAGGGTACATACTTAGAATAATAACAGACGAGAAGCCGGAAATAAGACGAAAGAAGACTCGGAATATTACTTCCCCATCCCCAGACAGTCCCTAGACATTATCACAGCTTTTATTTGGGTTTCTGGGCGTGTTTTTGGTCTTTTCCCTGTACTCTTTGACCCTCCACCAGGCAACACCAGCCTCCTGGGACGAATTCACCACTCTTCCCCCACTAGGAGACTTTGGCCTATATCCCAAGGTCCTTTCAAATCAATCTCTACATCTGGAGCCCACTGTGAGGGGCTTCTGTCTTAGTCTGGTAACCCTACCCTCATCAGTTCAGTCTTGTTTTTGCAGTTTTAGGTCTCGCTTTCTCAGTTTTCGCTCGTGCTCTCAGTTTCAGCCTCAGTCTTGCTCTTGTGTTCGTCTTTTCTCTCGGAATACTCCCTCATATATTGCTATAATCACTCAAGTCCCTGCCTGATGTCATGCAAGGCCTGAACACCCCAAGTAGTGGTTCTTCTGAAGCCTCGAGCTTCCTTCGGCGCCCCGAGGACCTTCGAAGGTTCCTCAATGACATAATTCGAGCCGCAACTGCAGCAAAATCCCTTCTCGAGTCTTGTCAAGGCCCCCTCGAGGCCTGTAATTCGTGCACGCAGCCACCACCCAGTTGCTCACCCCATCGGTTATACTCATTTTGCTTTTTCTGTGGTGAGAAAGGTCATATTCGAGCCAACTGTGATTTGTGCAAGGAATATTTGGCCGCGGGAAAGTGTCTAATAGTGAAAGGTCGCATTGTACTCCCTACAGGGCAAGAGATACCACGAGAAGTACCCGGGCGCACTCTCAAGGACCATCTGGCATGCTGGGATCTAGGAAATCAGTCTATGGATATTCAAATTCCTCCTTCGAGTCCAGGCTGGCTCATATCTCTGGAGGATCCCCACTTGTCAGTGCACCCCAATACCCCCTTGGAACAACCGTTGTGTGCGCCACTCTCAGCGGAAGGGCCGAGTCGTCGCTCAGTGCCGGTGCAACCCCAGGTCCCCACTCGAACACCTACTGTGTCCTCGAGCTCGGGTGATGGTTCGTTGTGCTGCCCTCGCTCACCTCCTCAGTCTCTACCTGCAAGATACTCTCGCGGTCATTCTCGTTCTCACTCTCGTGGCCATGGCCGCCCACGGTCGCCGTCTCACTCGTACTTCGAGAGTTCACCCAATGATGGTCATAGGCATCAGCACTCGTATTTGGATAGGCCCCACAGCCGCGATTCCCACGATTCCCTCTCTTACTCTCGTGGTCGACCTCGCTCCCACTCTCATTCTCACTCTCGTGATCTCGACGACCTGCATTTGTACTCATATTCGAGTAGGCCATGCAGCCGTGATTCCCGCGATTCCCATGACTACCGGTGCTACCGCTCGCCGTCACCTGCACCACGACTCACATACTCGCGCTTACCAGAAAACTCGAGGGATGAGCCCATCCCAGTCTGGCCCACCAGCCGGCTAGTCGACAGAATGGTGTCATCTGCCTTCTATGATACTCGACAGGCTCATAGCAGTCATGCGTCAACCCACTCAAGAAGGTCATGAAGCCGCAGCCGCACACCTCAGCCTTCGTGCTGGCTGTACTGAATAGACAGGGGGCCGCTTCAGCCCACTGGGATCTTTTTATTGTGTTTATTCTTCTTTTTATGAACATATCTTTCATGGAGTCTCCCCTTGCCGAGTGTCAAGCAGCCACACGCCTCCCTTGTCCCCTGCATCGTCGGCGCGATATCTCGACCACCGCTCACCCGTCCCTCTCGTAAATCGGGATTTAGGTTCTCCCCGACGAGAGCTTTCAAACGGTGTACTTTTCGTTCCAGCAGCCTCAGCGCATCCGGAGATATCGCTCAATCCCTGGAGAAAGACACTGTAGGACGAAAATTGGAATATCTCGGGATTGGGTGCGCCGTTTTTTCCGGTTCCTCGTTCTCCCAACTCTCTTTGCACATCCCTATCACCTCCTGAAGTTTCAGAGAGTTCCACCTAGTCGTTCCTCACTGACGCGATGCCGCCCTCCTCCCCCCTACTGTGGTTAGACCATATCTCTTACAATTCTCGACCGAATCGTTCGCTTTTCTCAGACGTGACTCTACTAGACGACATCTACCAGACGATATATGAGACGTCGCGTGCGCATTCACGGTTCCAGAGTTATTCAAGTTTTTGTGTCTGAACAGGGTAGGGAGGTCAGGACCATGTATCTCGCTCGTTTTCGCGCCGGGCCTCTCGCTTTTTCGCATTGTGGCTCTACTCGTCAACAGCTACCTGGTGATACCTTTTTCGTGGTGACGCGCTCACTGGTTGTGGAGATACAGGAGTTTTTCATTTACAGAGGAGTATGAGGCGGCCTTGCGGATATCTCGGGATTGGATAGGCCAATCAGTTTGATTCCTTTTTCATCATCTCCTCCCAGGTGCCTTCTACCACCATCTCCAGTTTCATATCGATTGCGTCAGTGGTTTCCCCGCGGCGGCGTTTTCTTCTCCCCCCAGCCTGCTGCCCCACAGTGTATCTGCATCATATCTCCCCCGGATCTTCGCCGTGCCTCTCGATATTTGGGGATGTAATACTACTTGTTTAGCGCTTTCGAACGGTGTACTTCGTGTCGGGGTTGGCACAGCCGTTGTCGAGAAATCCAGATTCTTGGGGGTAGAGGTGTCTCAGCCCAGTTTTGCGAATATCTCAGGATTGGGTGCACGTATTCCCCCAATTCCTTGTTCTCCAGGTTCTCCCCGCTCCCCTTGAGCGTTCCCCTCCGTTTTGTGCAGCCGCGCTGACCCGTTATTCGTCTGTGCATACCCTTCCTCCTACCCCACACTGTGTTTGGGGCATAACTTGTTCAATTCCGGTCCGAATCGTTCGCTTTTTTTTCAGACGTGACTCTACTAGACGAACCCTACCAGACGATATATGAGACGTAGCGCACGCATTCACGGTTCCGATGTTATTCGAGTTTTTGTCTTTGAACAAGGTTGGGGAGGTCAGGAAGGCGTATCTCGCCCGTTTTCACGCCGGGCCTTTCGAATTTTTTCACGGTGGTACTATTCGCTCACAGCTATCTGGGAGTATCTGGTTTACGGTGACACGCTCAATGGTTCCCGAGATATCCACTTTTCTGTGTCTGGGCTACAGGCTATCATTCCTGGCGACATATGTCCCTCGTTTCTCCGCCGTTTCTCTCGAAAATTGGTACCCGCATTCTTCCCACCAAGCTGACCCCGTTAAATTCTCTTTCGGCGAATTCTGTGCAGCTGCTTTCGAGATATGCCGAAGTCCACCTCTGGAGGGGTACGAGACAACTTTGGTGATAACTCGGGTTCGGACGGTCCAATTGGTGGGGTTCTTTTTGCACCGTGCTCTCCCATGCAGGTGGAAGTACCTCCCGAAGTTTCGTGTCCACCGGCCTCGCCGTTGCTCGTCAATGCCTTGTTCTCCTCCTCTCCCCATTTGTGGCTGGCGCCTTTCTCCCCCATTTTGCCGCCGTATCTCTCGCTTTTCGAGGATCCTATTCTACTCGACGAGGGCTCTCAAACGGTGTATCTTACGACGCTGTCATCATCCTGGCTGTGGAGATATTCAAATTTTGGCTCGTGGGGAGCACTATGGACCGTTTTGCGCGTTTCTCAGGGACGGATGGGCCCTTTAGTATAATTCCTTTTACTGCGTCTTCTCCCTTGTGTCCCCTACCGTCTCCCGCAGTTTTGTGTCGACAACCCAAGCCGTTGATCTGCGGCGCTCTCCCCTTCCCTCCTCTACTGTCCCTCGATGTGTGCGCGCTGTCTCTCGTCCGTCCCACATCCGTCCCTCTCGATTTTTTGGCACCTCACACTACTTGATGGGAGCTTTCAGACGGTGGGTCACACGTTGTGTCTGCTTCAGCGGTTGCCCAGAGGTTTCGAGTTTCTGGATGCGAGCGGTTTTGGGCGGTTTGCAGGTATCCTAGGACTGGCTGGACCTCAACTGAGGACAGTTGGTATCTAAGTGATGGGGAGATGTAGGGAATGGGTTTTCCCTACCAAGGGATTTTATTTTTTATTCTTTGTTTCTCATATTCTTGCTTTCCAGTTTTTTTTTATTATATGTTTATTACCTTAGTGCGAGGTTTTATTGCTTAGTCAGCAATTTTTATTACCTAGCCTGTACTTACTTTTCTTCAACAATCAAGTTTCGAGTCGCGAGTTTCGAGTTTGAGTTTGAGTTTGAGAAGGTCGAGAGTGGCCTCTCTCTGTGTCTAGACAGCCTCAGACAGCCTCAGACATCCCCAGACAGTATCTCTCTCCAGGCTATAGAAGCCCCTTTGGAAGTTCTCTCCTCCTTCAGACATCTCCACCCATCCCCAGCAATTCTCATTCTTTTCCTACACCGACATCGCGCAAAAACACTGACCATCCATTTGTGCAGGTGAGTTCACATGGATTCGTGGCTATATTTTGGGTGATGCTCACACCCCAGATAGCCATCAGAAACCCACAACTTGCACATCTGGAACATGTCTCCATTTGCACATGTCACACTCCACCCCAGAGATTTGTATGCCTTACCACACTGACATGAATTTTCAGACAAGATTTCAAAGCAGTTGGGCCTCCATATATCTTGCAATGAGATGAAACATGTCTACATGGAGTCCCCGATGGAGGGTTTGATTCAGATTTTTAGGGCACACTGTGCAGCAGACAAGACTTTCAAGGACATCACGACCATCGCCCATGCCAAGGGTACTCCTGCAAAACAGAGAGAGCTCTTGAAGTTAGACTACATGTGGGATGTCATGTCCTACTTCAATTCTGCAGGCACTCACTTTTGGCATTCCAACATCATGAAATTCGGTGATTTTTACAACACCATGTTGTCAAGTTATGGTGGGGTGAGCATACATTTTAGATATCTCCTCCGCTGCAGATCACCATGTCTTCTTAGATCCTTGCATATGTCGTCAGGAAATCAGAATCTCGCTTGCGTTACTGTTTCAATACCCTGCTGTTGGATGACACTGATGTTGATGCACTGCTGATGTCTATCGAGAGCCACCCAAACGATGCTGCCTCCATGACTGTGCTGAGAGGTATATATAATAGCCTCAAATCTGCATCACCAGTCATATCCACCATCACCGGTGGTATCAGATTGATTGTTGACGAATGTTTTATCATGTTTTTCGGTGACGCTCAGGCTTCCAACAACTTCACTAATCCCGCTTCCAAAGAATGGGCAATGGCATTTGCTCAGTACTCTAATACCTTGCTGATCAAGTTCAAAGAGCTGGTGGACGGTCTCACATCCAGAGGTGATCTTGGAGTGGATGACTCTGATGTTGCAGTAGCATTGAAGACCTGCTCCCTCAAGGCACAGGTCATATTGGCATGCGACCACATGTCACAAGATCTGCCCTCATTTCCTTTTCTTTCTTCATCATCATTCATCGCAATGGCGTCTCATCTCAAGGTCATCGAATCAGCTCTTCTTGAGGTATGTCCTTCCTCTATCTCAGCATTGTGCATTTGACACGTCCTGTGAAATGCGCACCGTGCGATGCCAGTTTGCATCGTGGTGGTTGCCCTTCATATATTGGGCCAGTGTATTTCCTCGCGATGTGGGGAGCCTATACTCCCTGAGGCTACAGAGCTCCCTTAGCGGCCTTTCTCACTCTCAGTAGTCGCTCACTCACGCATTACAACACTCCCTTGGCTAGAAACATCGCTGCATATGCTAACGTCACACCTTCCGTCACATCACATACTCGTGCCAGCAACATCACCGCTGACTCACCAGTTACTGTATTAGGTTCGTCCTCTGTCGACATATCCCCTCAGCGGCTATATCCACTCTACAAGCGCCGAGGCTGTCGCCCGCTTAGTAACACCGCCCACCGCATCCCAGACCCGTTGAAGAAATTGCCGCCTCCCCCTACAATGTACACTCGCTACCCAGGCACGTTGTCTGTACGCTTTCCACTTTTACTTACCTTTGTTTTTATGGACTTTACTTGTTTTATCTTCGTCTATGTCGCTGCCGTGCATGCAATTGTCCATGCATCGGTCTCTATCTTTTCTCTTATTACTTTTGACATATGACAGATCCGAAATATTCCGGTTTTACCTTAGAAACCACTGTCCTTACACTACAAAAAGTCCGCTGTACATAGAAAAATAACCACCCACCTTTTGGAGTCACTATCTGCGTGTCTAAGAGTCTTCCTGAGTCCCTAGAGTTGTTTTCCAGAGTATCTTCAAGTCCCCAGAGTCAGTCTTATCGTCTATTTGTCGTTCTCAAGTCTTCCTGCCCCAGAATCGCCGCTGTGCCTACTACAAGTCCGCTTCAGTGTTTACAGCGTCTACCTACGAGTTCAAGAGCACAAAATCGCTGCCCTACGAGTTATCGCCGTCAAGAGATATCCCCAGCCCTCTAGAAGTTATCCTGCACCTGTCTAGGGCGGACTTTCGAGTTCTTTGTCACCAACACCCCCCAGTCACCAAGAAAAGTCCTCCTACACCCTTCAGGCCTCCTTATCTGTCTCCTCCCGACTCAGCACCCCTTGGGACGAGCCTAGGTCTAACCTACAGCTTCCCCCCTTTTCCCCTTCGCACTCTCACAAGAAGAGTAGCCCACATCGTTTTGGAGCCCACCGCGAGGGGTCTGTAGATCTGGAAAGGAGATCCCTTCAACCTACCCACCACAGAACTGAACTTGAAGAGCTCTTAGAGCCCTTCCGTCGTCTCTCCATATCTTCTTCTGATCTTTTTGTTCCCGCTACTAACACCTGAGATATCCCAGAACTTAGTTCCCCAGATTCAGAGTTTTTCGCCACAGATTCCCCACATCGTCCAGAACCCGCCTCTTCGTCGTCAATTGATATACCAGGTGCCTTCGAGCTTGACGAGTCGTTCGCACCACCGCCAGATCGTCAAGAGTTATCGCCGCTTACCAACTTATCGTCTTCGTCTTCCTCAACAGCCTCAATTTTCGCCGCTGAACAGCTCCTTCTTCCTTCATCATCCCTTAACCCCTCTCAGAGTCTTATTCAGCCACTAGTCCAACCTCCTCCACCGATATCATCCAGAAATCCGCTTTCAATTCATAATCCCCCTCCCCCTTCGTCATCAATTCCAGTTCCCATGTCCAACTCTACCAACCATCGTGAAATGCCACTACAGGGCTCTAACAAAGCCCCTAAATTCTCAGGAAAGACAGAAGATATTTGCGCCTATTTCAAGGACGTCGACCAGATCTGCACTGATGCAGGAATCGCCGTTGACAAGGTCAAAATCAAATGGGCCATACGTTACGCCGACAGAAATGAGTCGGAACTCTGGTCGTCCCTCGATTCCGCTGCAGGCGATGACTGGGAGGACTTTATTAATGAAGTAACCAGTTTCTACCCTGGTGCTAATGTTAAAGGTCATCAATACACTAAAGCCAACCTTGAAACCCTCCTCCATCACCAAGTGCAGAAGCCCATGTCGTCCCTCGATGATCTCGGCAAATATGTCCGTGAATTTCATCGTATCGTCGCCCTCATCAACAAAAAGAAGAAACTCCCTGATGACTACGTCAACGAGAAGTTCCTTGAAGGTTTCCCCCCTGGATTCCGTAACTGCCTTGCCACTCGCCTCCAACTCAAGGATTTAGATCATGACGTCGACGATCCATGGCCATTTGATGACGTCTACAAGCATGCGACCTACCTCTTAAGTGGAGCACGTCGAAACATTGCTCAGGTCGACAGCTCGGCCTTATTCCCCGAATCCCATTCCCAACTGACATCTCCGCCTACTATCCTGAAATGAGAATATGTCCAAGCCGCTGACCCTGGCTCGGGAAGCCGCCAGACTCAGTCTCAAGAACAACAATTTCGCCGCTCCTTCGATCCCCGCTGCTTCTTCTGTGGCGGCACCGATGGTCACAGGACGCCTGAGTGCGAACTGTGCCAGGAATATGTCCGCCAAGGGAAATGCGTGCTCATTGGCAGTAGGGTCTTCATGAAAGATGGCTCTGACATCCCTAGATCTGCCGCAGGGTGGAATTTCAAGGAAAAGATCGACAACTTCTTGGCTCTTCGAGAGTCTATTATGGCGTCGGCTAATCTCATGTCTATCCAGTCTCCAGGAACTTCTTCTTCGTCTCGAGGACGTGATACCCCACCCCACCTCGTCAATACTATGTTCTTCGGCTCTGAAGACACCGCTGAATTTCAGGTGGAGGTTCACCCCTCATCTTACCTCGTCGACAAGGAGATTGAGGATAACGCCAACGAAGAAGACAAGCGTGCTCTAGCCAGAGCCTATGCTCAGGTCGAGGAGCTCAAAAACGCTATCAAGAAGAAGAAACCCGCTCGCTTTGACGGTGTAGAAATTCCCACTCGTCGTCCCCGAAATGCTGCTCCTGCCAGCCCTCCTCTTGCCAACAACTCCGCACCAACCTCAACCTCAAATACTCAGCCGTCATCTAACATCCCTCAGACAAGGCCAAATGCCACTGAAGCGTCTAACTCGAAGCCTCAATCTAACTCTGCCCCTCAGTTTCGCTACCAGAGCGGCTTTGACGAAGCTGCCACTACTAAACATCTCGTATCCCAAGTCTTAGGTGCTAAGATCGAGATTTCAACACAAGATCTTCTAGCAGTCAGTCCAGAAATACGTAAACAGATAAAAGAGATGGCCATGACGAAGAAGATAGCCATTGGTAGCCTTGAAACTGCGGCAGAGTTTTTGTCGTCCTCTGCATGGGCACATTACGAGCAATACCTTGTGAAGGACACTGAGGGGAAGTGCGTTGGCTTAGCTACGGCCCCTCTCCGTGCTGTAGACGGGATCTTGATGGATAAACTCCAAGTCGAGTGCATTCTCGACAGTGGATGCCAGGTGGTAGTCCTCAGACGTGAGCTATGGGAAGCCTTAGGCGCCCCACTTCGTTCAGACATGTGTATGACTCTCGAAGCCGCTAACCAATCTAAAGAAAGTACTCTAGGGGTCATCGAGAATGCTACCTTGCGTATTGGGCCAGTCGAGGCTCACTTACAGATTCAGGTCGTCGACTGGGCACCCTTCGACCTCTTGCTAGGATGCCCCTTCTTCTGCCTACTCAGTAGCATCCTGCGCGACTTCCCCGATGGGGAGCAGTCCTTGGAAATCCGTGACCCCAATTCTGGGCAGCAACTATTAGTCCTGACTCGTCCTCGACATCGTCTACACCCTTACCCTCGATTTGTTAATCCAGGAGATGAAGCAGAGTACTTCGCTCAACAGAGTTATCGCCACCAGTTACAAGAAGTTGGAGAACAGGGTTTTTAATGTTGGTCGAGGACTCGCCAGAGGTGCGAAGAGACCAGAAAGAAATAGTATCCGTGTGTTCTCTCTACATTGCAGACTCCCCCTCTTCGACTTCAGATTTTATTTTACCTTCTTCCACAGACTCTAAAGAAAATGCCGCCGCCGCTTACTTATACGATTATAACACCGCAAGTACGCCCGTTCGTGATCCTTTCGACTCGAGTTTCATTTCCTCAAAAGATCCTTTCCTGTTTTCTACAAGTACTACTATTTCTCCGCTGACACTTTCAGTCCTATGATCCTCACTTCATTTCGACCCAGTTTATCATGTTTTGAAGTACAAACCTGTAGCGAAGAAGGTGAAACCTATCCCAACTGCGATGCCTGTCGAGTTCAGAGTAGAGCATCGGGAGATTGGTGACCCTCTTGCAAATCTTCCTGTATTACCATACCACCCCCCTACCTTCGTTCCCGGTTCTAGATTTATGGCGCAACGAGCAGAAGAGCTCGATCTCGACCCTGCCAAGTTCCTTTGGCCGGCGGAGTTATGCCTCATTCGATGGCTAGTTCGTACCCACGAGGCGGCGTTTGCATGGGAGACCTCTGAAAGAGGAACCTTTCGTGAAGATATGTTCCCCCCTCTGAAAATTCCAATGCTGTCCCACAAGCCCTGGGTAGAACGAAATATCCCCATCCCTCCCGCCATTTTTCGAGACGTCATAAACATAATTAAAGAGAAAATCACTGCTGGTGTCTACGAACCATCAACCTTGTCCTACAGATCCAAGTGGTTTTGCGTTGTCAAGAAAGACGGAAAATCCCTCTGTTTAGTCCATGATTTGCAACCACTAAATGCCATGTCTATCCAGGATTCAGCCGTTCCCCCCTTTGTCGATTCAATAGCAGAAGCTTTTGCTTGTCATTCCATATATGGCATCCTGGATCTGATGGTAGGATATGACCACAGGACCATCCATGACGATTACCACGACCTTACCACTTTCCAAACCCCTATCGGCACTCTTCAACTCACGAAACTTCCTATGGGTTACACAAACGCTGTCCAGATCTTCCATGGGGACGTCTGCTGGATCTTGAAGGAAGAAATCCCCGAAGTTACCATTCCCTTCATCGACGACTGCCCTATTAAGGGTCCTAAATCACGCTACCAAAATGCCGACGGTACCTTCGAGATGATACCTGAAAATCCTGGAATTCGCCGCTTCATCTGGGAGCATCTCCAGAATACCAACCATGTTCTCCATCGACTTCGTCATGCCGGCGCCACAGTATCTGCCAAGAAATGTGTAATCACCGCTCC
Source organism: Pisolithus marmoratus (assembly GCA_024613145.1). Taxonomy (NCBI): domain Eukaryota; kingdom Fungi; phylum Basidiomycota; class Agaricomycetes; order Boletales; family Pisolithaceae; genus Pisolithus; species Pisolithus marmoratus. Next base: position 104,978 of record JANFAE010000055.1, read on the forward strand.
GTCTATCGTTGTTGTTGGACATAAGGTATCGTACGAGGGGAGGATTCCAGATGAGGCGAAAGTCCAAAAGATTAAAGACTGGCCTTACTGCGCTAATGTCACTGAGGTCAGGGGCTTTTTAGGTCTTTGCTCGTACTGCCGGATCTTTATCAAAGATTTCGCCAAGCACGCACGTCCCCTTGTCGAGCTGACCAGGAAAGAAGTCCCTTTCGATTTCAGAGACGAACACTGCGAAGCCATGGACTATCTCCGCTCAGCTATCGTTTCCTCTCCAGCGCTTCGAAGTATTGACTATAATTCTGCCCTGCCCGTCATCCTTGCAGTCGACACCTCCAACATCACCATCGGATATATTCTCATGCAAGAGGGCGAAGATAGCAAGAGATACCCCGCTCGTTTCGGATCCATTACACTTAACGATCGTGAGCGGTGTTATAGTCAAGCCAAGCTTGAACTGTTCGGCCTTTTTCGAGCCCTACACGATGTGTGGCTTTATATCTTCGGCACAAAGAACTTGGTCGTAGAGGTGGACGCGAGGTATATCAAGGGTATGATTAATAACCCTGACTTGCAGCCCAATGCCACTATCAATCGCTGGATCGCTGGCATCCTTCTCTTCGACTTCAAACTCGTGCATGTACCTGCTGCCAAACACGCTGTGCCAGATGGACTGTCTAGGAGGCCCAAAGCTGATGAAGACCCTGAAGTAGACGAAGAAGAATACGAGGACTGGGTCGATGCATGCGGAGCTTTCGCAATGGAATTGGTAAATCGCCGAGAGCCAAAGACACTGCCGCTATGTCTTCCTGTCAAATCACTGCCGTCCATCTACTGCTTATCCAATCCCCCACCCCAGGACGTCAGCGTCTTTACCGCAGTCGAAACGCCGCCAGATAACGCAGAAATAGAAATTCCACGATCTGAGAAAGCGAAGCAGAGGGATGAAAGGTTAGAAGTGGTGAAAGTGTTCTTGGAGACGAAGAAACTGCCAGATGGAATAGGAGAGAAGGATTTAGAGAGCCTCGTCCAGCTTGCGACCAGATACTTCATCAAAGGTGGAGAACTTTGGAGGAAAGAGCCCCAAGGTCGTCACCAACTCGTAGTTCGCCCTCATAGATGTCTCAGCCTTATTCGCCAAGCCCACGACGAGTTGGGCCATAAGGGTATTTTCTCTACCCGCATCCGATTGCTGATATGTTTTTGGTGGCCCATGCTAGAGCAGGACGTTCGCTGGTACATCACACTGCAAGCATTTCACAATTTTTCTTGCCAAAATATGTTGAAAAAATGGAAAGAAGAGATACTCTTTTATTTGGGCTGTGTTCACATAAAAAATGCAAATATAATATTTTGTTTTCTTTGTCTTTTCTGTGCAAAAAAATGAATTGATGGTAGTGCTGATTAGCTTCTATGCTAATGGGTATTACCATCAATCAATGTTTTGTAAAAAGTCATGCAAAGAAAAGAAAATATTATTTTTCCCTTTTCTCTTTGAAAACAGCTATCAAAAAAGAGTATCACTTTCTTCAATTTTTTCAGCATGTTTTCTGAAGAAAAATTGTGAAATGCTTGCAGTGTCAGAACGTGTCACGAATGCCAAATTCGCCACCTCGATCGCATCCACATTCCCCCCGTTGTTGCTGTCCCCGAACCTCTATTCTACAAAGCTTATGTCGATACCTTCATAATGCTGAAGTCAAATGGCTATCGCTACGTCACTCAAGCCCGCTGCTCGCTCACTAGCTACCCAGAATGGGCAATGTTACGGTCAGAGACCGGCAAATCCATTGGGAAGTTCCTCTTCGAGCAGATCCTGTGTCATTGGGGAGCCATCAGGGAGATTGTTACTGACAACAGCGGACCTTATGTTCTAGCTCTCGACTGGCTCTCGAAGACCTATGGCATTCGTCACATCAGCATCTCGCCTTATAATTCACAAGCAAATGGAGTGGTAGAGCGGTGGCATTTTGATGTTAGAGAAGTGATGGTGAAGAGTTGTGAGGGAGAAGCATCAAGGTGGTCAGAGGTTGCCCCGTCTGTGTTCTGGGCCGAAAGAGTCACCATTCATAAAGCTACGGGATTCTCCCCTTATTATATGGCTCATGGCGTCCATCCCAGGCTCCCTTTTGATTTCACTGAGGCGACATTCCTCTCCCCCTTCGAGGCAGACTTTTACTCGACCACTGACCTCATCGCTAACCATGCTCGTCAACTTCAGAAGCGTCCAGAAGACCTGGCGCTAGTCCATGAATGAGTCTTGAAAGCCCGCTTCACCTCTGCCAAAGACTTCATATCCCGTTTCGAGCACACAATCCATGATTTCGACTTCAAACCTGGCTCACTCGTCCTCATCAGAAACTCTCGTATTGAGAAGGAGCTAGATCGAAAGACGAAACCCTGCTACCTAGGTCCTATGGTAGTGGTGCGTCGTACTAAGGGTGGATCTTACCTTCTTGCAGAGCTCGATGGAGCCATCTCAAAATTCCGCTACGCCGCCTTCCATCTGTGCCCCTACTATCCTCGCAATAAATCTCGTATAGAGGTCACCCACCTGGTGGGCCTCGAAAGCTCGGCCATAGAACAACTCGAAGACAACTCCCTTCCCGACCCAGAGCTCACTGGCGTCCTTAGGGACGAGTCAGATGAGTAACTTATACCCTACGGCTCGTGTTTCTTTTCTTCTCTTTTCTTTCTTTCTTTCGTTTCTTTCGTTAACTTGACAGACAATCTACCTATGCGCAACCTTCGAAACAAAAGACCGCCATCAAGAATATATAAATATACCGTCAATTCAAGCCCCTCGTTTCCTTCAAACCTGTTTCGTAGACTTACTCACCGCCTCTCTTTAAAGAATACCGCCAAGAATATGTTACAAAGAAAGACAATAGAAAAGCCGCTCCTTCAGTTACCACTTATTACTTCCTTTTTATTCTTTTGTTTACGGATACCTTACTTGTCGCTGAATGTGCTGCTCGCCCACAGTCACTTTTCTTCTCACTACACCCGCATGGGCAGCAATGTTTTCATTTCAGCTCAACTTTCGTACTCACGACCAGAAAACTGCCTATGGGACCGACACACGCCGCAATTCCTCTATGCTATGGCACAAACAATGGTACTGTCCTACGGACCCTCTATGTTGTACCTTTCCCGCCACTCCTTCAGAGACTGTAGCTGTCACTTGTTACTGCGGATCGCCACAGCCATAGTCCCCGCCTCGTTAGTAACCTGCAATATCCGTGAGTATAGGTGGCTCAGCGACTCCTCGCTCCAAGCGATCGAGTCCCCGAGAGCGGCAATCATTACGTCCAATTCTTCGATTGCTCTTCGACCTCTTCTCCACATTCGTTGATTGCTCCTCGACGACCTTGGGGGAGCATCTTCCCCTTCAAATGGCGGCGGCGATACGTTTGGAGTATCCCGAGGACTGGTAAGGTCGATGTCGACCTCCTGTCTCTTTACGGTAGCCGGCACCTTGTCTGGTTCGTCGAGAAGGCCGCTGGGAGTGGCAGAGAATGCCGACGCATCTTCAACCGGGTGTTCTGCAGCTCTAGGAGGCATCGGGGTGGGAACAGGAGTGTTGGGTACGCTTGAAGGAAGGAATAATGGGGCAGGAGGAGGTGGAGGGGAACTTGGAACAGGCGCTGGCACAGAGACTTCTTCGTCAGGGTTGACAAGAAGCCGGACTCGTGGTAGAACTTTTCGTGTCAACAATGTCGTCAAGGACCCAGTGGGAATGGGAGTAGGCGCAGGGACAGTCTTCGGTCTTTTGCTCGTCGATGCAGCCGACGCTGGCAGACCTTCTTGATTCTTGCGCTATGTGTTTCCATGAGCCTGTTGTCCTCCTGCAGGAAGCTCGTCACTCACCTTCCGACCTGTCTTATAGGCTTTGTCACACTTCTTTTTCCCTTGGTGACACCGCTCGCAGGCTTGCCCTTCCTCTCGCACACACAGGATCCCCAGCCTAGTGCAAAGTCCGCACGGCTCCTGGTCGTTCTCTGCAACTTCCCCAGTCGTCTCTATGACGTCGCATGTCCTCACGATAGACATCGAGACACTCTCATTGGGAGCAGGCGGCTCCTTCCTAGCCGCCGCGTCAGTTGACACCGACTGAAGACGATGAAAGGGTTAGAGAAATGGAAAAGGACTAGGATACGTGTGCACCCTTGCTCTGACTTTCTCCCTTCCAGCGGCCTTTTCTACTTGCCTCTGCGAACGCCGCATGCCCTCCCCACCTGTTTGAGCTGTGCTCGAAGATGGCATGTCCTTGCCCTTTCCCTTCCCTTTGGAAGCCCGCTGTGGGAAGCGAGCCTGGATGGCCATTAGTCGCTCAAAGGCCTCACCGATGGCGAACTCGGTGTCCTCATCGTAGTCCGGGACACTCGTGCTGACGTCGGTAGCGAACTGACGTACTTTCTCAATGTGTTCCTGTCATTCCTTGTCACCTATCAGCTACCCTCTACATCGCAGCCCTGACTCACCAACACTTCGTAGAAACAGCCCACCCACTCACGTTCCGCATCCTCTCCAGCCAACTCATCTGGAATCTCCTTCATCACAGCCTCCAGCTTCTTCATGTCAGCCGCCCACATCTTGGGTACGAGTGCCCATGCAGCGTTTGGGGGAAGAAAGCGAGGAGCAGCCGTGGTCGTGTTCTTGGAAGTGGACATCGCGTTGGCTAGAAGTGAGCGAGTGGTGACGAAGATGGTGGTGGTGAATGGGACTTAGAGAAAGAGAGGAGCGGCGTTTTGTTTGGTACGTTTTGGCGGCCTTTGTTGACGAGAAGCTTGTTGCCACAGCACGTGACCAAGAACCCCGTGCCTCTTCCGTTGATCCGTGCACAGCCACACCACGTGTATGACGTCATCCCGTTTCTGTCCCGATCACCGCGTACCCCTGACCGAGGACGGTCAGCATTCGAAGACCCCGGGAGGTGTGGGGAGCCTATACTCCCTGAGGCTACAGAGCTCCCTTAGTGGCCTTTCTCACTCTCAGTAGTCGCTCACTCACGCATTACAACACTCCCTTGGCTAGAAACATCGCCGCATATGCTAACGTCACACCTTCCGTCACGTCACGTACTCGCGCCAGCAACATCACCACTGACTCACCAGTTACCATATTAGGTTCGTCCTCTGTCGACATATCCCCTCAGCGGCTATATCCACTCTACAAGCGCCGAGGCTGTCGCCCGCTTAGTAACGCCACCCACCACATCCCAGACCCGTTGAAGAAATCGCCACCTCCCACTACAACGTACACTCGCTACCCAGGCACGTTGTCTGTACGCTTTCCACTTTTACTTACCTTCGTTTTTATGGACTTTACTTGTTTTATCTTCGTCTATGTCGCTGCCATGCATGCAATTGTCCATGCATCGGTCTCTATCTTTTCTCTTATTACTTTTGACATATGACAGATCCGAAATATTCCGGTTTTACCTTAGAAACCACTGTCCTTACACTACAAAAAGTCCGCTGTACATAGAAAAATAACCACCCACCTTTTGGAGTCACTATCTGCATGTCTAAGAGTCTTCCTGAGTCCCTAGAGTCGTTTTCCAGAGTATCTTCGAGTCCCCAGAGTCAGTCTTATCGTCTATTCGTCGTTCTTGAGTCTTCCTGCCCCAGAATCGCTGCTGCGCCTACTACAAGTCCGCTTCAGTGTTTACAGCGTCTACCTACGAGTTCAAGAGCACAAAATCGCCGCCCTACGAGTTATCGCTGTCAAGAGATATCCCCAGCCCTCTAGAAGTTATCCTGCACCTGTCTAGGGCAGACTTTCGAGTTCTTTGTCGCCAACACCCCCCAGTCACCAAGAAAAGTCCTCCTACACCCTTCAGGCCTCCTTATCTGTCTCCTCCCGACTCAGCACCCCTTGGGATGAGCCTAGGTCTAACCTACAGCTTCCCCCCTTTTCCCCTTCGCACTCTCACAAGAAGAGTAGCCCACAGCGAGTGGTCGCCAGGTTCGGCCACTGCTGACATGTTCCACGCCATCATGGCGCATTCATCCTATATTCCCCAGAGGTGTTCCAACATCTGCGACCAGGTAAGCCGTCTGTGATCTTCACCACCGAAGCCATGTAACCTTGTGCTCCTCATATACCAACAGATAGCGACAATCGTCTTCGAACAATATCCATTGTTCTTGAACCTCACAATGTCTCTCAGAAAGATCACCATCCCTCCCCGCATTGCCAAACAGACGGATCTGCTTACCAGTTTCGGCTTGGGCCCTACCTCTGCAATGAAATCAAGGGCACCTAGTAAGTTGAAAGACAATGAAGATGACAACAAGTGGGGGAAACGCGAATTCATTCCAGACGATGACGACGATGACGACGGTGACTTCGATCCTTCCGAAAACATCAGTGACAAGCAAGAAGATCCATCTGATGGAATGCCCGATTCACGCGAGGAGCACGCCCTCCACAGAGAGAGAGAGAGAGAAGAGAGGGAGCACCACTTCCCCTCCTTACAGAAGGAGGTTCAGGATGCCATTTCGATCTTGACCTCATCCGCTTGCGGTAAACCTCTTCCTCTGCTCGACTTCTACTCACCAACCACCTGCGTCTCCTGCCTCTTGTCAAACGTTCCACCCAATTCATTCCGTGGGCAATCCCTTCTTCGGTGGCACACTTGGGAGTGGGCCTCCATCTCAGGCCCATCCCGAATTCGTAATCTATGCATCCTTGCCTGCACATCTGTCGCAGAACATTGCATCATCATGCACTATCGTAAGTCATTTCTTTCCGATCCTGCGTCCAGTGCCTCTGCCCTTTGTCGTCTCATGGATGAATCGATGTCCAAGTTTCGTGTTCACATCAACGTCTGCCCACAACAGCAAACTACCCTCGCAAACAATCTCACCGTCACAAAGCACAATATCAATCTTATGTGGCCCGACGACATCGCTGCAGCCCCTAGCACTGGAAACTGTGCAAAACCCTTCGTCCTCTCCGAGGAGATGTCACGTTTCAAATTCGAATCCCTCCTCGCTACCCAATCGCAGCAGCTTCAAAGGGTCATGAACGTCGTGGAGAGTCAGCGCATCTCCTGGAAAGATACCACTAACACCACTGTCCTGTGGGACAGGCCTCCCATCGCTGATGATGTCCACACATGTCTCGTCACACTCATAAAGGTTACTCCTCCAAGAAATTCCATTTCATATTCTGACATATGTATATCTCCTAGGTGTTGGACCTGAATGCATGCATGCAAAGGAGGGCAGCACATCCGTGTGACCCCGTTGGCAATCTAACCAACCTCGACAAGCAGACTATACCAGTCATCTTTCACAACTCGACGAAGCCCTCTGGAAAAAATGTGTCCTCATCGCTTGCATTTACAATATTGTTGAGAGAAGAGGTAGAGGTGCAGGAGTCTTCGAAGATGGTCGTCAATGCCGATGGTAAGTAGCTCCTTATGTCTTACGTCTTATGTCGTCCCACTGCTAATCAAACACAGATGTGACCCACCTCATCCCCCTCGATCCTGATCCCAAAGTGCCACTCAACCCAAAGGCAGCAACACCAGATGATCAAATCACAGATGACGCACCGACTGAGAAATCCACGTCTGGAATGAAATCTAAGTCGACAAGGGATGATGAAGAGATCGCAGACATTGGGGTCGGTATCGAATCCTTGGAAGTCAGAGAGACGGATGACAAGGCATCCATCATGTCGGTCAAAGGTGGGTTTTCGACATCGTTTTGCGCAAACCAGTGTGCTTCCCGTTTTGCACAATATCCATCCATCTATGTTTCATGTATACTAATATCCCTCAAGAGCCGGTCCAGGAAACAGTGAAAGCAAAAGACACCTCTCATTGCAAGAAACCAGTCATCATCGGTCCTGGGTTTCCAGGAACTCAATCGAAATCTAAATCAAAAGCCACGGCCCCACTTCCCACCCCCCAATCGTCTCAAGTGTCGAAACCACCAAAGCGCCAAGCCGCTGGTTCTCTGTCATCCATCAGTTCCCAGGCTTCTCCAGAACGTAAGTCTTCTAATCCTCCATCGAAGATCTCTGTCGAAAAATTGCTCTCATAGGATACTGGATCCAAAAATGTTCTAGACAAGGGTCTCCCACAGAGCTCGAAGTCATCAACTCTGGTGGATCTTTGGCTGAGTCTGATGGTAGCGCTGGTCTTATCGCATAGTTTGCCTGAAATCGTGTATCATCGTCATGTCCTTCCTGTCTTCACATGCAGCTAACTCTGTGTACGTCCCTCAAATCACAATTCCTGCTGCATCCTTCAAAATACTCACATGTGAAATAAAACCATGGCAACGATTCAAACGAGTGAATCCCATATCTCGCATGTTTCATATATGGCATTTTGTGCAATATAAACATCTCGTCATTTGTGCATTCATTGTATTTCACATGAGAGAACCCATTCTACTATCATCAAGACAATTGGACAGTGGGTACGACCGTGCATTTCATCGCCAACTCCATTTGCGCATTGTCTATATGTAATATCAGGTATCAATGTTAATATATTGGGTCACAATATGTGTTACATCGTGATAGCTTCACACACATATATAGCGTGTCGAGTCTTCTGTCCAACTCCCCCCGCAATGGCCTCGTCGTCTCCCCAGTCATCAAATTGTAGCACTTCCCCTCACCAAGGAATAGGGGTTCCCCCTCCCCTCGCTTCCATGACAGAGTTCTACGAGTGCACATGTATGTACCTTCCTCAGCCAATCTCCGTTTATTTCCACTCCATTCCAGTGACCATCGATAGACATCCTCCCATAGGTGGAGATGGATTATTCTATTTATCTGCTGGTGACTCGTATGTCTTCTCGTCATTCTCCCCACCCCTATGCTCATCTTGCTCATCACCATTGTTAGCGTCTCCATCTATCCTGACAGTGGGATGCAATTCGATGCTGACGGTAACCCCATCCTCATGTCCCTATGGTTCACCACCATCCGGTCATTTCATGCACCCAGTCGATGTCCAGGATCCGTGTGTCTTCCCCTCTCTCCCCTCATCATGCTTGTAACCCCTTTTCTACTAGACCATATGGGTTAAGGTCAAATGGTTGTATCACCGCTGCGATCTCTTGACATGTATGCCTGAGTGCGTTTGTTTCTCTTCCTTCTCCCCTCTATTCCCCCATGCTCATCAACACTTCAGTCTCGCAGATACCATCGCTGAGAACGAGCTCATCTGCTCCGACCACACCTCTCTAATCGACATTGGATGCATTGACGGTATGCTCCCCCTCCTTGTTCTTTTTTTTTCAGACTCACTCCATCACACCCCCGCCACTTGTAATAGGTGTTCAACTGGTTCATCGTACCATGCCTGCCCATTCTCATTCTTCGCCGCTTCCTACGGTCGTCCCCTTCAGCTGATACTCCATGCATGTCAACCTCAGGACTGACAGGAACGGGTGTCAGGTTGCTTCGTCTGCTCACCTCCTCTCTACCTCGGAGAATATAAGATCCTCCTGTTCTGCTCGTCAATCTTAGTTAGTCGTCTTCACTTTGTGCTTACCACTCAAACCATGCGGCACAATGATAAATCTCTGTCCCTCCCCGTCACATCACTTAAATTGTTGGTTGTTTTCACATTATCATATGTACCTAATCTCTCTCCCCTATCTCTTTTCCATATCGAACATGCTCGATCCGCCACCAATGTCCCATCCCTCTCATCGCTATATTGGTATTCTGTCTCTCTTCCATCCACAATGACCCGTCTTGCATCTTGCACAAAATTGTCCATCTTTCATTTGCGCAAATATCCCCCCCTCGTGCATCAACACTTCAGTCTCGCATGTACCATTGCTGAGGACGAGAAAACATCACACATGGGAAAACACGATCAAAATCCAAATATACAGCCTGGCTCGACTGCAAAACATGAAGATGTGTGACAGAGATCTCCTTGCCCTGCTTGCATTGCTGCCACCACTGCCGTCACATGTCATACATTGATGAGTGGCATTGCTGTGTGTGCATTCCTGAAATGGAATAACTTTCAGATGGACACTGCTTCCCATCCGGCTATTATGGTGCGACAGACACCTTGCAAGCAAGGTGATTTACATGGGATGGCCTGAGCCAGCAGTAACTCCAGCCTACACAACTCTATTAACATGATTAACAATGACATCGATATATAATTAATGAAAAACACTGATTCATAAGATGGATGACATCATTTGATGGCTGGATATGATGGAACATTCCACAAACTTTTCGAGGTCGAATTATGGATAATTCACCAACACACGTGTTGCACTTCCAGGCCTGGTCGATGAAATTTTACTTTGATAAGGAATGGCCCCAATTTATATGCCATAGATCCGTACAGTCTCCGTTTCTTATATCCATCAAAGCCACATACATATTTCCTTGGTTTATGAAATATGGTGTCCTGGATGATCCTACTGTGATGCACGTGTCCTGCACAGGTTATATATCACGCATTTCACATGTGTGTGTTTTTGCACAATACCAGTCCATTCCTTCATGTAACATATATATTCATACGTCAATTTGGAACATATAGTCTATAGATATGTATGCATGCTTTTGGTCAACATTTAGAAGAACGCATTGTCAGTATACCATGCATTTCGCAAACACATCATTTTGCGCCATATGGAGCTATCTCATCATATAAGCATTTCATCATCACACTTGTTATTAACAGTATTGAGGTGTGTCAAGGACCCTTTCTGGAACTATAACCATGTTTGATATGTGTGGGACACGCATTTCATCGTCATTTCCATTTGTGCGGTTTCCTTATATGCTTTCCATCGGGTCCATGTTTTGGGAATTCCGACATTGGATGATGGTATGTGTCATGTTGCAATAGATTCACATATATGCATGTTGCACGTATGTCTGTACCCTAGCAGGTATTCCTCACATATCCCCCATGCCCACATCACCACCTAAGTCGACCATCCACTCCAACGACTTCCCTCCACGACATCCCCATCGTCTCCAGCCCATGGAACGGCCTCCCCCAATCTCTCTGATGAGGCAGTATTCTCGGTTCGAATGTTCGTCGATTCATTTATAAACAAATATTCTTTGATTCTCAAATACCCTCAGTGTCCAATGGTCCACATCCTTCTATCGACAGGCCTGGAACTAGGATCTTTTCTGCTGGAGACTCGTATGTCTTATTCTCATTTTCATTCTTTCCAACGCTCATTTTCTCCCCTCTGCAAACAGCATTGTGATCTACCCTGAAGGCAGCCTCGAATTTCATTCCACTGGAGACCCTATCCTCATGTCGTATTGGTTTGCGACCATCAAATCATTCTACATCCAGGATTTACGTCCAGGAATGGTCTGTCACCCACCATTCCTTGCGCTGTCTTCCTTTCATTCATTGCCCCCATGTAATTAGACCGTTTGGGCAGAGGTAGAATGGTTGTATCGCAGGAGCGATCTTCTGCCATTTTGCCCTAGGTACGTGTTCTGTGTCCCTCGTCTCCCTCATTCTCGCCAACACACATTGCTTATGAACCTTTCAGTCTCGCACACACAATCGCTGAAAACAAGCTTGTCTGGTCTGACCACTCTTCCCTCATTGACGTCAAATGCATCAAATGTACGTGCTCTCCACTTGTTATTTTGTCTCACCTGCCTCAAAACACACACCCCTCGTCTTAGGCATCCAACCCATTCATCACACCACACCTGCCCATTCCTGTGGTTCACCCATTCCTACTGCTGTTCCATTTAGCCGATATTCGATTCATGTCAACCTCACGGTCGATACGGAGGGCACTCATGTGCCTTCTTCCGCTTATCTTATTCCCACCCACGAACGCATACGCTCCAGTTCATCTGTACCCTCTTAGTTATTTTTTCTTTACATATCATATCGTCCATACAATCCCTCTGTCATGTGTCATAATCACAAAAATTTATGAAAAATCTTCCCTTGCTTTTTTCGTCACGAATGTCTGACCCCTCCACCTCTAATCCTTTCCATATACAATGCTTCATGCTCGCTAGTATCTCCTCTGCATACCCTCATTCATCGCTACACCTCAGCTTTCGACTGCAATTCCTGTCATCAACATAATATCTCCTCTCATATTGACATATCCATATCCGTATTTCTACATTCCGCAAAATATTCCATCTTCCATGTGTGCGGTTATATATACATGCCCCTAATACTTTCTATGTTTACATTAGACATGATCTGTCTGGTTGTACTGAATCCCATCCACAATATCCCTCCAAATATTCTGATGGCATGATTTTCACAGGTTGTCAATGGAAATTGTATCGTGTTTGCCTTTGACTAGCAATCATAGGTCAGACAGCATTATCGCTGCCCTCCCATCATTTAACCAATCATCATAATTTAATATACTGGGAAATAATATATCGTGGGCGACATGCACATCATCCAAAATCAAAACACCTTTGCGTCAAATTATGAACCTACAATCCATGCATGAGAAAGGATCGATATTTAGGCATTAATATGTAGACACGTCACAACCATGCATGGAATGGAACGTGCTCCCAATCCACACATTTGACTGGCGATCCTCTTTGCACAAAATAGGCACTGGTTGCTCAGATCGCATGCAGTGTACGTGCCCCTATTCTATATTTTATGTATTGGCATCCATAACATGTGGTACAGGCATCCACAACACCCACACACACTGAGGGTTGCTGGTCATGTGACCGAGACACCACATGTGGCATGGGCATCCTGGACACCCACCAGTGGCGAGGCATTGGGTCACATGACCAGCAATGCACAGCACATGCAGGCATCTTGGACACCCATATGTCCAGTGCTGTATACAGCCCATGTACTCTAATACATATGTATGTATACATATTGCTGTGTATGATATTATTGTATATATTAATTATATTAATTAGCCTATGTGTTGCACAGGCATCCTGGACACCTGCACAAGTGCACACTATGTGGTCACACGATCAAAAACCCACAGTGCATGTGGGCATCCTGGACACCCATACAAGTGCAGCACCATGCAGTCATGTGACCAAGACACTGCACACAGCATTTATTAATATTTATATTAATATGTATTTATGTATTGTATGCTATGCCAGGTTATGCTTATATTATTACCATGTTTGCAGTCATGTGACTAAGACACCCATGTGTGGCACAGGCATTGTGGTCACATGACCAAGTGACCCACAGTGTACTTGGGCATCCTGCATGGCCACATGAGTGCACAGTGATATGGTCACATGTCCAAATACCCACACCAGCATGTGACCAAGACACTACACACAGCACAATGTACATTGTACTCTTCTTAATGGATTAAGTTAGTATGTATTATACAGCTCTTGAAATATATTCGTAGGCTACTCAGTACACTGTGAGCTAGTGAGGGAACTCTATGTAATGTACTGCTAAGTCTGCTCTAAGGTGATTATGTAAGCACCCAAACATCGCACCCACCATGGGAGGCATCTGGTCATGTGATCCATGACCCACACATAGGCACAGGCATCCTGGACACCCACCTGTGCAGTGGGCATGAGATCACATGTCCTGGATGCCTGAGCACTGGATTAGCTCTACATAGTTACATAGTTGACTAGCATTAGCCAGTAGACTAGTAGACTAGGAAAAAAAATTCTCACAGCTGATCTCAATTATGGGTCAGGCATCCAGGACGCCTGCAGTGACATCATAAGGAAATTTTCTCACACATCACATGTCACATGGGAAATGGGTGTCCTGGATGCCTGCAGCAACACTGTGCTGCATAAGGTAATTTTCTCACACTGACTCCTATTATCATATTCCATGCCAGATATTGCTCACACAGCCATGACATCATAATAAAGTTTGTAGATAGGAGGTACAGGATGGTGGGAATGTGATTACCTAAGCAATATGTGGAAAACTGATCAAGAGAAATGCAAAATACTCGGAAAATCATGAGTTTGTGAAAACAAAAAGTTGTCAGATCAAGATGACATCATAATGAAAGTTGTAGCGCTTGATGAGGTGATGTCAGGGATATAAGTAGAAAATGCTGAATCACAAAATTGACAGAGATATGGGCAAAACAAAGCTGATTAGCAAAGAACTAGCAAGTTGCAACTAGCAATTAGCAAGCTAAGCTAGAAAGTGATGACTAGCAAAGAGGAGCTGGAGACTGGGGTTGAAAGCAAGGGCCAACAAGTGCCAACTACTTGGAAAATACAGACTGAAAACTAGCAAGTAACTAGTAACTAGCAATCAGCTAGTTGGCACAAACTGTTGACAAGTTGTGCTGCCAGTGACCACCCACAAAATAAATAGGTGACTGGTCACTTACATATTCTGAGCAAGTAACTAGTGACTGGTTGGGACCAACCATCAACAAGTTGCACTATGAGTGACCCCCTAGCCAAGGAGCAGACAGAGACAGACAAAAAAACAGAGGCAGAGAGTGACCCCCCTGCTCACATACAGACACAGTGACACCCCCAAATGTTGTGAGATGTAGTCTGCACAACTCATTGATGAGTTATGCAGGCAGTGACCCCCCACTGGCAACAAAAAAAAAAGTTTGACCCCCCCCCCCACTCCCACTTACACACAGACACAGTGACACCCTCCCAGATTAGGTTTATGGGGCATTTTTGGGGGTCCTAGGGAAAAAATAAACCCTAAACCTGGCGCCCTGATTGCCTATTTTGGCACTAGGGTTCCCGATATAGACATGCCCCTATTGTATATTTTATGTATTGGCATCATAACATATGGTATGGGCGTCCAGGACGCCCACACACACCGGGGGTCACTGGTCATGTGACCGAGACACCACATGTGGCACGGGCGTCCTGGATGCCCACGGGTCACATGACCAGCGATGCACAGCACACGCGGGTGTCTTGGACGCCCATATGTGCAGTGCTGTATACAGACCATGTACTCTAATACATATGTATACACATTGCCATGTATAAATATTATTGTATTAATTATATTAATCAGCCTATGTGTGGTACAGGCATCCAGGATGCCCATGCAGGCACAGAGCAGTGTGGTCACATGACCAGTGACCCACGCTGCACATGGGCGTCCAGGACGCCCATATGTGCAGTGCAGTATACACAGCTTGTACCCTAATACATTAGTACATATGTATACTCATTGCTGTGTATGATATTATTGTATATATTAATATAATTATATTAATTAGCCTGTGTGAGCACGGGCGTCCAGGACACCCGCACAGGCATGGAGCAGAGTGGTCACATGACCAGTCACCCACGCTGCACACGGGCATCCTGGACGCCCGCACGAGTGCATGCTATGTGGTCACATGATCAAAAACCCACGGTGCATGCGGGCGTCCAGGACGCCCATCACCCCAGGCATAATTCAGTAGCAGGCTGATCTGATTCCCATACATTACATGTACAAAGTTTATAATTTCAGGAGTATACTGTATAGTGTCGCCAGTCTACTGAAACCTGAAGTATGAGTAAGGTGTCCTCGGTGTACAAGCTGAACTGTCATTACAAATCTAGTATACATCACCACCGTTCCACGCCCCAACTAGAATCTTAAACTCCATGCATGTACTAGCTCTTCTTGTAGTTGACTGGAATCCTAAAGCTCAGGCGTGAATCATATGCACCAGGACATTGATGGAGAACAATATAATGTACAGGGAGCGGCGAATCTGATGCAAGTTTGATATACTTAAAACCGGGCAAGCTGATATGCTATGGGCACACTAACTGTCGGACATGTGGCAACCAAGCTGCTACACGAACAGATTTTCCAATATCAGGTAAAGAGTAAACTCATCACGACTTGATATGTCATAAACGTCACAGTCTCGGTGGCAGATCGTCCTTTGTTATAAACACCATGTGCATGCGGACGAGTGCCTGATGTTTTGTGTTTCAGTCACTAGCCAGTACCTTAATGAAACTTAAAATATCAGTAAAGTATTGGTGACACGGTGGCATGCGCTGGTCGCTGGTCGCTGGTCGCTGGTCGCTGGTCGCTGGTCGCTGGTCGCTGGTCGCTGGTCGCTGGTCGCTGGTCGCTGGAGCTGTGCCACTGGGCTGCGTTGCACGGCCTTACTGGAGCTGGAACACTGAAGCAAATCGTCCAGTGGCCTCTCAAAGGATATATATATATGGTGTACGACGCCTTTGAAAAGATCGCAAGCAAAACCAAATATCAAGGGAAACGCGTGCCGAATACGATGCCTTTGGAAAGATCGCAATTCCCGCATGTGCTGGGGGAGAAGTCGATGGGAGGTGAAGATACGGTTGGGTTGTGATCAAAATAATTGCACGGCGGGACATTTCGCTACTCGTCAACCATAGTAGGAGGGATGAAGATGACTCAGCGTGTTGTTGGTGTCGAACAACCCAGTTCACCCACCTCGATTTGCCGTAGATTGGCAATACGCAGACACCTTGCAAGACTTCACCCGAGTTTCTCTGAAATTCCAGTCTCCGCAGTGATGAATGTGTGCGTAGGCAGAGGGAATCGCATCGTAAAATTCATCACCAGTGACCGAACCGCGCGAACGCACAAGCCTGGTCTCGATGTCGAACATATGAGAAGTACTGTCATCATAAGCAGGGTTGGGCTGGGAGAATTGGCTACTTGCATAGACGGAATCCATGACAATTGTTGCCATCGATAACACAACCGACGTGGCCAGAGTTGGATCCGGAACTGTTCAAAACGAGGGGCTTGTTAAAATGCCCTCGATGTAGCTGGTGAAAGCGTTAGCATCAGGGATAGATGAACTGGAAACTCGCTCACCCTGATGCCGGGAAAAGAACAGCGTCAAAACAGTGTGTCCTGTCAAGTCGGGGTGAGTGTCAACGTTGATTCAGAAGTGCGGCATTGCGACTGGGCAAGGCTTCTCTCGAAGGCTGCGCAGTTGCCCGTGGAACCTGCAGCAGTAGGTCAGTTTGTGCACTGGTGCCGGTTCACTTGAGGAACCTACCTCGATTTGCCATGGCATCGCAGTACGCAGATTCCATTGTTTGGGTGGTGTCGACTGTTAGGGATAATCGACGGAAGCGCTGCATCCAGCACTGATGAGTTGATGTCGCAGCAGATGTGTTTCTAAGCATAAGAACGACCTCTTCAAGTCCAGTTTTTGGGCCGCTTCGACGGAGATGTACGCAATTTCAACCACCCTAAGCAATGAAGCGTTTTTTGATCCCGATCGTGCGGTTGTGGCCTCGAGAGGGAGACGTTGTCAGAACAGCGATGAGGGTGACCCACATACTGTGTTTCCTTTGTTGGTAAGTAGCTCATGAACTGACGACCGATTTGCACCCGCGCAGTACGAATAGCGTAGCAATTAACAATGTTCGTAAATATCTATCCACCACACAACATTTACAAATCTTCATCTGAGGTCACGACAGCCAGTTGCGCAGTGAAGTCTTCGTCCATAGAATCTTCACCCTGAGTATCATCTCCTTCCAATTCGGTGGAAGTATCACCGCCGTCCCCATCGTCTACCTGCATCTCCGAAAAGGTAGCACCGGTAGGTGGTGGAACGACGTTCTCTATAACTCGATCAGGGAACGTTCACGTGAATAAAGTGAAGCTTGGCCTTACCTGTCTTTCCGCTCTC
Source organism: Pisolithus marmoratus (assembly GCA_024613145.1). Lineage (NCBI taxonomy): Eukaryota > Fungi > Basidiomycota > Agaricomycetes > Boletales > Pisolithaceae > Pisolithus > Pisolithus marmoratus. The sequence goes on from JANFAE010000055.1 coordinate 122,602, forward strand.
AAAATTATACCGTTTATTTGCCCGGGCGTCCAGTTTCTTTCTCTCACTAGGCAGTAAACACGCCAACCAGCTGTCCTTATAGCAATTGAGGGGAAGTCCCGGGGGCGCCACCGCATCCTCGTTGACAAGGCTGCTAGGTATACGCCGCCTGGGCTCTTGACCGCGAATCGATCTGTGCCCGACCCTGGGGCGGCGATTAGAAATGATCAGCGAGTCGATGGAGTGCATGAAATCGGCCAGTTCTTCGCTGCGCCAAGCAGGAGATATCTTCCGATAGACTTTATGACCCTCTAAACCTGTGTCCGACTCGTCTGAGCTGACACCTTGAGATCCTACTAACTGCATGAGGTCATTATGAACGACAAGTTCGTCGTCGTTCGCGATGCAATCAACTCAGCTATTATAAAGCTTGGGGCATGCAAGATAAGTGTAGGCACGTAGAAGCAATTGAAGACATACCCTTGTTTTGCGCGTGCTACGAGCAGCACTCCTCAGCCTTGCGTTCCGGGTCTCTTGCGACTTTTTGGAGTTAGCGTATACATCCTTGACATGGTGGAGGTGAAGGAAGAGGCATAGTTCGATGTACTCCAACTGCAGGAAGTGAGCAGGCAGAGGTGTCGGAAAGGAGTACCATTTGCTCTCGTCTACCTTCCTCTTGAAGTCCTTGGCAAATACACGAATAGCCTCCGTGTTGAAAGGCGTTCGGCGGGAGCGCGATAGATCGATGCGGAAGTTGTTGGGAGTTATCTTGAGGCAACCCGGGTCGCGCCTATTGAATGCGAGATTTTCTTCGTCAGACGGGGGCGGTGGCAGTTGGTCCAGGCAGCTATAGTCTGTGATGTGCAGCAATCGTAAGAAGTGTTTCTGTATGGATTGCTGACGGGATGTGAGCCATTTGCAGATTACGGACGGTAGAGACATACCCGAAACTTCCTGTGCCCCAGTTGGCCACGGTATCTATCTTCCAATGGGGGTTGCTTGCGCCGCCGAGTGGGCCTGGACGCTGAAGGCTCGTTTCGTGCCCGCGAACTTGCCTGAGTAGCGCCAGACCCCATTCTGCTGTTAAGAACCTGCTGGTTCAACTCCATCAGTCCATTAAATTCCATGCGCAATTGCTCCATATCTTCTTTGTGCGCCTCCGAACTTGCATTCACAGCTGCGATCAGCTCCGACATCCTCGTAGACATCAGCGAGAAGATCGCGCCTGCGCCAGAGTCCGCCATTGGAATCTAGATCAGCATGGTAAGCAGTAGATACAGATACAGATTTCGTTACGGTTAAACCTTACCTCTCGTGAATTGTTCATTGTCTGCTTCCCTTTCCCTGTGTCGGCTTCTTGCGGCGGGTTGGTTTCACCGGTGCTTGCAGCTGGCATGTTTAAAACGCCTTGAGATGCGGGGACCGTTCGCTGGAATCGAGGTACTGGAGGGATGAAACATTGATTCGGCTGGGTACCTTGGTATGTAGAAGCCGCTTGCTGAGGTCCGAAGGCCAAAAACGTCGGCGCATGGGGTGCATAGTCAGCAGTCGGGCGTTGAGGGATTCCGATGCCTCGGTCTACAGAAACAGGGTGCTGGGACAGAGGGACAGGTGGAACAGGTGGAACAGGCGGGACAGGTGGGACAGGCGGGACAGGCGGGACAGGCGGGACGACAGGTTCCCCCCAGGGTTTGTCGCAGAATGGCACTGCGACATCTCCAGGTGCACGACGGTTCAACTGACGATAATCTACTACATTCTGTTCCTGTTCACGTAGTTGCTGAAACTGGGAACTTGACGCCTCCGGAAACTGCGCGAGACCAGTAGTCTGGCTAGTCCTTGGGTGCTGTCCCATCCAGGTATCAACTGTGGTGCCAACGGGGCCAAGAGGTGTGCGTGCAAGATCAGTCGGTGCCACGACTGTCATTGCAGGGTCAACCTGCAGGTGCGGGAAGCCGGAGGGAACCGTCGTGACCGGGTCTTGGCGCGGAGATGAGTCGTTCGGTTGCAGCTGATGAGCTTGATGGTTCATCGATGCCGGTGGTTCGCCTTGCGAATACCTCACAATGTTGGCGTGTACATTCGATGGGCGGGGAAAACGAGTCCCTTCCGTGTTACCAGCAAGGAACTGCCAGTTCGACTGAACGAGGAACCGAAAACGAGCAAATCTGCCAAGGTCTAGCCATCCATGGCCCTCAGTATCCACTGAATTCCTGTATGACATATAAGTCGCGTTAGCACCTTCAGCGTCTCAAAGTAAAAAGGGGATCTCGTACCAGACCTGGCGAAAATCTGGCAGTGAAATTGGTAAACCATTCACGGCCGAAACGACATGCTGATAAGCTACAAGTCCTTTGCGGCCACCCAATACCTCGAAATGGCGAAACCAATTCTGCACGTCGTCAGGAATGGAGTCGGAACTCTTTCCTCGCTGCTCCAGAACCTGCTGTGATTCACAATTCGGTGGGAGGCAAGTAGTCGACTCGTGCCCTTCGCCTGTTACACCACCAGCATGAGGAACAGGAGCATATACCTCGTGCACAGCCTAATTATGAAGTTCATTAGCAACTAGGCGGGGACACAGCCATTTTTGCTCACCTGCTGCGTAGATGCGTAATACGGGGCATGGGGCTCCTCAGCGGACATCTGGACATCACTATACATAGATTGTTCTGCCAGGTTCAGAGTGATATGCTGACGGCGGTTACATTCATTCGAGATAGCCATTTTCCCAGCCTAACGAGGAAGTCATTAGCAGCTGTACGGGAGTCGAGCTGTCTTAGTTCACCTGCACTGCAGACATCTGATTCGAGACGAGAGGCGCCTCAGTTGACATCTGAACTTCACTGCAGTCGTGGTGCTTTGTTAGGTCGGAAGCGATATGCTGACGCACATGGTGGTCATTTGAGACAGATACTTGCAAAGCCTAATGACAAAGCCTATTAGCGGCCAGGTGATAGAGTCGTTTTCATCCACCTGCGGTGCACATGTCTGAAGCGGGCAGTGTGATGTTTCAGTAGACATCTGGTTATCACAGTAGTCAGGCTGCCCTGACACGTCTGGAGTGATACGTTTACGCGGATTATGGTCAGTCAAGGCAGACGCTTGTACAGTCTAGCGAGAAAGTCCGTTAGCGCTGGTGGAGGAGAGTAGTCTCGTTCACCTGCTGTGCAGACGTCTGATGCGGGGTGGGGGGCGTTCCACTAGACATCTGAACATCACCATAGTTGGATTGCTTTGTCAGATCTGGAGTGATATGCTGGTGCGGGACATGGTCACTCGAGACAGATACTTGCGAAACCTAACGAGAAAATTTATTAGAGGCCAAGTGAGAGTGGAATTGTTTTCGTCCACCTGTTCCGCAGATATCTGACCATCACGGCAGTTGGACTGCACTGTGACGTCGGAGGTAACATACTGACGAAGGTTGTGGACATTCGAAGCAGTGAGTAAATGATTTGTCTTCGTGTTGATGGGGTTTCTACAGAGTAAAGGTGAGTCACAAGTAATCAAAAAATACAGGATGATAACAACAATGCGTCATCCGCTCTGTACGCTCCATCATTCTGAGTCTGCTCACTGTCAGAGTTCGATAGGTCATCACTCCACAAAACATGTACCTTGCATGTTCCATCACTGACAGTCTATGATATGATATGAGCATTCAGGAAACCGGGATCAGGCAACGACTCACTGTTTGAGGCACCAAAGGCAGCTGCACGTCCAAGGGTGCTGATGTCTGGTCGCCTGAAACAAGGTGATCCCCACTTCCCAAATTACGCTTAAAAGCTTGCTGGCATCCATTGAAGCGCGAATCTTCATTGGCTGTTGATAATGTCTGAACATGAACTCAGATTAGACGAGTGCTTGCCTTGAGCGACGGTCATCTCACCTGAGGTAACGTGGCCCTGGTGCTGAGGGCGCCGTCGGAATCCAGAAGACTACCAATACCGCGGCTAGCCGTATGGACCACACCCATGGCTGGGGTGGGCAATTTCGTTCCGGAATCACCTGCCATAGAATAGTGATTTCCAGTGGGAAATCGATCCGTGTTCTCGTCATGCTCAGCTGGCCTACCGCACTCTTCTCTCTCAGCCAACTCTCGAAGGCGACTTCTACGTGGAGGGGATTCGGGCACCTGCAGACGTGGACATGTAGGTCCCATATGGCACACAAGACACGCACCACTTCTGGAACTGCGTTCTCGTGGGCCTTCTTAGACTTAGGGAGGTGGTATCCACTTTTCCATTGCCTTCTAGCCTGACGCTTTGTCCTTACAGGCAGCGGTTCTTCGACTACTTGGCTTTCAGCTCCAGGTGATACCCCTTCCTGACGCCCTTCTTCTGGTTCGGTTAGTGGGCTGCTCTGATGCCCTCTATGCGCCTCGCGCGCCTCGGGCCCAACTGAAGGCTCTTCGGCAGCCGGTGTCTAGTCCAGCGCAGAATAAGCAAAATCGCCATAATAGCGGAAACAGAATATTCGTTATGCTCACCGATTCGCGTTGGTCCATGAGAGCGACGTGAAATGGACACGCTCAGAAAGTAGCATAAATAGCAGGCGAAACTTCCAATAGATCTACGTCCCCGCTCAAAGTCGATTCGTGACAGCCTCGTGCCCAAAGAGACAAAGGCAAGACAAACACAAAGACATACCTTTGACGAATCATGGAAGGACGTCCTTCATTCCTTCATTCCAAAATCGACTTGAATGTGATTTGAACTCATCGGGACGGCTTGATGAAAACGAGACGAACATAACATTGCTAGCCGGACAGACGCGATACAACTTGAATCGCGATGGATTGGAATGCTTGCTTGCTTATGTAAACTGACTCGCACACCTTCATAGTATAGAAGATAATTCTGTAGCTCGGGTATAAACATATGCAAATACTTCTCATGTAAACACCAGCCAGACCGAGAGCTAATAGAACAAGGCGGCACTAATCACTGAGCGCTGAGCGACCATATTCTATGCGACCACCACTCTCCCAGCACACCTGCGAAGACAGGCAGCAGAAAGCGCGAGATATAAGTGGGGGAGCAGATTAACATTAACGATCGAAGCGGTAGGTGGAAGGTATTCACGATTCAATATTCAGTACTCATTCCTTCGTCGTTGTAAGCGGAAAATGTACAAGTCCAGTCCATTGAATGCGAACTTACCCTGCTGAGTGACAGAACTACTTGTATGTTTCCTTCGGGCAAGTTTCCTTTGTACGGACAGCATGCAACGTGGCTGATCAGATTGGTTGCTCTGATGACGAGCTCTGGAAGAAGCTCCTCGTGACAAAGACGAACGTCCAAGAGAGGGAACTTCAAGTAGGGGTCATGTTTTGCTTGCGCGGGGGAAAGAGGGCGAAAAGGTCGCACGATTAGGAAGTACTCTGTAAGGGGATCTCCATCTGGGCCAGCGCGAGTGTGAAGGAAGATGTCCTCAATCTGCCCGGATTTGCAGTCCTCTCCAGGCATGCGATAGAACTGGATAAGGGAGTCGCGATGTACCTTGCGATTGGTTGTATACGTCGTACCCTTAACCATGATCTTGTCGACAAACTGAGCATCCCGCGACAGAACTATCGTGTTAGCCGTGTCATTATAATTGGCGCCATAATGTACTGGAACTGAGTCTAGACGGAAGCACCTGAGTAAACCTTGGTAGGAAACGTCATCAAGTTGCTTGGCTCTTCCAGCATCCGCTGTAATTGTGGGCTGTAGTAGTGGAATATTACTCAGGATGCTCCCTTGAAACGTGGAGGCTGAGCTAATGTACTTCCCACACAGTATGCTGACACGACCCAGCAGGTCATGCTGCTGAACGAGTGCGCGCAAATTTCCGCCACGGCAGAAAGACGTGAAAAAAGACAGCTCCATCTCACCTGAAATGCAACGAATGTCAGTTCAGATCATATGCATAAGAGCGGCTACACACCCTCCTTTCCATTAGTGTGAACACTGCCTAAAATTCCATTGTACCGTTCAAACGGAAATGCCCACCAGCCATGTGCGGGCCCAAAAAGCCGCATGCATTCAACCAAGTGAAGGGAGAGGTGGTGATTAGGTTTGAGGACAGATCGCGGAAATAACTTCACAAGAGAACGAAGATATAGCTGGAAGTTGTCTTGAACAACCTTCATGTGTAGCTCCAATGTAGACCGCTTCGTAGCCCAGCGAACAGCAGTAACCAAGGCCAAAAAGTTTTCTAAATAATCCTTGTGTTTCTTCTCGGAATCAGGTCTTCCCCACAACCGGATCAGTGTGATCACGAGGTTGACATCACAAGCCGTCCGCCACTGATCAGCCTTTATATAACCCTGATTCGGGCTGCCCAGGTTACGTGGTGCTCGAGCCATCCAGGAAGGTAACGTAGTCTGGTTCATGTCGGCCCAAATCTCCTCCAAGATCCCTTTGTGAAGAATTGGCGTTGTTGCTGGATCCGGGTTTGTCAAATCATACACCGGATTTGGCGACGGCTTTGGTAGTTTAATGGAACTAAATGGGTTCTCTTTTTGCTTTGCACTGTCAACCTTGACTGCGAAAAAATAAGGTAGCCAACTTACCCATTCAATTAACGCACAGATCAAATCTTTCTTGGCGGGATCACCTGCAACCTCTATCTCGTTTTCACGAGCAACGGCTCTGAGATAACCAAGACGAATCCGGTGAAGTCGTGATGCAGATTTGAGTTTAACAGCGGTGGCAGTGTTCTGGAGTTCCCGCGTTTGCACTTCGGCGGAATGCGGCTCCATTCCCTTGGAAGTCTTGCCTACCGTTGAAGTCATCCTCCAGATATCGACCAAATGGCGCTTGAGGTCGCCTAAGAAGAGATTATGCATTGCATCCAGAATCGCGTACTTCGTGATGTCCCAGTAGGGAAGGCGGAGTAACTCTGACCAGCGAACCGGATTCTCCTTAAAGAGTCGTTCCCGCTCCTTCACTGTGGGTGCATCTCGCCACATGGTTGCCAGCCTGACATGTTCTTCCCAGGAATAACGCGGCCACGATTCGACATCAAAATTTGCGATGTCATAGTCCTGCAGACGACAGAAAGAACAGAAGGAATGACCAGAGTGGCCCATGAAGCCAGCCACCTTTCTTAGAGCAGGTACGTCGCATATAAGTGGGATCAGCGCACAGCGTACACGACGACCCGCTGGATAGGCCACTGTACGCGAGACGTAACAACCAGGATCCCAGAACTCAAGTAGCTCGTCGACTAGAGGACGCAAAAAGTGGTTCATTTGGGAGGTTGACGGTTCTGATGGGCCCGGAATGATCCCTACTAGATAAACGTTCTCCACTCGATAACGAAGATGTACGGGTAGATTCATGCAGACCATGTAGATCGCCCCAACAGAAACAGTCTTCGCATTACGTTTGCGGCCATGGGGGTTAAACCAGTCTATAAACAAACTGAATGCTAACCGCAATTCATTGTCAGGACCTGCGAAGAATGGCTGACCGTCTGGGCCTTTAAAGGAACGGAACACCTCCGCATCCCAGATATCATTTACTTTAAGTGGGGGAGTCTTCGGTGGTAGAGAGGCTAGGTATTTCTCTAGATCCGGTCGGGACAAAAGTCGGCCTAGCCATGACTTCATTGACTGGTATGTAAAGCGCCGAAATGGCTTGACACCTTTGCCATGGCCTCGCTTGGATTGAGTCAGTGCGGAACCGCAAGGCTGAGATCCAAGGGTTTCGCGATTGGTACAAGTGTCAGGGTATTCACTGTCGTGATCTTCAGATAGGAGCATAGGAGCATAGCAGCAAAAGCACTTCGGACAGCATGCGAAATGGAGAACCTGAGGGTCGAGGTCAAGCTCTGACATCACACCTCGAATGTCCTTGGGCCATTTATCAGGGTCCATAAGGTCCCGCGCACGCCTAGAGGTAACTGCAGCTTGTCCAAAAGCATCGAGCATGCATGCACATGTAGCCGTGACAAGATCTTGCAGAGCGCATAAGAGAAAGTTGGCTCCTTGCCGGGAGATTGCCCATCAACAGGTGCATGACAGCAACGATGATGAGAGTGTTGATGAACGGCATGAGAAACTGACTGATACGAGACTGGAAATACGAATCTGCAGGAAAACACATTGTGAGACAAACCCTGAGAGCAGTACAGTAGTATGCAACACCTGTCTCAATGATATGCGGCTGATCTTTGCCGGAAACATACCCGCATTTGACCTTTCTCCGTTGCCATTGCTCGCCTATAATGCCGCCCAGATATGCTTGTTCCTCCCGCAGCTTGATGACGATATTGATCCTTCTTTTTTCTAGCTCTTGATCACCATAGGGCTGAATGATATCGGCTTCGGACGCCAACATCACAATCTGATCCTGATGAGTGAGAAACTGCATGTTAGAAGACTGCTGTCGACTGGTGAATGCGAGCTGAGGATGGGGGTCTGTAACAGAGCTGGGATCTTTGGGAAAGGTCAAGCTCGGATACTGGAAGTCCTTTTTGAGTCGAGAAAACCGTTTTTCTAGGCGATCGAGGATTGCGTGTGGCTTGGAAACCTTTGACTTCGCATTAGATTCGACATCCTGCAAATTGGGGGTTCCCTGACTCCGCTTCACGGTCTACAGTGCACGTAAGGATGAGGGTATATACTTAACAGCAGGTGTACCTGTAAGTTTGTTGCTGCAGTCACTCTGTAAGGTTGGATCTCTCTGCGCACCAGGAGGCTTATGCACACGGGGAGCTGTCAATTTATCAAAAGTGTGTGACCAATTTTGATTTGACGCCGGGCTTACCATCATTATAAGGAGCGGAAACCAATGCATCCGTAGGCCCGGGGTGGAATAGTGTCTCCGCTAAAATCTGTTCTTCTTGTTGTTCCCTTGTTGAGTCCCTCGCCCTTGACTTCGCTGTAGCAGATGGGGGTGCACCCGAAAGAGCGAGCTGCTTATCATTTCTGGCATGAGTCTTGTATATGGGGGGCGTCACGTAGAGTCCAGTGACTGCATGCTCCGTGAAAGGATCGCGGTCGGTCATCTTACCGCAGCCTGCAGATATGCAAGCGCACAGCTGCATTTTCGGTGCCATATTGATTCGCAGGAGTTTTGTTGGAACGTTAAAGAATGTGTATATATGAACGGGGAAGGGAACTAATCATTAACGTCTACTAAAGGCTCGCCACACTTCAGTGCAGGGGGGCATGTGGCTAAGCAATTTCCTGAATGACGAGTTCCATAAACTTGCGCGGTAATAGTCAGGCTCCTACACAGCCCTTCTTCTATAAAGTTAATTGCCTCGGAATATGCCCTCAAATTCTCAGTAGAAGCTTGGCTGTGTAGGAGCCGGGGTAATAGTAACATTTATCCTGTAGTAATACATTACGACGGAGGCACGATGTTGAGGACAAAGCGCTTCCTTTTACCGATGCTTATGTCCTTCTCTGATATTCTCAAAGCTACATCAAATAATACGCGGAGGACCCACCCTAATTTCACCAGTTTCAGCGAAATACTCTCCGTACTTGTGGAGGCTGATGGTCATCGGTTCATCAGAGGATCGGTAGTGTAGAACGCTTCCCCTACCCCATCTCCACGGCGCACGTCGATGTCAATATAGAGTGCGGCAGTGATACTTATCAGGGATAATCTATCACCCGAACCCCAAGAATCTTTGAAAGCATACCATTAGCACAGCAAAAACAACAGGCCCTGCTCTTCTTTGCGTGTTGTCGGCCCACGGCCCAGTATATTGCCGTATCGCATTTGTCTCGACTCAACCGTGCGGCACCCTCTGTTAGATCCAGTAGTGATAGTAAAAAATGATCTTAGATAACTCACCCATTGAATCACCGGCAGAAATGGAATAGTAACCGAAGAGACTGTGAGGCACAGGACAATCATCACCAACATCATCTGTGACAGATTTCAACAATACTTTAAAAACAGCAGCTCGAGTAAGGCTCCCAAAGGCTAACATTTACGCTGCTCTGTATCATTCGACTGAGGAAGTCAACATACTCGCCAGAGGGAAACTGCGCCATCTCGCCTTTCGTTGCTAGTTCAGCACAAAAAAGGTTCAGGGTCCCGTGCGGGCATAGGGACTATCAGCATGGACTGACCGTGGGGACATCAAGGGGAGGATTGTGGCTAGTGTTCGAGGTCGGGATGGCACCAGTGGAAGAGGTGGACCGTCCTGCACTGTCGCAGAGCCACCAATGAATCCCAACCTAGCAGGTCCATCAACATGGCTGGGGCCCTCACAATACGAGAGAACTACACTCACATGGGGCACCAAGAGCAGCGCTAACAGCACATTTCGAGCGGAGGGGTTGTCATTGGGCAAGAAGAGGAATTGCCAGGGACATGGACAAAACGGTTGGCAACGGAGATTTCCCCGTAGACAAGCACATGAATCCCGAGTATTAGCAGTCAGAAGGGCGGATGGCATGCAACACGCACGCACCGGCCATTATCAGCAGTGGAAGCACATGGCAACTGCGGACGGACAGTAGCTGAGTACCACCCGGGTTCGCTGCTCAAGCACTCACTTACTGAGCATCTGCTTATGTAACATACACCTGTTGGTACCTGAGCTACTTGGTAGCGCAGTCCGCTAAATTTATCCTATCCCTAATCATCTCGTCTATTAAATGCGTGTGCAAGTGTTCGCAATTTGCAAATCCCAACAAAACAAAGAACTCTGTTACCAGTAAAATGTACATGCGTGACAATTTTGAGCCAGCCTCAATACGTGTTAGTGTAATTTTAAGTTGTTTTCTTATCCCGGCCTTTGTACGTTACCAACGTCTTCTTATGAACCCAATGAAGCTGATTAGGAGAGACTACATGTAATCGATGGTCGACCAAGAAAGGGTGCGGGTGAGCGTGACGACCAATGACCCAGCCACTAGCCTCCTTGACCCAAATCTGGGTATTCAAGTGGTGCTGGTGCAGGTACAGATCTCCAGAATTTGCTGGTATCGCAGGATTGGGGGCTAAGAGCGGTTGATTTCCAGTTGACAGTAACAGTGTAAAGTGGTGATCAACACCACGGATTTTGGTGTATGTCCTTGTAATAGAAGCCGACTCTGAGGGAAGCGTTACAGGTACAGTTGTGAGACAGGGTCGTTCAGGGTTCAAATGTGCAGGGCAAGCGTGGATATCGTGCTCTTGGTTGCGTTCGTTGTCATGGATAGGAATAGAAGATACCTTCAATGGGTTCGACATAGGAGGATCCGAGAGAGGTGGACGTGCAGTTCTATCCGCCTCCCCGGATGGGTTCGGAACAGGGGAGTCTGAGCGACTCGCAGGTGGGGTTCTATCTGCCTCCCCAGAGGAGCTCAGCGGGCTCAGAGGGGAGTCCGAGCGGCCCACAGACACAGTCCCACCCACCTCACCAGAAGCCTCCGATGTAACCGTTGTCAACGAGCACGGAGTACCAGTGAAAGCTGGGATGGCGGTAGAGGCTCGGTGCTGAGGTGAACAAACTAAGGGGAAATTCTTGCGCATAATCGGAACTGCCTGCGGAGCAAGCAAGTCAGTACAGTTAGCCAAAGCATCCTTATCGAAGCCGCCAACACTTACTTCGAAAGTATTAACGGGATCCGCAGAGCGGGCCTTTCGCATGGAGGTCGATTCGATGGGGAAACATATGCGCTGTACGGGTACAACCTTCCATACATGCCATACATGTTAGCACGGCGTACACGCAATCTCACAGCTATCGGAGGAACTCACATCAGTGCACGACCTGGGGGACGGCCGATAAGGTGTCCGGGTATTCCACTTAAATCGAAGCCGGTATGACATAGAAGGCCGCGGCTCCTTCATGAGGTATTGAGACTATGGTGCAGAGAGGGAAAGGCGAGGGCGGCGACGGCAGCGATGGCTGAGGTACTGACTCCCTGAGAGACCGATATTTGAACCACTGTGCCACTCGATTGTAGAGACATCATGCTGCAACAAACCAGCGGGAACTCAAAAACACGGTCACCAAGCATTGTAAGACCTAGCATGAAATGCTCACCAAAGGTGAAAAGCGGTTGGGTTAGAAACCCAAGGACCGAAAGCATAAAGGAGCTTGAAAAGCATGGATTTTGTGAGTAAATTGAAAGCGGGGATATGACAAACCCGGGAAGCGCCGGCGGCGGCGGCGACAACCTTCATCTGAAAGGCGGTCGAATTACAGCACACGCTTCCTACAGTTTTTTGAATTGGTTGAGTGCGTTGACTTTTTGAGCGCTTAGCTTTACAGCTTTACAGATGACTTGCTTTCAAGAGTTCAGAACGTTTAACGTTCAATAATGTGCAGATCTTACGTTGGAATCCGGGGCGGAAACGACGAATCCCCGGCACAGAACAAAGCAAGTTGCCACTCGTGTCCTAATCAGGGCCCCTTTCAATCAATCGAGAATATAAAGGACACTGGTCGCGCATGCCACACATCTGCTGCCTAAGCTATAGCAGTGGTACCATGCATGTACGACTGCCGCTCCTGGTCCCTGGATGGCTACTTCGAATCTTTATGGTGATCGCTTATCTCCATTACCTTCAAATTCCGCCTCGACATGCTGTTACTCATACCCTCCAGCCACTATGTGGGATTGCATCAACCAACCTAGAGCCGACTCTTGACGACTCTCCACTTGGCTTTCCAGTTGGAGATTCGCTGGTTGCCTCGGCGACAATGACCTATCTTGCTATAAGCCAGCTGCCCGATATTGTCGAAACCGAACACCATAGTTGGACCAGGGATTCTACCAGTTTCCACCTCTTCGCCATGTGTAGGGCGGCAACCAATTTCCAGGTTTCACTCCAACGATATCTGAGCAAACTTGGTGCGGTCTTCAGCATGTGAGTTACATGAAAGATCAAGAGATCTCTGGCACTAACACCCTTCAGGTCGAATATCTGTCTTACAATGACCATGAAGAGAAATCTTGTCATAGCGGCGTTGCACTCCAGCTTTGAACTAGAAGTACAACTGGATGAATTGGAGAGGCACTTAACTATTCTGGTTGCACCCAGTAGCAAGGCAAGATTTGTTCGTGTTTAAGGTTCCAATCTGGCTAACATCACGACGGTTTCAGTCGTTTACCATTGCCAGGCAGCACGCGTTGGATGGCCTTGTTCGGACTCGGCAGAACATCTTAGCGTTGTCTGATGAGTTAGATGCTCGTGTACAGCTGCGAACTTCCCATCATTTTGCAGATAAGTGTAGTACGCGGGAAATGCTGCCTCCAGGCGGCATATACCTTGCTTGTCAGAATGTTTGTGCGATGGATAGCATGCAAGGCGTCAATTGATACAGAGCTACGAGTCAAGTGTTGTACGATATAAAAGATGAAATACAAGGCATTCAAAATCTTACCTACGTCCCCTTTTTTTCTTGATGTCATGTGCTCGATTCAAGGTCCAAAAGTATGGGGATTTTTTGGGAGGACCCGTCGATGATCCAACATGCGGGGCAGTGATATTGAGTTTAGATGGGTTCTGTGCGTACCAATGATAGCTCGAAACTGGAAAGAACCAATCAACGCACCTCTTCGAGATACTGAGCGACATATCGCGTGATCAAAGCATCTGTTTTTGTGCATAGTCAACATGAGAATTCCTACATGACGACTCACGCAGGTCAAACAGTGACCAACCTAAAAACACTTACAACTCAACCCATGAAAGCCATACTTTCTCAATCCCCATTTTCTTGCAGCGCGTTTGTCGATCGCATACGCAGCCACGTGAGTAGATGGGCGCTTGTGGAACACTGTTTCGAAGAAAGCAATCAATCGTGGATTCAGAGGGACCGCGATGGCTGCATGGATCACCTGAAGAGCTGTACCGTTATGCCTACATATAGACCTGATTGAGCCGCATGGAGTCAGAACACTAAAATCATTGCTCACGGCGGTGCAAGGGTTTGAAGTAATCATGACACAGTGACATATGTTACAGATCTGAGATTGAGTCTGTTATCGTCTGGTATTTGAATGTCCGGTTAAAATGGCAGCTACTCACTGAAATGAGCGATATACACCAACAAACATCAATGAGCAGCAAGTAGATGCAACGGGAGGCAGGGGGTGATGTATGTCTGCCAACAAGTGTGAGCGAGTAGTCTAATAGGCACGGTATATGCATGACCGTAGATAGGAAGTGCCAGAAACTGCAGAGAAACAAACAGATGCAAACAAAAATGCGGATGTATGACTGGAGCAGCATAAAGGAATGGGTAAGCGTCTGAACGTGTTCGACTCGGAGTCTTTTCCGGAACCATTATTTCATCATTAGCGTGGTTCAAAATAGAAAACGATGGAAAACCAGCGAGGCTGGACGTAGCCCATGACGGCATGTTAAGCACAGATTTGATAGAAGTGATTCAAGGTAAATGGCAGCAATACACAGGGAACATAGAAACGGAAGCACGGTGACCACAGAAAAAGGGTGGATATGACTGAGCTTATGAGCTCCGGATACAATTACGACAGGCCAAAAACAAGTAACGGAGGTACTACTTACATTGCTGCTGCCACCGCCACCTCTTTCGCCACTGCAATCATGAAGGCATGAGTTTCATAATGTCCCAGAAAAGTGCGTGGATTGTAAAACAGAGTTTGGCGCCACCTTTGTCACAAAGCAAGACAAGTTTAATAATGTCCTAGAAAAAAAAGTGCATTGAATGGAGTTAATAACAAATGGTTAGAATGGCCAAGAGGCACCAGCGGGAGGACGGCGCAGGAGTAAACACATGTCTGCCAACAAGTATCAATCAGCAAGCAGACAGGAAAGCAGCGAGAGCATACCGGCTGAAGGGGCGACATGCGTCTGCCAATAATTGTCAGCAAGCAGCTGGGGGGGAAGGAACTACACACTGAGACGGGCGACAGACGTCTGCCAACAACTATCAGCAAGTAGGAGGAAGAAGTGATGACACGCTGAAACGGGCGACAGACGTCTGCCAACTATCAGCAAGTAGATAGGGAGGGAGAAGTAACTACACGCTGAAACGGGCGACAGACGTCTGCCAACTATCAGCAAGTAGATGGGGAGGGAGAAGTAACTACATCCACCCATGGTAACTCTTTCCTGTGACCCGTGTCCTTGAACTTGCCGTGGGTCGCCGGTGCTACCTTTGTTTACAGGTTACGTAGCGTGCACGTAACCTTAGTGCACGCCATGATTTGCCATTCCACAGCTAGGCGTTCATTGAGTGCTCACTTTTCGTACTGGCGTGTACCAAACTTTGCTTTTGCAGGCTCCCCATGACACACCCGTAAGCATCGCTTGTGTATATGTATAATCCATCTATTGTTATGCTGATGGCGAAGTCATCCATCATCGAGATCGATGGCGATCACGTGCCACAGAAGGTCATGTGAACGCCGCCGAGCCGACTTCCGAACTCCGCTTCCGAATCGATCTGAGCGCGGACTTAAGTCAGTTTATTCCAGAAAATGAGCGGGTGGCGGCGAGGCAATTGCCCATTTACTTAATATATATATGCAAAGCTATGGGATAGCAAAGCATAGTTATGAGTACAACCAATGATTATCCCGTTGATCGGTAAGTTGTTCCATGTCTTTCCATTTTGACGCTGTACCTCACTGTCGTATAGAAATTGTTGTCCAGGTACTGATCGTCTTCATTGGTGGTGCCGCATTCCAGGTCACTCGTATTGGAGCTTGGGAATGGGGGATCTCCCTCGGACTTGGCGCCGTTTCCCTCCCGTTAGGATTACTGATCCGCTTGTTACCCAATGCGCCCTTCGAGCGACTCTTTATCTGGCTACGGCTCCTTCCTCGCCCGGAAGAACTCCCCACTGTGAAACCAGATGCTGCTGAGTGGAACTCCGCAATTGAGCTTGTTCACGACAAGCTCGCTACGTTTACCAACCTGCGCGGTGGCCGTGTATGATCTTCGTCATTCGTAGGCAAGAGCCGCTCAGCTAGATTGCAAGATCGGAAAGTACCTCTGTATGCATGTTTTCTTCGTTCTTGGAAGTGTATACTCATGTCTTTACATTATTAGCCCTTCGATAATGACCATGGTGCCTACGCTTACCGCATCTTCCATTGGAGCTGGCCGGGCACCCCAAGCTCGCGGTTCCCTGTCCGATCCTGCCAGGTACGACCCGTCGAGGTCATCTGCGGCACTCTGGGAGGGCAAATTTCAGATCCACCCTGACACGAAGTCGGACGACCCTATCCTCCTGAAGTGGGGTGGTCGTGGTAAGTCCCAGCCACCAGTATAGGAGGTTGTCTTCTCTTCGGTCCTGTTTCACCATGCCACGTAAACGAAACATTGGCATGATCCGAGGATGAAATGATGGCGTAGTGGCGAGGTACGATACACTTGCATCGTCTGCGAAGACACCCACTCCGACCCGCGCATCGGATAGGTTTGCCGTCATCGCATTCTCCAATGGACACGTCATTTACGAGAGCATGAACCGCCGTTTTTGACGATGGGCCCCACGACCGTACGATATTATTTATCGCACACATGGCACGACACACTTCCCAGGTGCATACTTTCTGATCTCAGCTGTCACAAAATCCAATGCCACCGGGAAGGAGGCTGGACTTCCGTTCCCAGGCGTTTTTCCTAACGTGACACCTACGGTCACCGTCCTGGGACACGCAAGTACACCTTTCCACATTTTCGTTCTTCACCTGTGCATACCGGTTCATTTTCATGCACTTTCATTTGTCTACTGATACGATATTCATGCTCACGCTTCATTACGATTCTTTACAAACATCCTATCTCATTTTCCCGGCCCTTCCCAGTATTCACACATTATTTAGAATAAAGTCAAACACACGCAGTCCAACGGTATCTCATTTATCGCGTGCAAGAACTCTCACGTCCAACTCCACAGCAACTACATAGAACACGTAGATGATAAGCGGTAGATGCGGCCCAAGTACCGTAATTAGTAGTTATTGGGCGTTTAGCCCTTTGCAATCATATTTACCTAGCTGTACCTTCAGGGCCTAAGCAAATGGCTGATTTTGACGAGTATTGCGCATTACCCGGTCACTCCCGCCCAATAAATGTCGTCCGATTCTCATCAGACGGCAATTTCATTGTCAGTGGTGGTGAGAAGCATGGCTAATATGCCCCATTTGCATTGATGACAACTTTCCAGGGGATGACGGACAAGTGTTAATTTGCAACCTTGGGAGAAAGAGGGTAGATCAAGTATTGAAGACTCACCAGGGTCCTGTGGTTGGAGTGGAGTGGATCCAGCAGCTGGAAAATTTTGGAATAGTGACTGCTGGCGCAGACGGTACACTTAAACTGTGGAAGAACGTGTTCACAATGTCGGTAAGTTCCTCAATCGCATGTCAGTCGACAACCCCTTAGTTGCCTCAGGATACGCTTACCTTCAAATTTGTGTCCGTTCATCCACTCTTTGAAAACCCCATCGAGAATTCTGCTTTGGATGGTGGTCACCGGCTTTTTGTGGCCTGTGGTGGTGGCCGTGTCGCAACAGTAGCAATTGATCTGGATAGTCCATGTGGGCCAAACCTCCAAGGAGCTTTGTTGTCATTCACATGTGCGCTTCAGGTCCATTCCATGAAATCGGTTTCTACCCACCTAAAGGAAGCCCACGTCATCCGGGTCTGGCCCGAACTGTCCACTTTTTGGATGATGGGAAGTCCATCATGGCTGGTTTCTTGGATTCTAAAGACCTGTAATATTGATTTGCACATGTCTACGGTGCTACGTGACTCATGATGCAGAAGGTATTCCTGGACATTATTGCCTTGGCGAGAAAACTGGCATGCTAAGTTATCTACTAGAATGTAGAGTCCCCACCATTTGAGTCGTCCACTGTGGCTAATTCCCTGTTTCAGAGGCAATACTGCATGGTCGGCTGCAACAAGGTTACTGCTAGTTTGGAACCTTGTAGATGGGATTGACGTGTACCACATTGTCGAGAGGCCTGTGTTTGTAAGAAAGTTAAGGCTAAACATTGGTAGGATGTATGTCTGTCAAGTTGATTTCGGCTGTCAAGGACTGCTGGCCACTTCTGGGACAGACAAGGGGAAGGTGCGCATATGGAACATGAACTCAGCGGAACAACCTACTGCTTTGACCCATGGCCACGGTATGCTATTACACCACACCACTATAGTGCTAAACTGATGCTTAAGTTGTTCGAATCTAGGCGCTCTCTTGATCCAGACCGTTGCAGTATGTTTTTCTCTGATAGGTTGGCGCGTCTCACCAGTCCGATTAATCTCCAGATGCATTCATTGGTGAACGGACATTGCCTGCTGGCTAGCGCGTCTTCCGAGCCAACTGACGAGCATCCGGTGATCAAAGTCTGGGTGTCTAATGGGCAGCTCCATAAACGGAGTATGCTTAGAGCTCTGTTTCGATGTGCTAGTCAGTGCGTCGATCGCTTCTTTCTCGGAATGGTGATCGGCATACTATCTGCATCTGCTTTGTACTGGCTTCTATAGTAAAAAAAAAACCAATCACGTGACATGTCCTAACAGCGCGCCCAATGCACCAACATTTACTTATATACTTTTGTCTTCGCCATCCATGCACATCCATGCACGAGATTCCTCCCATTTCCGTTCACTACTCTCGCCATTTCCCCCAAATTACGAACCGTGTGTTATTTATGCCCGAGCGCAGCCCAAGTCCGGACCTGACCAACGTGACGAATCGTCGTGTGTATGAGACAAAGGGGCATGACGGAACCACCGAATCTACTCCTCCCCATCCAAGGGCTTCCCTAATTCGAGAATGTGCAAGCTCAATCTCTACTACCAAACTTCCTGGCGACAGACTAGGTAAGAATTTTCCAAATTTATTGTGCTACTCTGACAGGCTCTTAGGTGATGCCCAGGTAGTGCTGAAATCAGAACAATCACTTATCCCTCGCCCGCATGGTCAGCTTTCAAAACCTGGAGCCGGGGGTTATTCTTTAAGAGAAGTCTTGAAGTGGGAGCAATGTTTGTACCGTGCAGTCCAGGTGAGTGGTCGTGCACTCCATCCTGGAGTTACTAAGGTGATATGAAGAAAGATGTTCAAAAGATATGTCGAGAATCCTGTGACTTGTCAAAACCATATCATGAGCAGCCCCAGGACATACGCATGTTGGTCAAGACTGTAGTATGTACTACTTTTCTATCGACAATCTGCTCTCATATCTCCAGGCTCAGCGCAACTTCCCCTTGCTGAAGCGGTATCAAGACGCATGGCCAGCTGCAGATCTTGCAACTATTTTTCTGAAGAATACATCCTCGGAGAGGCGGCGGAAACTGGGCACGGACCCTGTCTGCCACAGCCCGTTCACAAAGGGATTAAATACTGGGACTATGGGACGTACATGGCATGGATCCGACTGATCAGCAGATGTCGATAAGAGAGCACAAAGGACCCCCCCACCTTCCGTCCTACCTAAGCATTCTACGAGGGCGCATCCCCTTCTCGGCCCTTTTCCGAATATCTAATAGCATAAATCATACTTGACTGCCGAGTAGTAAGTGTGACATTGAGACTGAGTACTGAGTGACCCAGGACGGTGTCCTAGTTGAACCACCGTGCTCCCAGCACGGTCTGAAGACCGACGTGAGTCCGTACTTGACCGATTATATGAAGCCTGCCAAGGATCTTCAGATGCCGGGAACAGTTTCAAGGACATGCTTCCTACTAGAGATCCCGTCAACGCTGACATGGTCTGATGAGGTGGTATTATTGGCGTCGAGATCTGTTCCCAGCTATCTATATGTGTATATTTCACAGCCTCGTACGAAATGGAAAGGCATGGTCTGAGTCCGACGATGAAGCAGGTCACCCTACAACGTTGATTACGTCAAGGAGTTGGGCCATATGGAAACACGTTCAGGATACAAAACGCCTAATCGGCTAGCCACTGCTTGAGCCGGACCTTCAGAGAAGCCACACACTTCGCCCACAGGGATGATATCAAATCTCGTAACCCCTGAAGGATTAAATACCAGAGCATATGGAGAATGCCCTGCTGCATCAAAGTAATGTCAGTAGATTGGATGGCATGATAAATTCAAGCTTACAAGCGAAGTGAATAAACGTGCAGCATCGTCGATATGCCATATATAATAGCCCAAAACTGCTAGTACGGGGAAGATAAAAGTGCCATAAGCACGAAGAACCCTCGATTTTTCATGGAAATCTGCATAGTAGAAGAAAGCCTGAAGAATGTGTATCATAATGCATGTCATGGTGACGATATAGCAGCAACTTACAGTTGATGTAAGAACGGCACTGGCAACAGAGTTGCTGATGCTAGGATCTGCCAGAATAACTAATGTTCCATTGAACGGAAGGGGAAAGTGATCACTTACCGAGACGTGCTTTCCATATCTTTATATACGTATTCGGTCCCATTTCTGCTGTCGCAGTGGCGATGTAGCCCATCTGCCTGTATTGGCCAGTCTGAGAACATGAGAACAACGCTGTGAAAGAGACAGTCTTCAGTAACTCACACAAAGTACTTGAACAAAATCGTCTGTAAAATAACGTATAAATGTCATACACGAAGAATACATGCACCTATACAGATTACCGTCATGTTCGAGTGTCTGCTGATGCTCTCCAGTCCAAGTGTCTCGAATAAAAACATCACCATGAGACGCTCCACAAATAACCGCATTTCCCTTGTGTAAAAAGGAAACAACAAGAGGGTAGTTTCGCTCCGCGGGTGGACGTTGAGGATATGTCTGTATTAAGGCGGACTGGCCAAGGCGGTAAAGGTCCGCACCCGTAGATAAGTTGGAAACAAGAAGTCCTCGTTGGTCCGGAGACAAAGCCGAGAAACCACTACATTATATTAATATTATGGGGCAAAGAAAACCTAAGGTGAAATGGACGTACATGTGACGATGAGTATGGACTGGTTCAATTTGCCACAACTTGGCATGGGTTTCGATGTCCCAGCAACTAGGTCATTGTAGATGAAAGGCTTTCCGACAGATTCTATGATACTTACACGATGCCGTGATTGAGATAAGAGGCAATGAGTTTACTCCCGCCCCTCAGGAAGTGGAGCGAGCGAGCTCGGACCAGGTATTCATCCTCCGCACCATCGGATCCTGGGATTGACCGCAGTTCAGGTGGCATCGCGAGGATATCGAATGTCGCATATCGTTCTAAGATGACGGCCAAAAAATCAACCTTGAGGTCAGACCATACCACAGTTAACAGTGGAAAACAGATCGTACTATGAGCAATGGGCTTGGCGATGTGAATCTCTGGCCCTACTCCGACGGCGAGCTTTCCGGATGGGGAGTCCAAGTCGAGACAGTAAACCGGAGCCTTCACTCCCAGTAAGATAGCCTGCGCAGAGTCTGGATCCTGAGGTCGAGCACGTCGATTAACATGGAAAAAGAAATAGGATATCTGGGTAGTGGAATCACCTGAAAGTCGCTCAACACCGCTGCTACTCCATTGTTACAACCAAAAATAATAGTCGAGTGCCGGCGTGGATCCCAGAGAATGGAGAGTACGGGGAATAGAGTGCGGATGGTACACACCACCTCTCCACTAGTGACACGCCATACAATGAGCGAACAGTCATCGCTACCACTTGCAAGGTAATCGATGTGTGGTGAGAATGCTAGACAGTTGACTGTATCAGTATGCCCTCTCAGGCACTTATCCCGTATATATGGAGTAGACAGCATCATGGGATACGGCCTGCGGAATGATGGTAAATCACCAACGATTCGAGGGAACTCGTGTGGGCTCCTTTTGTACGCGTTCCAGTCATGATCATTGCTATATTTCATACGGTAACACGCTGTCAGTAGGCGTGTACTTCGTACGTCCCTTTGAGCGGCATCTGTGATTTTGTGAAGAGTTGTAATGGTACGGCTACACTCGTATCACAGGACAGATCCAAATTTGTGTCGAGCAAATTGACTGAAGTACATGACATAATTAATCTGCATGCGGTACTAGCACCGCTACCAGCCTTTGTCCTCTGTGATTTTGTGAAGAGTTGTAACGGTACACCAACTAAATCACGGGACGGATCCTTTGTATTCATGACATCAGGTCCTCATGCCTGCGCAACACGTGTCGATCATGAAACTAGGGCAGGCCAGCAAGCCAACGTCGGAAAGTTCAAACGTTCAGCGATGGTCAAGCGACGACAGGACAATGGCCATGCAACTGATCGTTACGGACCAGATACCCGAAAAAACAAGGAAATGAAAGAAAACTGGCTGCAGCAGCCTATTGCCGCTATCGAGAGAAAGATGAAAGGGTGTTTGCTGTGGCTATAAGTACGGAATCACTGCTGAATACGACTTGCTGTCAATAGTCCAAACTCCTCACCTCAATGCCTGCCATCCGATCCTCTACGCAAACTCCAAGACGTTCCCCACGCAAGCATCGGTCAGCAATCCAGCCAGCCCCGGCTCCTTTGACTCCACCGGCAGTTAACACGTATCTTCCCCATGAGGACCTGCTGCAGAAAGTCACGCAAGTACTTGAGTTCTTTGAACGCGAAGTGACACGCGCTCAGGAGGTGAGTACTACTACCTTTTGATATTCTCGGATCCAATGCCGAGCGCTGAGGTCTCGACCATCCACAGGAAAAGCAAGCAGCAGTGGATGCGCGAGTAGCTGCTGAGAAAGCCGAGGCTGACGCCAAGGTGGCAGAGGAAGTGATGCGTAAGAAAGTGTGAAAGGTAGAAATCAGACAATGCCTACCTGTCCATACGCTGACCGCTTGTTACAGTTCGGTGCTGTCCACACCAGAGCAGCGAAGTGTCGTCAGTGCATGAATTGCATGGACCGCCCGTTCACGTGAGTTTCTCAAAATTGCTCTATTAGCCATTGTGTAATCATTTCGCCATCAGCCTGATCGAGTGTGGCCACACATTTTGCATTGGCTGTCTGAAGAAATGGTTCCACAGATGTTTATTCGATCAGGTAGGTTGGAAGGATGTTCCTGCTCACTTAAAGCAGGAGCCTATGACGGCCGCGAAGCTTAAAGAGCTGCACGACAACAAGCACATTTATATCCCTTGGTATACTTGTCCCGTCGTAACTTGCAACACCCTCGTAGAACGCAAGCCCGTCGAGGTAGATGCTGCAAAGCACATGATTTGTGCAGTCAATGCCGTTTTGGGGGCCCCCGCTGGCCAAGTCGATTCGGGTCCGCTTCTCCAGGATGACGACATCTGGGCGGATGTCTTCTACGAAGCAGACGATTAAGTAGTGAGCACGGCATTGTATACACATCTACTGCATCGCACCCTAAGTTATCCGCTCCGACAGCTTCAACGTATGTCGTCGTCAACGTTATTCTACTCCCTGTCCACCTACATGTTCCACTTCGTCTCACGTTTTCCGCCGCCCCGTCTTCGCAGCTGTGCTGGGAGTGTCGTGGTTGTATAGAACACGGTGCTCGGTCGTTCAGTAACTAGTGCATAATCTATCGCACGTAGGCCAATCTACCATTGATTTGCTACCAAAAAACATTTGCGGGACATGTCTCGGGACAACTTTGCCGTGAGATAAACTTGAAAATTGCCGCCACCCTCTAGTCTCCTAGCTATGGTTAGTTCAGAATCGACGTAACTCACGAACCACGCAAGAGCAACGTCTCGCCAAGACCTAGGATGGGCAGTCGCGCACACGTGTTATGCATGCCATCTCACACCTACAGAAACCAGTCATATAACTTCGTTGTCTGTGCGTAACGTTTATAATCTTACGGAGCACCACCGTCAACCAGGCTGTGACAAATCCAATCAACGAAAACTCGATCGTAAGACAGTGACGATGAAATTTAGGTTTGCCATTCACCTTACATAATGCAGACTGGCCTCAGTTAATTCAATGTTGTTTGAAGCACTATCCGGATGCATACCTCGATGAGCTTCAGGCACAACTACAAGAGGATGTGGGATGTTGAAAGTGAGTAATATTTGCCGGCAGCGGCGTGCCGCCGATACGTGGTATGGACCTACATGAACTCTAAACGGGGTTTCGATACTTACGATGCATTCTCATGGATGCAACTAGTTGCCTACGTTTCTGATAAACTTTCTAAACCAGCTGGATGGATGCCCTCAATGACAGAGCAGCAAACGATTATGATGGAGCTTACAAAGGGGTGCGGACGCCGAGGTTGATGTCCAGTCACTTTCAGGTACGCTAACCAAGATTGGAGGCATTGGTCAGTAATTGCCGTTTGTCCCAGAATTCTGCCCCCCCCTCCTCCCTGCAATGTATTACACGACTATCCACCTCGTTTCTGAGAGGCAGAGCAGTAGACGTTGGGGAGAAATGTTCTTCTACCCCGAGGTTTGCAATGTTAGAAGGGATCGTCCCTCATCGATCGCCTTGCGATGATTGGAATACACAAGAATGGGACGTGGGCCAGACAGAAGATAATTGAATGTGTGCAAGCACCCGGAGAAGTAGCACTGGTCGTCCAAAATTTGCGGCCTTATGCACCACCCCTTCTTCTCGATCAATTCGGCAACTATGTCGCACCCTTTTTTCTTACTCTGACACATTTGCTAGGTGCTGCCTTCGCATTTGTATGCCTGCTAACCACTTCATCTTCGACGCGATGGTCGATCAGTATGTGGGAAATTGTGCAAGAGCGTTTCGGGATCACTGTTAGTCAGCGGCCACCCGTGCTACCTCTGTCATTCTCAACTCGATACCTTTAGCTACCAACTCGAATGGCGCTTTGTTACTCACCTGGCTCTTGGACACCTCTTCTATTCTTGCGCCATGCTTCACACCTCAGGCCTCACCTCTCACCCCCGTGCACGCACAAGTTGGCTTCCCCCACGGTCCTCGGGAATGTGAACCAGAAGATAGACCCGGAGGCCTTGCGACTGGGTTGGCAGGCATTATTTTCGTCTCCGGGAGACCACGTGCTTGCGGATGTGTTGGGGGATCAAGTTAATGGAATCGCCGTTGTCCACAAGATTTTGACGAGCCCATTCCCTGACCCAGCCGGCCGACTTGCAAAACTTCACTCCATTTTTATTTAACATTTTAGTCCTACGGTTAAGCGCCGGGCCACATCGGGAAGATCCAAGGTTTGAAGCTTCTGGAGATTACTGTTCGAATATACTGGCGTCATATCTCTTGCTAGCTGGAGTGATGCGGAGCGGCATTTGAGTGTCGGTTATCAGTAACACCTTCCTAGACAGGGTAAGTTCGCATTCAATGGACTGGACTTGTACATTTTCCGCTTACAACGACGAAGGAATGAGTACTGAATATTGAATCGTGAATACCTTCCACCTACCGCTTCGATCGTTAATGTTAATCTGCTCCCCCACTTATATCTCGCGCTTTCTGCTGCCTGTCTTCGCAGGTGTGCTGGGAGAGTGGTGGTCGCATAGAATATGGTCGCTCAGCGCTCAGTGATTAGTGCCGCCTTGTTCTATTAGCTCTCGGTCTGGCTGGTGTTTACATGAGAAGTATTTGCATATGTTTATACCCGAGCTACAGAATTATCTTCTATACTATGAAGGTGTGCGAGTCAGTTTACATAAGCAAGCAAGCATTCCAATCCATCGCGATTCAAGTTGTATCGCGTCTGTCCGGCTAGCAATGTTATGTTCGTCTCGTTTTCATCAAGCCGTCCCGATGAGTTCAAATCACATTCAAGTCGATTTTGGAATGAAGGAATGAAGGACGTCCTTCCATGATTCGTCAAAGGTATGTCTTTGTGTTTGTCTTGCCTTTGTCTCTTTGGGCACGAGGCTGTCACGAATCGACTTTGAGCGGGGACAGTAGATCTATTGGAAGTTTCGCCTGCTATTTATGCTACTTTCTGAGCGTGTCCATTTCACGTCGCTCTCATGGACCAACGCGAATCGGTGAGCATAACGAATATTCCTGTTTCCGCTATTATGGCGATTTTGCTTATTCTGCGCTGGACTAGACACCGGCTGCCGAAGAGCCTTCAGTTGGGCCCGAGGCGCGCGAGGCGCATAGAGGGCATCGGGGATCACCCAGATTTGAAAGCCGAACCCACCACTCAGACTGTGGGGTACAGCAGGTTCTGGAGCCGCGAGGAAAGAGTTCCGACTCCATTCCTGACGACGTGCAGAATTGGTTTCGCCATTTCGAGGTATTGGGTGGCCGCAAAGGACTTGTAGCTTATCAGCATGTCGTTTCGGCCGTGAATGGTTTACCAATTTCACTGCCAGATTTTCGCCAGGTCTGGTACGAGATCCCCTTTTTACTTTGAGACGCTGAAGGTGCTAACGCGACTTATATGTCATACAGGAATTCAGTGGATACTGAGGGCCATGGATGGCTAGACCTTGGCAGATTTGCTCGTTTTCGGTTCCTCGTTCAGTCGAACTGGCAGTTCCTTGCTGGTAACACGGAAGGGACTCGTTTTCCCCGCCCATCGAATGTACACGCCAACATTGTGAGGTATTCGCAAGGCGAACCACCGGCATCGATGAACCATCAAGCTCATCAGCTGCAACCGAACGACTCATCTCCGCGCCAAGACCCGGTCACGACGGTTCCCTCCGGCTTCCCGCACCTGCAGGTTGACCCTGCAACGACAGTCGTGGCACCGACTGATCTTGCACGCACACCTCTTGGCCCCGTTGGCACCACAGTTGATACCTGGATGGGACAGCACCCAAGGACTAGCCAGACTACTGGTCTCGCGCAGTTTCTGGAGGCGTCAAGTTCCCAGTTTCAGCAACTACGTGAACAGGAACAGAATGTAGTAGATTATCGTCAGTTGAACCGTCGTGCACCTGGAGATGTCGCAGTGCCATTCTGCGACAAACCCTGGGGGGAACCTGTCAGTCCCGCCTGTCCCGCCTGTCCCGCCTGTCCCACCTGTCCCGCCTGTTCCACCTGTTCCACCTGTCCCTCTGTCCCAGCACCCTGTTTCTGTAGACCGAGGCATCGGAATCCCTCAACGCCCGACTGCTGACTATGCACCCCATGCGCCGACGTTTTTGGCCTTCGGACCTCAGCAAGCGGCTTCTACATACCAAGGTACCCAGCCGAATCAATGTTTCATCCCTCCAGTACCTCGATTCCAGCGAACGGTCCCCGCATCTCAAGGCGTTTTAAACATGCCAGCTGCAAGCACCGGTGAAACCAACCCGCCGCAAGAAGCCGACACAGGGAAAGGGAAGCAGACAATGAACAATTCACGAGAGGTAAGGTTTAACCGTAACGAAATCTGTATCTGTATCTACTGCTTACCATGCTGATCTAGATTCCAATGGCGGACTCTGGCGCAGGCGCGATCTTCTCGCTGATGTCTACGAGGATGTCGGAGCTGATCGCAGCTGTGAATGCAAGTTCGGAGGCGCACAAAGAAGATATGGAGCAATTGCGCATGGAATTTAATGGACTGATGGAGTTGAACCAGCAGGTTCTTAACAGCAGAATGGGGTCTGGCGCTACTCAGGCAAGTTCGCGGGCACGAAACGAGCCTTCAGCGTCCAGGCCCACTCGGCGGCGCAAGCAACCCCCATTGGAAGATAGATACCGTGGCCAACTGGGGCACAGGAAGTTTCGGGTATGTCTCTACCGTCCGTAATCTGCAAATGGCTCACATCCCGTCAGCAATCCATACAGAAACACTTCTTACGATTGCTGCACATCACAGACTATAGCTGCCTGGACCAACTGCCACCGCCCCCGTCTGACGAAGAAAATCTCGCATTCAATAGGCGCGACCCGGGTTGCCTCAAGATAACTCCCAACAACTTCCGCATCGATCTATCGCGCTCCCGCCGAACGCCTTTCAACACGGAGGCTATTCGTGTATTTGCCAAGGACTTCAAGAGGAAGGTAGACGAGAGCAAATGGTACTCCTTTCCGACACCTCCGCCTGCTCACTTCCTGCAGTTGGAGTACATCGAACTATGCCTCTTCCTTCACCTCCACCATGTCAAGGATGTATACGCTAACTCCAAAAAGTCGCAAGAGACCCGGAACGCAAGGCTGAGGAGTGCTGCTCGTAGCACGCGCAAAACAAGGGTATGTCTTCAATTGCTTCTACGTGCCTACACTTATCTTGCATGCCCCAAGCTTTATAATAGCCTGAGTTGATTGCATCGCGAACGACGACGAACTTGTCGTTCATAATGACCTCATGCAGTTAGTAGGATCTCAAGGTGTCAGCTCAGACGAGTCGGACACAGGTTTAGAGGGTCATAAAGTCTATCGGAAGATATCTCCTGCTTGGCGCAGCGAAGAACTGGCCGATTTCATGCACTCCATCGACTCGCTGATCATTTCTAATCGCCGCCCCAGGGTCGGGCACAGATCGATTCGCGGTCAAGAGCCCAGGCGGCGTATACCTAGCAGCCTTGTCAACGAGGATGCGGTGGCGCCCCCGGGACTTCCCCTCAATTGCTATAAGGACAGCTGGTTGGCGTGTTTACTGCCTAGTGAGAGAAAGAAACTGGACGCCCGGGCAAATAAACGGTATAATTTTGAGAGCGGAAAGACAGGTAAGGCCAAGCTTCACTTTATTCACGTGAACGTTCCCTGATCGAGTTATAGAGAACGTCGTTCCACCACCTACCGGTGCTACCTTTTCGGAGATGCAGGTAGACGATGGGGACGGCGGTGATACTTCCACCGAATTGGAAGGAGATGATACTCAGGGTGAAGATTCTATGGACGAAGACTTCACTGCGCAACTGGCTGTCGTGACCTCAGATGAAGATTTGTAAATGTTGTGTGGTGGATAGATATTTACGAACATTGTTAATTGCTACGCTATTCGTACTGCGCGGGTGCAAATCGGTCGTCAGTTCATGAGCTACTTACCAACAAAGGAAACACAGTATGTGGGTCACCCTCATCGCTGTTCTGACAACGTCTCCCTCTCGAGGCCACAACCGCACGATCGGGATCAAAAAACGCTTCATTGCTTAGGGTGGTTGAAATTGCGTACATCTCCGTCGAAGCGGCCCAAAAACTGGACTTGAAGAGGTCGTTCTTATGCTTAGAAACACATCTGCTGCGACATCAACTCATCAGTGCTGGATGCAGCGCTTCCGTCGATTATCCCTAACAGTCGACACCACCCAAACAATGGAATCTGCGTACTGCGATGCCATGGCAAATCGAGGTAGGTTCCTCAAGTGAACCGGCACCAGTGCACAAACTGACCTACTGCTGCAGGTTCCACGGGCAACTGCGCAGCCTTCGAGAGAAGCCTTGCCCAGTCGCAACGCCGCACTTCTGAATCAACGTTGACACTCACCCCGACTTGACAGGACACACTGTTTTGACGCTGTTCTTTTCCCGGCATCAGGGTGAGCGAGTTTCCAGTTCATCTATCCCTGATGCTAACGCTTTCACCAGCTACATCGAGGGCATTTTAACAAGCCCCTCGTTTTGAACAGTTCCGGATCCAACTCTGGCCACGTCGGTTGTGTTATCGATGGCAACAATTGTCATGGATTCCGTCTATGCAAGTAGCCAATTCTCCCAGCCCAACCCTGCTTATGATGACAGTACTTCTCATATGTTCGACATCGAGACCAGGCTTGTGCGTTCGCGCGGTTCGGTCACTGGTGATGAATTTTACGATGCGATTCCCTCTGCCTACGCACACATTCATCACTGCGGAGACTGGAATTTCAGAGAAACTCGGGTGAAGTCTTGCAAGGTGTCTGCGTATTGCCAATCTACGGCAAATCGAGGTGGGTGAACTGGGTTGTTCGACACCAACAACACGCTGAGTCATCTTCATCCCTCCTACTATGGTTGACGAGTAGCGAAATGTCCCGCCGTGCAATTATTTTGATCACAACCCAACCGTATCTTCACCTCCCATCGACTTCTCCCCCAGCACATGCGGGAATTGCGATCTTTCCAAAGGCATCGTATTCGGCACGCGTTTCCCTTGATATTTGGTTTTGCTTGCGATCTTTTCAAAGGCGTCGTACACCATATATATATATCCTTTGAGAGGCCACTGGACGATTTGCTTCAGTGTTCCAGCTCCAGTAAGGCCGTGCAACGCAGCCCAGTGGCACAGCTCCAGCGACCAGGACCAGCGACCAGCGACCAGCGCACGCCACCGTGTCACCAATACTTTACTGATATTTTAAGTTTCATTAAGGTACTGGCTAGTGACTGAAACACAAAACATCAGGCACTCGTCCGCATGCACATGGTGTTTATAACAAAGGACGATCTGCCACCGAGACTGTGACGTTTATGACATATCAAGTCGTGACGAGTTTACTCTTTACCTGATATTGGAAAATCTGTTCGTGTAGCAGCTTGGTTGCCACATGTCCGACAGTTAGTGTGCCCATAGCATATCAGCTTGCCCGGTTTTAAGTATATCAAACTTGCATCAGATTCGCCGCTCCCTGTACATTATATTGTTCTCCATCAATGTCCTGGTGCATATGATTCACGCCTGAGCTTTAGGATTCCAGTCAACTACAAGAAGAGCTAGTACATGCATGGAGTTTAAGATTCTAGTTGGGGCGTGGAACGGTGGTGATGTATACTAGATTTGTAATGACAGTTCAGCTTGTACACCGAGGACACCTTACTCATACTTCAGGTTTCAGTAGACTGGCGACACTATACAGTATACTCCTGAAATTATAAACTTTGTACATGTAATGTGTGGGAATCAGATCAACCTGCTACTGAATTATGCCTGGGGTGCACACACACTCCACTGCATCTCCTTTGCCCCACCCCCCACCTCTCCCCACTGCTGTCCCTCCACCAGATGAGGCTCTGTTCCAACAACAAGGTAAGATCCCTGATGAGTGATCCTTCTCCCACTGACACTCCCCCACCTAGAGCCAGCAACAGCCCACCCAGAAACAGCAACATCTGCAATGACTGGTGGGTAAGCCTCCCCCCTCCCTGGCCCTCCCTCTCTCACCCCTCCTCCCATCTAGCTCCTCTAGCACCAACAACCACCACCCCAACCCTCCTTCAAGGTAATTCCCCCAACCCCTTCTCCAGTCCACATGCTGATGCCCATTCCCCCTCCCCCATCCATCCCCCCCTCTTACCATCCATCTGATACATTGATTTATTACCAAGTAGAATTATGTGTATGTATTGTAGATATTGTTCTAAATGAATTTGTTGTCTCCTTCATAAAAAGTGTGAACCAAAAGAAGCAAAAAAAGCAAAAATGGCAAAGTATGGCAAGCTTGGGATGACAACATTGTGGCTTTATTTGGCTATTTGTCCTCCTTTTTCACTATATGTGTCTATATGTCACTATATTTAAGGGGGGATGGTTGTGGTGCCATAGATCCCATAATTGTCCCTATGGCATCTTTAGTGATAAATAGTGGAATATAGCAATATATAGTGATAAAGAGTGAATAATGGCACTGTCAGTTTTTCCTGATGCTTCATCTCACAAAATTGTTTATTTGGCTGTAATTTCCAACTCAAGTTTACCTACATGCTCACCAGATGGGAGGGTTTGGCAATGGATGCACATATATACCAAGATGCACTTTCAAGGGACCTGGTCGTTCCTGAGGGCAAGTATTTCCTTGCAGATGCCAGATTTCCTCACCATCCAGAGCTATTGGTCCCCTACCAGGGTGTCTGCTACCACCTCACTGAGTGGTGCTGTGCACAACTGAGGTACATTCTGATGAATTAACTCTAAAATTGTCATACTGAACTGGATCAGCCCATGAATAGGGAAGGATTGTTTAACCTCCATCACTCATCTGCATGCAATGTGATTGAGCACATTGTTGGTGTGCTCAAGTGCCACTTTCATATCCTCCTCTTAAGTCCAGAGTACAACATCAAGATCCAAGCCCAAATCCCTGCTGTGCTCTGCATTATCCACAATTTTATTCACATCCACAATGCCGATGAAGGTGCCTTGGTAAGAGAGCAATTTGATGAGGAGGATCAGCAAGGTACAGGAAGAGGAGTGGATACGGTTATATCTGACATGGGCACTGACACGGAGACATTGCATGCAGCTCGCACCATGTGCGACTGAATCACACAAGGAATGTGGGACAATTATCAAGAGAGAGTTCATAGTGGGGGCTCAGAGTTTTCTGATGATGAATACAGCTCTGCAGATATCAGCAATATGTCCAATTTATCTTTGTAACATCATCTCATTATCACACTTTGTTTGGAGAAGTACTAGCAGTTTTGCCTGTTCATTACTGCATTAAAAATCTTTTTTCTGTCATTAATCATGCCTGATTGACTGTGAGAACAACATGATATGCATTACAAAATGTCAACAGGACATATGCAGAACATGTAGATACAGGACAGGAAGGCTACATATGATGGTCACCATATCACTTTGCTTGACTGCTACCAACCCTGAGCTTCACCTCATACTCAAGCTCCACAAACACCTTCTGATCATCCTTGTCAGTTGTCTTCAGATACACATCAGCAAAGCCCAGGCTTTGGGCAATTGAAGATTGGATGAATGCCCTGAGATTTCTGGGGAAATCACAATCTTCCCCATCAAGTAGATGGATCACATTTGCCCTCACCATTGATGCTTGCTTGACAACTGACATAAATGACGTGTTGATTGACAATGTTAGATTGTTGATCAAGCCTTGAAGATTTACTGCAGTGGAGTCTGATATGGGTTTGCAGGAATGGCAGGGACAGGAACTTCTAGCAATCTTGATGGCTGTGGAGAGCTGCACACATTTGTTGAAGGGAGTGGAAATATTGGACATATCTGTGAATGGGAAAGCAGACTGGTTATCATCATCATCAGCCATCTCCACATGTGGTCACTTCCTGGTGGATAGTACAATGCTAGGAGGGGCAGCAGGAACTTCACTCAACTGTGCATCAGACATCCCAGTGCTGGATGGGAGGGGTGTGTTGGTCTGCACACCAGATGTCCCTGTGAGTGGGGGGCTAGGGAAGTTGTCACTGGGTAGCATCTTGTGCCACTGAGAGATGCTGAGGGGGTACATGGATCTATCAGACACAGCAGACCCCAAAGTGAGAGGTCTGGCCAGCTTGGTCACATCAGGTACAGACAAATTCTCAGCAATATGGTCTACAGCACCAGGGCAATGGCATGGGAGGCACTTGGAGAAAATGCATTGGTGCTGCAGGCCACACCATTGGGCATCATGTTGAGCATCAGTTCATAATATTCCCATCCAGAATGTTTGAAGGGACAGATGGATGGATGAGTCTAGAATAACAAGCATAGTTGTTAGTTCACCAACTGATATGCTGTGGGAGTGACATACCTTGGCATAATCCTCAAATATCGCCTCATCAAACTTGCCCTGTACTCCAGCCCCATTTACATTGTCCCAATGACACCCAGACTTGCCTCAAAATCCTTTGATATCTTGATAGATCTTTTGAATCTAAGGATCAGCAAGATCAGCTTGCTAGGATGATGGCAACATGTGACTCACATGGGAGACCCACTTATTTCTCACCATGGCTGTGGTTTTCACCAGCCCACTTGTGAGGTGTTTGGAGATATGTTCAGCAGCAGACTTATATGTAGATGACTTGAAGTTGCCATTATCTCCCACCTCTGCTCAATGTTCATGAAGGTAGCGGATAAGGGAACCAACTTCCTGATCATTCCAAGAAGCTTTGGGAACACAAACCTTGGGAGGCATCAGGGTGTAAAGGGAATCAAGTGTGTACTGAGATGCAAGGGCTACCA
This sequence comes from Pisolithus marmoratus, assembly GCA_024613145.1. NCBI lineage: Eukaryota > Fungi > Basidiomycota > Agaricomycetes > Boletales > Pisolithaceae > Pisolithus > Pisolithus marmoratus. The sequence continues at coordinate 156,220 of JANFAE010000055.1, forward strand.
GTGAAGCAACAGAAACCCATGCAAGCTGAAGACAGTCCAGATCACAATCAAAATATTTGAAATCCATATGGCAAAGAGGAGAGAAATGTTTTCAGACTCAATTTCGGCATATGCCCATGTTGCCGAGTGCTAGCAAAATATATACAAACTAAGAAGGTCAAACTTTTGCAAGTCTTTCAGTTTCCGAACTAGTCCAAACTAGCTCTAATGCACAAGCTGTCAATGGTCTAAGCAAGAACCAACAACGTTCCAAATGTAAGAGCCAGGATGGTATGGTCACATTGATACTCAGGTGTTCCAGGTAGACCTGCTTCCTGTTCATTTCCCCATTGGGTGCTAAGTATCGGTAGTCAGAAATTGAAGATTTGAGTACCAGCTGGCCCCCCTCATATCAGCCATGGATGTCAGCACTCAAAGCATGCATAGAGAGCTCATGCGAGAAAAAGCCTTGATGATCATTCACATTCTTATCAAGTTGGTGATAGATCTTGTTTCTGAGGAAATCCCCAAGAGTCTGCAGCCATACCACACATCGTCTCTCTCTGGAGAAGCATGGCTGGTTGAACTTATCCTCAGACACCCAGATCATATTCACCATGAGCTGGGCATGAGTGCCCACATTTTCAAAGTGGTCATTCTCGAACTCTGCAGTTACAGCCATCAAGCCTTGAAGCATGTCTCCCTTGAAGAACAACTTGCTATTTTTCTGTATACCTGTATCATGGGCCTACCTATCAGACATGTTGGAGAATGTTTTCAGAGATCTAATGACATGATCTCCAAGTACATCACCATATACATATCCAAGGACTCCACCTAATGCATCTATACTTAGGTACTTTCGCAAAATGGTAACAATCTTTGCATCAGAACCGTTCTACTCAAAATACAGTGGCTCAAAAAATTGTCCCAATGTTTGCTCCATTTTCACTAATCACAGTGTAGCTAGTGGAATACTGTGATCCAGTTCATAATCTTGGTGGATGGATTAAAGCCCTCGGTCATGGCTTTCTAATGAGCCATATTACATAATATTTGGATGGAAATCAGTGATGGAATAACCAAATGCAAATGACACCTCATTGGGACAATTTTTTGACTTTCATGCTGGAAGGTGGGATCTCAGCCAGATGAAGGGATATTTGAGGTTATTTGGACCTAAAAACAAAGCCTAACATATAACATGATCAGCTGAATGCTTTGTCAGCATGTAAACAATGACAAACATTGAATTTACACCATTAAGCCTTCCTCTTTCACCACACTCAACAAACCAGCTTGCTTGCTCACTAGGGCTGGTCTTTGAAGGAAATTTTCAGTGATTACTGATGTCCACTACAGAACCATCATTATAATGTACTTTCTCAATCATAAGTCCCATAAAAAAGCTAGTGAAAGTCATCTCTGTACTGATTCCCCCACCACTGCCTGGTGTGTTCTGGAATTAATGTGTACTGGAAAGCTGAAAATGCCATTGAGGTCAATCTGGCACTTGTGGGCATGAAGGACCAACCAATCCCCTACTAACTGGTGCATTTCCACCAATGGGAAGCTGGTTTGAATGTTGGGGTGAGGCAATTCCCTTCTTTACAGTGCTGGTGGTATATGAGGGATAGGCTACAGAGCAGGCAGGATACAGATGATTATGTACTATCTACCCTGGGCTGTGTCCAATGGTATCATATGTCCAAATCATCCATTGAAAGTCATCCACCATTCAACTCCAAGCACAGTCTGACCAACCTACATAGTGACACCCAGAGTCCATGGGATGGACTTACCTCCCCAACCATTGTGTCAGTTTCCCATTGGTGAAATGCACCAGTTAGTAGGGGATTGGTTGGTCCTTCATGCCCACAAGTGCCAGATTGACCTCAATGGCATTTTCAGCTTTCCAGTACACATTAATTCCAGAACACACCAGGCAGTGGTGGGGGAATCAGTACAGAGATGACTTTCACTAGCTTTTTTATGGGACTTATGATTGAGAAAGTACATTATAATGATGGTTCTGTAGTGGACATCAGTAATCACTGAAAATTTCCTTCAAAGACCAGCCCTAGTGAGCAAGCAAGCTGGTTTGTTGTGTGGTGAAAGAGGAAGGCTTAATGGTGTAAATTCAATGTTTGTCACTGTTTACATGCTGACAAAGCATTCAGCTGATCATGTTATATGTTAGGCTTTGTTTTTAGGTCCAAATAACCTCAAATATCCCTTCATTTGGCTGAGATCCCACCTTCCAGCATGAAAGTCAAAAAATTGTCCCAATGAGGTGTCATTTGCATTTGGTTATTCCATCACTGATTTCCATCCAAATATTATGTAATATGGCTCATTAGAACGCCATGACCAAGGGCCTTAATCCATTCACCAAGATCATGAACTGGATCACAGTATTCCACTAGCTACACTGTGATTAGTGAAAATGGAGCAAACATTGGGACAATTTTTTGAGCCACTGTATGTACATATCACTTGCATCATCTGCCACCTCTACCCACCAAAATATCACCAACAACTACCACTTCTGGCCTTATTTCAAGGATGCAATTGGTGCCATTGGTGGGAGTCACATTCATGCTGCCCCCCCCCTCTGCAATCATGCCACATATCATAACCAAAAGGGCTTTGTGTCCCAGAACTGTTTGTTTGCTTGTGACTTTGGTATGAAATTTACCTATGCACTAACTGGCTGGGAGGGATCAGCCTCAGATGCACAGGTCTTCCAGGATGCATGTGCATCAAGTCTTGATGTACTGGAAGGAAAGTATTTGCTCAGTGATGCTGGTTTCACCTTGTCATCAAGGGTCCTCATTCCTTACCACAACACTCACTATCACCTGGCCAAATGGTGCCAGGCATCACTAAGGTATTCATGTCCATACTACAACAATATGTTGATGTCATTACTCATGTTTTGTAGGCCTGCAAACAAGGAAGAGTTGTTCAATCTACATCATGCTTCTGTGCAGAACATCATCGAACAAATCTTTGGCATCATCAAGCAGCGGTTTCAAATTCTCCTTCTTGCCCCTGAATACTCTATTGAGATTCAGGGTCTTATCCCAGTTTCACTCTGCATCCTGCATAATATAATCATGTCACATTGCCAGACACAAGACATCAACATCACACAAGATTTTACTACTTCTATAGAATGGGGGGATAGTAGAGATGGTTGAGACTTTGAGGCAGATAGCAGCAATGAACTGGGAGGTGAGAACGATGAGGCAGGCAGCAGTGATGAGCTAGGAGGTGAGAGAAATTCATTGGAAGTGGGGAATGTAGAACAGAGCAAGAAGGATGCCTCCCAGCAAGTTTCTAGCAAAGCCTTTCGTGATGCTATCGCTCAAGCTATGTGGAACAACTACCAGAGCCATCTACACTCACAATGTCAAGTTTAGTTATCATACATCATTTTTACCCTGCAGTGTACCTTAAATAAAGTTGTTTCAATTGACTGTCCTTTAAATGCGACGGATGAACAACACATAGATTGCAATACAGCTACAGACAACAAAGTTCAACTACAGTACATGAGCTACAGCATGAAGTTCTTGGGTACAAGTTTGAGGTAGCAAAGACAACATTGCATCCAGCATCTGTGGAGATCCCTATCATGTAACATCATGTATAAATCAATCATGCCCACATCCACACGAAATGCTTCTATCAATGCTGCCTTAGCTTCAATGGGGAGGTCCTTGTCCTGCTCTTCAACCATCATTAGGGCAACCTGCAGCTTATCAGTCCATATTTGCTGTGCAGCAGCTGGTGACAAGGACAAGATGACAGAGCCAAGATATGACAGCAAGCCCTGCATGCTGGCAAGGGCAACTTGGGTGGATTGGTCCTTACCCTTCCTCACTCTCTTCAATGACCATTCTCCATCATCCTCAACAGAAATGGCCTGCAAAGCTGCTTGCGCTGATAAGAGATCCCTCAAAGGCATGCTAGAGTTAGTGGCTACACCCCCAAGGGAATGCTTCTTACTTGATCACATGGCACCTGTGGTCATTGGTGGAGCAGAGCTGGAGAACACTGCAGGGGAAGCCGGGGGTGGGATCAGGGGGTGGGGCAAAGGTAATGCTTGGGGCCCAATGTCAATGAAGTTCAGAGGCTTCTTGACAAAGCCATCATTACTCGTGCCACCCACAACGGTGCCAGAAGGGCTGCTGACCCAAGGGGCTATGAGCCGGAATGGAACAGAGGAAATTGAAGGGGTCATGATCAGATCACTCAAAGCATGGCTAGAGGAGTTTGGATAACTAGGACAGATATGACTTGAAGGGGTGCCAGAGATGCTAGATACATGAGACCCAGCGGAGACCCCACCACACTCAGTAGAGTCTGATATAGTGATAGCCTGAGAGGCAGGGTGGTATGCACAGCTACCACACACTTGGTCATTCGGGTACAACTCCTCCATACCTTCAAGGTGGGGCCACCCACAGTTTTCGAAATGGCGCATGGAATTTGTAGGGCAATCCTGTCATCGACAATTGTTAGCCCTCAGTTAGAATGTGATAAACATGGACCATACCTGCAACCAGGTTTTGAAGACTTGTTTCTCCTCCATCCCAACTTTTGCCCTGTTTGTTTACATTGTCCCAATGCACACCTGATGTGCTATGCCACTGGTTGATATCTCTCAATATGGTTTTGAGCTGTATCACAACAATCAGTTGATCAGTGATGAGATGATCAGGATAAACACATATGCTAGACATCTGCCTCTTGCAGTGTTCCCCGGTCTTCATCAGGCCTCTCTGGTTTGGGAATAGTTGCAACAGGTGCACAGTGGCAGCATTCATGATAGCAGGCTTGAAGGCTCCATCACCCATCTTGCCAGCACATTTCTGTTCAAGAAGAGATGTTATAAGAGTGCCTTTTTCATCATCATTCCACTGTGCTCTAGCATTATCAGAAGACATATCTTGGTTTACGATTTCGATGCAACACTGGCTGATGATACCTGCTAGTGCTGCAATAATCAGTAGGAAAGGCTCAAATGGATCATAATCCATAGTTGTCAGAGCAGGTCAAAATATGAACTCCACTGCACAGCATGCAAGTGGCAGCTGGTACTCAAATCTTCAATTTCCGACCACTAATACTCAGCACCCAATGAGGAAATGAACAGGAAGCAGGTCTACCTGCAATACCTGAGTATTAATGTGACCATACCATCCTGGCTCTAAGGCATGGAAGTCAGCAGCTTCATCCAAACTAGCTCCTGCCCCTGCCATGTTGGCCCCTGACATTTGCTTCCAAGGCACAATCGACAATAACATGTCTGCATGGCCATCCCCACTGCCATCACCCAGCCACTGTGGCACCCCACTGACTCAAAACATTAGGTGGGCTCAAAGTTGGCACACACGATGTCACTCACACTCATGCTTTCACTCATGACCCCCTCCTTGCTACATCCGAATGCATACTTACATATTATGTAATATGCATTCATCCCATCTCATGTACATGAGCATGCTGCCAAAGAGGCTGCTGTCACAGTGCTGCATTTTATAGTGGACCCTCAGACCTTCCCCCCCTTTCAGTGCCCAGTACAGACTCTGCTTGCCTCCCCCCAGTTGCCTAGCCCAAAATCTGGTTGTGACATAAACTCGATTTAATACAATCCCAGATACAATAGCATGAACATGACTGGAGGTAGTAATGCCTAGCTAGGTAGTGTGAGCTAAGGAACCAAGTCAATGAATTATAATTTCCCTTCAGTCAGAGAGGGGGATGTGGAATCAAGCTATAAACAACATACACAAAAGTTCTAATATACTTACATCCTCAAACAACTTCCAACCTCTGTTAGAGTTGCCTCTCTAGTGTCATGATGAAGGCTTATGCTCTCAAAAGTTGCTTGAGGAAATTCCTCTTATCTGACTTGTCAGGCTGAAAATGTCCTTTGCCATTTCACCTTCTTCAGGCTCATTTTCTTTTATGGGGATCCTCCCCCCACAGTTTAACCCCCCTGCTTATATTGGTAAATCCCTGAGGGATCTGGACTCTCCAGGGGTGAGGGTCACTCATTTTATATTATTCCTTCATTTTAATTTTTCACCAGTGCATCTACTACTACACTTGCTGGCAACTATGTCATTTGGCTACATGTAATGGAATACTGGGAGTACTTTTTATTTGCCTGTGAGGTGGATAGAGGTCCCTGATATCTGGAAACAGTATATGGCAATCAAGATATCACTCATATAGGCTGGGTCTGCTGGGATGAAGCCTAGTTGTTGGATTACAGTGATTTATGTGGAATATGAAAGGTAACACAACACATTTTGCAAGATTTGGGACCAGTTTTAATGACAAACAGAATGTCAATCTTGTACTTGAAATATAATTTGTCATTTAGGAAATGTGAAAACTTCAAATGTTGTACCAAATTAAATGTGGATTCAAACTTTACATATTGTTTTCACATTTAGATCAACATTTAGATCTAGACAAAATGTCAACAACCTTCCTAAAAGGGGGGTTATCTGCACTTTGACCAGGTTTAAATGTTGACCTAAATGTGAAGCAATATTTAAATTTTGTATTCACATATAATTTGGTACATTATTTGAAGCCTCAATTTTTCCTAAAATGGAAAATTATATTTCAAGCACAAGATTGACATTCTGTTTGTCATTAAAACCACTCCCAAATCTCAAAAAATGTGTTGTGTAACAACACGTCAATGATTAGATAAGTTTCCTTATATATCTAAGTGGGGGGTCATGAGCGAAAGCATGAGCGTGAGCGACATCGTGTGCGCCAACTTTGAGCGTACCTATTTGCTGTCACACGCACCGCCACCCGCTCATTTTCTGGAATAAACTGACTTCCTTTGCTTCATGCACTGACCACTACAAGGATGCCATTTGGTGAGGTAGTCTGTGGTGCACCTGGGAGCGGAAAATCCACGTATTGCTATGGAAAACACCAGCTCTTCACAGCGCTCCAACGTCCTATTTCCATCGTCAACCTCGACCCCGCCAACGAGAACATTCCATACCCATGTGCCATCGATATAGCTTCTCTCATCACCCTCCAGGACGCGATGGATGCACATGGTCTTGGTCCAAACGGAGGGATGCTGTACTGCATGGAATATCTGGAGGCGAACTTTGACTGGCTCGAGTCGCGTCTCATCGAACTCGGCAAGGATGCCTATGTTCTGTTCGACATTCCGGGTCAGGTGGAGGTCGGGACCAATCACGAATCACTGAAACACATCATACAACGACTATCAAAGATTGGATTCCGAGTACGTACTCCTACCGGTGTATCTACGGGAGTCGATCTAACTATCGCAACAGTTGGCCGCCGTACACTTGTGTGATGCACACTACGTCACCGATGCCGCCAAGTATGTATCCGTTCTTCTACTCTCCCTTCGAACAATGCTTCAGCTGGAACTGCCTCACATCAACGTTTTGTCAAAGATCGACCTCCTTTCACACTATGGCGACCTAGGTCTGTGATAAATGTGATACCTCCCTTTGACCGACCCTCATGAAATCATACAGACTTCAACCTTGACTTCTACACCGAGGTCCAGGATCTGTCGCATCTCGAGAATGCTCTCAATTCAGTCTCTCCACGCTTCACCGCACTCAATATGGCGTTGGTATCCGTCATCGAAGATTTCGGCCTCGTGGGATTCGAGACGCTGGCTGTCGAGGTATGCAGCAGCTTCCTGCCTTCTATATCGTCGTGCGCTGCGCAATGTTGACATGTATTGGATCAAAAAGGACAAAGCTTCTATGCTCCACCTCACGCGAGCCATCGACCGTGCAACTGGATATATATTCGTCCCTCCAAAGGAGGCTCCCGCGCCACAGGGGACCATTGATAGTTCTATGGATCCTACATCTTCTCGGCCCAATGCATTCGCCCTCTTCTCGACGGCAGCAGGTCCAATTCCTGGAGACGTGCGAGACGTTCAGGAGCGCTGGATAGACGCTAGAGAAGCATACGATGCACATGAGAAAAGAGAGTGGAGACGAGAGGGCGAGATCGTTCGGGAGCAGGCTTCCGCGTAGAAAATGAATCGTCCTGAAGATGGGAAGATTAAAGCGAGTGGAATCAGAAAGAGGAAATGACATTAGTAAGTTTTCCTCCTCATTCATAAACATGCAACATTAAACTTTGGACAATACTTGGTTGCCTTTGATTTCCTCACGGCCCGTTTATGTACCATTGCATGCAATCTCTGATCCTGTTTCAGTCGGCATGATGTCCCCATGACGAATCTTGCGGTCTTCGAGCAGTTCAAATGCCTCCCAAGTTTCGAAATACACATAACCGAATAAGTAGTTTAGTGATTACCAACATCCCTCTGTCCCCATCCAGCGACGGTCAAACGAACTAGAACATAAACAGTCGTCATTTTGGCCATAGGTAGCGGTGAAACGACTCGTCCTCTACACAGCTAGCCCAGATAATGGGAGTCCACAAATCCGGCCAATCAGACAGCAGGTGGGCGTTTTCGTGGGACTCTCGAACCCATCTGTCCCCCCCGCTGGAGGATAGAATCAACCCCGTTTCCCGCACTCGTCGTTACTGTGTCAGTACTCCTATTGCTATCTCCACTCTCTCCTGGACGCATCATGGGAGCTCGCGGCTTCGCTTCCGCGTTATAAATTGGCATGGCTGGTGGCTGGATCTGAGGCGGTGCGGAATCACTTGTAGTTACCGTATCAATGGAGCCGCTTGCAATATGTCTGATGACCTTTGCCGAGCCATAGCGGTGCTTGACAGGTGGCGGCGAAGGAGATGATGATGATCCAGTGGGAGCAGTGGGCGAGTAGGGTGGTGGGTTCATTCGGCCCCGCCGTCGCGGAGACTCACTTCTTCCGACGAGTGCCTCTGCAGCCTTGGTCGAGGTAGGTACTGGACGAGTAGGTGAGGAAAGGAATGGCGCAATCATATCGGCAGCGTCTGTGATGGGGGCTGAAAATTGTGAGGTAATCATGGTTGACGTGGGAGAAGCCATGGGTAGGTTAGTATTAGGAAACTCGTGCGAGGACAGGTTTGGAGTCAACCCGTAGGGAGAAGAGACCATCTGGGTGTGCGATACAGGTAGAGAGGACACTTGAGCTTGGGCTCGGTGCCTACGCCGACGAATGAAGCAGCAGAGTGTGAAGCATGCCAAACCAATCACAGCAAGACCCCCAACGACCCCACCAATGATTGCGCCAGATGAGGATTTGGAAGATGAAGTGGATGTCGCACTGGGAGAAGGTTGTAGTGGTGCTCCAGTGATATCTGGGGCCACTGCATACACACTGAGACCCCGACATACGTCTATGCACTACTCGTACATACCTGCAGAGCCGTTCATAGCCGCTTCATCAGCGTTGAATGTACCATCCGGCCAATAGTTTGCTGTGAGAAGTGCATTAGTTCGATAACCTGTTATAACTCAGCGTTCATTTCCGATGCCTACGGTTAGTAGCTGTAAAGTACGGAATTCCTTCGTTGGGTGGGAGTCTACAGCCCTGGTCCCAAGGATAGTACCTAGGGGTTGCTCGTCAGCTCTCCGTGGGAGACACATGATTACACCCTAAGGACGCCATACGTAGTCGAAGACACGTAGCTACCGCAGCCCGCGCTATATGTGGCCCAACTGTGGCAGGGTCAGCGAACGCGGCTGTTCCAAAGTGGACGAGTGGCGCACCTTGCCCAGGTCGACTGTCCCAAGCAAACAGCGCAAGCGCTGAGGAGGTTATAACTTGCCCATGAACTGTACATGTCGATCGTCAGCATCCGAGAGGGAATACAATTGACGAGTGTATATTGACCAGGTGCTGTAGGTAGCCGTCGTTGCATTAGGGATGTACAAACTCTCTTGGAAGTTTGTCGTCCATATAGTGTCTGCCAGTATGAAACGTCAAAGAGTTCGTCTACAACAGACTCCTGAGCGGTGACCCACAGTTTTGCCCACAAGACTGGTCGACCATCTGGGCAGCACAACATGGGCTTAGTCCAGACTGACTTGTCAGATACGAGTCACAAGATACGTTGGACATCGCAGGGCAGCTGTAAGACATGGCGTCCAAGGCAGGATCTTCTACGTCTCGACCGCAGAGGTGCCTTGACCAGAATGGAACGGATTAGGGATGGGAGGAGGATCTGTACGACGAAACTAAGATGCAGAAGCCAATATGTCACATGGTGCGTTGGCTTTGGGGGCGCTGACTATACCTCCTTTGACAGTTGGATGCGGGCGCTTTGGAACAGCCCGGGTAGAACCCCGTGAACGTGGCCTCGGGAAGTGCGTGTATGTGCTGGGCCCGGGGCCCGGAGAATTGGAATAACAGCGGCCGCGGTGTCTAGTGTGTATGGCCTTAATAACTCAGGAATCCCCCGTCATCGTCCCAAAATACGTCTTGGCCAGGCACTTCGACGGCATACGGATGGGTAAACAGGGACACAGCACTCCGCCTTTGGAAAGAAGTTATCGATGTGGCTATCTTGACGCTAGCCACGTCGAACTAGCCCAGCCACCTCAGACGTGTATGGAAAGTACTTTGGACCCGAATATCAGATTTTCCGCTTAGTGGGTCGTGGGAGGGGGGTCGAAAGTCCATTCTCAGAACGACCCCTCCGGTTTGGCAACTTGGACCCTCACATCTTTACTATGTACTAACACATACTAATACTTTTGGTGTTAGTAGTATGTAAAGCTCGTGGCTGTTCATCAGCATCATCGCAATCCCGCTGATAACCGGCACATTATGTATGTCTTGTGACTGATCTCAGTGTACGGCGTGGTCCACGCGATTGACTGTGATCTGAGCTTATTAGAACGTCGCCTCACGGTTTTCAAGGAGCGAGGTCCGTCATGGGGCTGCTGCGACTAACGTTCTCCCTGGGCAAGCGGGCGACTATCATCTTCCAGTTGTTGTTTCTTATCGCTGCATCGTACTGGTGTGCAGCGTCAGCGATGCTAGTCCATCCGTACCTGCGCAACGTCGTTTCCCCAGTTGTGTGCGAGAGCCAGTATGAGTGGATGAACAACCAGGAAGGCAAAAATCCCTGTCTGGTCGTTGCCTACGTTATAGCAGCGTGTGTCGGAGATAGTAAGTTCACGTCTTCTTGCTGCTCTGGCATTCCGTCGAATGGTCTTTGTAGGCTGGACACAGCCTGCTTTGCCTACAGGATACCATTACGACCCACCCAACGGGTCAACCGCCACGGCCTGCTATTGGTACGCTTTGAATTATGCCACCTAACATCGTGACCATCCTCACTGACTCCTGAAGTTCTTGGTCCTGCTATAACTTAATGATGGCGTGCACGTATTGCCAGAGCTCCAACGCTACGGACCAGTTGATGACGTGAGTAAGTTTACAGTCGCTCAATATCCATCGATACTAACCAACTAATCCAGATGGCCAACATTCATCCAGGGCTGTCAAACCAGTTATACAGAAGAGTCAGTTTTGTTCTTTCCTTTCGCATGTTATCTCACTTCTGATATCGTGCGACACTAGGTACTTCCCCTCAGGATATACTCTGTTGGCAAACGAAACTATTCCTTACTGGGCGACCATCGATCGTACGTGGATACATTTCGATACAGACCTGCTAACGCACACACTCTCAAAGCAACGACTTGGACAGGGCAAATATGGAATGAGCAACAAGCTTTTCAGGACTCCCAAGCAGGTGAGCCATCTCTCTCACCTTCGTCTTCTCCTATTTAGGTAGTGCAATCAGGCAAGGCGGATCTACAACCAAGCGTGTCCAGTGGATCTCACTCCAGCGACCTGGGTGCCATCGTTGGAGGCACTGTAGGGGGTGCTGCATTCCTTCTTCTCCTAGCCCTTGGCATCTACATCTTATATAAACGTCGTCGATATCGCCGCTTGCAAACTACACCGGTGGCCGAAGTAAATGGAGTGCCGAACCCGAGTTGGCAGGCGCACAATCGGCAACTATCCGATCAGTCCACGACGAGCTTTTTGCAGCGAAGTACTGTGTCTGCGATGACGTACTATACTGGTTCTGGCACACAGACGTCTCCTCCGCCCAGAACGGATACTACTTCATATAACACAAGTGGCACACAGTCACGCCCTGCCCTTCCGATCATATAGGGTTGTTCTCTATGCGTGGTCTTGGGACAATAATGTAATACCAGCTTGAGTCTGTTATCCGAGTCTAAATTCCTCCGGACCCAACCTGTATACGTCTCCCCCATTATGTCTTCCAATATGTGTAATACTTAGTATTTACACCGATGTGCACCTGTCTTCCATGTACAACTACTTCTCTGGGCTTGGCTGTACAAACATGTCCCCACACCGTCTTTGGGAATATTTTGCCAGAGTCCAGGGTAAGTTTTGTTAGGACGACGAGGTAAGTGTAGATTGATTAGCTATTGTAAGTATTTCCCGCATTGAATGACAAGGTTACCCTCCGGAATTCCAATGCGTCGACCGCCTGGGGGCAGAACTTGACACCATCCATCTCCTGTCGTGTAATCACCTTACTCGCAAAGCAAGGTCACCCGGTGTTGACTTGCTGTGCAAAACGTCCACACGAACCAATATGTACACGCCTGATTAGCTCGGCACATTCCAACCTCCATGTAACAACAAGGGTAATGCCGATAGTAACATTCATCCTACAAACACAAGGTCCCGTTAGTTCTCATAAACGTTCTCATTGCAGTGAAGAACAAATGATGGTCAATGAATGTCGCTATGTACAAGACCAAACTGTGGATTTCCCCGATGCAAGCAGGGTCCCCGGCGGCAACGCCTGCCCCCTTGTACATAATGCTTCGTGTGATGGACAGTTGATACAGGGGTCAAAATCTATTCTTAGAGAGACCCATCCCCTTTGGAGCTTGGACCCTGAAACTTTAATGGATGACTTTCCCCAATGTTCATACACGCTAACCCAAATGGCCTGCAGTGATGGTTCGTAGGTGATCCAGTATAGTTCACAATCTTTCATCATCGCCCGTTTGATAACTGACACATGGTGTCTCTCCGTCACGTCCGTGAACGGGCTGACTGCAGTAATCTGAGCTACTGCAGCATCGCCTTACATTTTCAAGACAGTAAGGTCAGTCATGGTGCTACAGACGTGGCTAACGTTCTTGGGCAGATGGGCGACTATTACGCTCCAGTTGTTGTTTCTTATCGTAGCATCATACCCGTGTACAGCATCAGCGATGCTAGTCCATCCGTATCTACACGACGTCGTCTCCCAAGTTGCGTGCCAGAGCGAGTATGCGTGGATGAACAACCAGGAAAAAACTGACCCCTGTCTACTCGTTGCCTATGTCATAGCGGCATGTGTCGGAAATAGCAAGTTCTCCCCTTTTTTGCTACTGAGACATTCCGTTGAATGATCTTTGTAGGCTGGACACAGACGCCTTTGGCTCCAGGATACCCATACAACCCTGCCAACGAGTCAACTTCCACGTCCTGCTATTGGTACGCTTTGAATTAAGCTATCTGACAGTCTAACCATCCTCACCGACTCCTGAAGTTCTTGGTCCTGCTATAACCTACTGATGGCGTGCACGTATTGCCAGAGCGCAAACGACACGGACCAGTTGCTAACGTGAGTAACTTTTCAGCTGCCCCATAGGTTCTAACCAGCTGATCCAGATGGGGATTCTTCATCCTGAACTGCACCGGTGACACAGATGAGTTAGTTTTAGTCTTTCACTTCCCATGTAGTCTCACTTCTCATATCATGCGACACAAGGTCCTTCCCTTCAGGATATACTCTGTTGGCAAACCAAACTATTCCTTACTGGGCGACCATCGATCGTACGTGGATACTCATACGATACGAACCTGCTAACGCAAACGCTCTCAAAGCAACGACTTGGACAGGGCAAATATGGAATGAGGATGAAGCTTATCAGTACTCCCTAGAAGGTGAGCCATCTCTATCACCTTGGTCTTCTCCTACTTAGGTAGTGCAATCAGGCAAGCCGGATCTACGACCAAGTGTATCCACTGGACCTCATTCCAGCGACTTGGGTGTCATCATTGGAGGCACTGTAGGGGGTGCTGCATTCCTTCTTCTCCTAGCTCTTGGGATTTACATCCTATGTAAACGTCGTCGATATCGCCGTTTGCAAACTACACCAGTGGTTGGAGTAAATGGAGGGCCGAACCCGAATTGGCAGATGCACAATCGGAAACTATCCGATCAGTCTACGACGAGCGTTTTGCAACAGGGCACTGTGTCTGCGCTGACCTACTATACTGGTTCTGGCACACAAATGATGTATTCGTCTCCTCCGCCAAGAGTGGATACCGCTTCATATAACACAAGTGGCACACAGTCACGCCCTGCCCTTCCGATCATATAGGGTTGTTCTCTACGTGGTCTTGGGGCAACAATGTAACACCAGCTTGAGCCTTCATCCGAGTATAGATTCCTCTGGACCCTGCCTGTATACGTCCCCACCATTATGTCTTCCAATATATGTAACACTATTTATACCAGTGTGCACTTCCATGTACAATAACTTCTCTGGACCTGGCTGTACAAACATGCCCCCACGCCGTCTTTGGGTCAATTTCGCCAGAGAGTCCAGTGTAAGTTTTGTTAGGATGCAGAGGTCAGTGGAGATCGGTTAGTTATTTCCCACATTGCATGACAAGACGATCATTGCCCTCCGGACATCCAATGCGTAGGCCGTGGGGCAACCTGACACCGTCCATCTCCCGCCGTGAATCTCTTGTCGTTCATGCTGTGTGTGATGGACAGGTGGTAGAGGGGTCGAAGTCCATTCTCAGAGCGACCCCTCCCGTTTGGTGCTTGGACCCTGAACCTGAAACTTTACATGCTAACCCAAATAGACTGCAGTGACGATTCGTAGATGATCCAGTATAGTTCATGATCTTTCATCATCGCCCGTTTGCGGCGATATCCGGCAGTCTGTGTCCTGTGATAGGTCTCAGTGCACGGGCTCACTCTGTGACCTGAGCTACTGCAGCATCACCTTACATTTTCAAGACAGTACAAGGTCAGCCATGGTGTTGCAGTGGCTAACGTTCTCCTTGGGCAGATGGGCGACTATTATGCTCCAGTTGCTGTTTCTTATCGCAACTTCGTACCCGTGTACAGCGTCAACGATGCTAGTCCATCCGTATGTGCGCACCATCGTCTCCGAGGTTGGGTGCCAGAGCGGGTATGAATGGATGAACAACCAGGAGAACAGTGACCCCTGTCGAGTTGTTGCCTATGTTTTAGCGGCGTGTTTCGGAAATAGCAAGTTCTCTCCCTTTGTTGCAGAGGCATTCCGTTGAACGATCTTTGTAGGTTGGACACAGCCACCTTTGGCTCCGGGAAACTGGTACAACCCACCCAACGGGTCATTTGTCACGCCCTGCTATTGGTACGCTTCGAATTAAGCTACCTAACAGTCTAACCATCCTCACCGACTCCCCAAGCTCTTGGTCCGGCTATAATCTACTGATGGCGTGCACGTATTGCCAGAGCGCCAACGACACGGGCCAGTTGCTGACGTGAGTAACTTTTCAGTCGCCCCATAGGTTCTATCGAGCCTAACCAGCTAATTCAGATGGCAAAATTTCACCCCGAATTGCCCAACCAGTTACACAGACGAGTCCGTTTTAGTTCTTCACTTTCCATGTTGTCGCGCTTCTGATTCGCAATTCGTGCGACACTAGGTCCTTCCCCTCAGGATATACTCTATTGGCAGGCGAAACTATTCCTTATTGGGCGACCATCGATCGTACGTGGGTACATTTCGATATAGACCTGCTAACCCACACTCTCAAAGCAATGACTTGGACAGGGCAAATATGGGATGAGCAACAAGCTTATGAGTACTCCCTACAAGGTGAGCCATCTCTATCACCTTCGTCTTCTCCTACTTAGGTAGTGCAATCAGGCAAGCCGGATCTACTACCAAGTGTGTCCACTGGATCTCACTCCAGCGACTTGGCTGCCATCGTTGGAGGCACTGTGGGTGGTGTTGTATTCCTCCTCTTATCTTTTGGGATCTGCTTCCTATGTAAACGCCGGCGGTATCGCCGCGTCCGAGCTACTCCGGTGGCTGAAATAAAGGTAGAGCCGAATCCGAGTTGGCAGATGCGCAATCGGCAGCTATCTGATCAGTCTAAGACCAGCGTTTCGCAACAGAAGAATGTGTCTCCCGCAACATACTATACTGGCTCTGGAACACAAGCAATTCCCTCAATGTATCCATCTTCCCCACCCGGATTATATACCACTTCATATGACACGAGTGGCGCACAGCCACACCCTGCCATTCCGATCATTTAGGGTCGTTCCCTAATACATGCTCTTACTAGCTCCAGCCTGTTATCTGTCCTCCGGATGTAGTTACCTGCGGACCCATCCTGTATACGCCCTCACCACCATGTTTTCCAACGTAATACTGTTTATACCTGTACACTTTTCCATACTCTCTGAACTTGGCGTTATAAGAGGCTTCTGTGCGAGCTACCGGTGAGGTTTCCTGCGTGCGGGGTTAGGATTATTAGGACGACATGGTGAGTGCAGATTGACTAGCTATTGTAGGTATATCCCGCGCTGAATCATAGCCCTCCAGAATTCCAATGCGAAAACCGCGGGGCCGAGCTTGTGCACCATACGGCAGGGTGATCCGTTTACTTGATTATTTTTGTGCATGAACTTGGAAGTTGACTACAAAGTCAAATTTCATCGTCTACCTGGCCAATCGAACGCGAGCGCTGGGAGCACTTTTTGGCAGAATCCATTTAGGATACGAAGCAGAGCGTATCTAGATCAGTCGAAGCACAGCGACAGATTCTACATGTGCTGTTTGGGGGAACAAATCAAATCCTCTCAGACTCTCCACCACATACCTTCCCTCCTCCCCGTCTGCACGCTTTGCCATCTTACCAAGAATCATCCCGATGTCTCTCGCTTGCGTGTGAACGTTACAACTGACATAGACGACTGTCTTGCAACGGAACGCGACGAGCTGATCGATAAAGTTTTCATCACATCCTTTCCGTGGGGGGTCGATGATCAACGCAGTCTTCTCCCTCGGAAAATCGGATACTACAGAAAAGATGTTGGCAGCATCACCCGCGCGGAACGTACATCGCCCTTCAGGAATATCGTTGAGGTGTGCATTATGAGAAGCGGATCGGATCGAATCGGCAGATAGTTCGATACCCGCCACAGTTTGGAAATGTGAGCACAGCATGATGGAGAAAAGACCACTCCCGCAATAGGCATCTACTAGATGTGTGGGACACTGGTCTGGGGATTGTTTCGGGGTCGTTGGGAAGATGGCATCCCGGACGTAGTCAGTGAGGGGAACAAGAATCGAGTTGTTGTTCTGGAAGAACGAGTGACCGGGGAACTCAAAAAACATATCCCCGACCTTTTCCCGAACTGTCGCTTTAGGATCGGTGATGCAAATATGTTTTTCCTCTTCTTGCAATGCATTGTCTGTGTCGTTTGACGTAGCTTGCTTATTCTCTGAGTTCGGCTCTACTGAATCCCGCAACAGTAACGAAACGCCCTTCTTGTATGACCATATATTTCTGTTTTCAGGTGAGAGGGAGCTGTGATGACAGAGATGACCACCCACTTAATGATATCTTTGCGTATAGGACCAAAAGCCTCGTTCAAGATAGGTGTAGCAATCGGGCATTCCTGAAAGATGTCATGCAACAAGGAAAGATATTGGGTAAGAGGTCTGACCTCAATATCCAAGACAGTCCTCTTTCCAATTTCATTGAACCCAATCCTTAACCAATCTGGTCTCGAAGTGCTAGCATCCGTGGATTCTGTTTGTCGTGCTCGTTTTGGAGGGGCTTCAAAGTGTGGGGTAATCTTAGTGCGATAGTTGTATTGTAAGGGCGAGCCAATTGTCGGAAGAACATTTGGTATTGAGGATTCGGGAAGTCCTAGTGACTTGTATCTAAGAGTGAAACAAACGTATAAGTTCACTGACACGCACTGGAAAAGTTCTGGTATGCTTTGATGACTACATTGCGCTTGATGTCGAGCTGGCTCTCGTATGATAGCATCTGTCTAGTTCAATACAGAAATAAAAATGAGAGAAGAATGGACAAACCTGATACTGACATCCCGAGCACTTGCCAAAGTATTTACACCCGATCCGACTGTTATCCCGCAACTCGAGATTCGGGGATACCACTTCGAGTAGGTCTGCGAAGGAGTGCAACCGTGAACTACGATATACCCGCACGCGTATCCTCTCGCCGGGTAGCGCGAATGGAGCAACAATCACCCATGAGTTGCGCGGGTCCGGTCCGATTGCCAACGCATCACCTGCGGTATACAAGCGAATCAGTTGTCCGCGTCAGTAACGGAGCCGTCGATAGCTTGGTCAAGATATACGCACCATTAGATGAGAGTGCGGACACGACTACCTCAAGCTCCTCCCTGAAGCCGAATGGCGATTCCCACTCAACACCTTGTGCCATCTTCTGGTCGACAGTTTCCGTTCCCAACAGAGAGACGATGTCATGCGAGAGCACATCTTCAGGTGAGCATGGCTCTGGTAACACGCGCCTTTGTCTTTTCTTCTCCTTTCGCGCGTGCTGTTTCCTCTGCCCCTGACCGATAGAAGAAGTAGCTCTAGCAGACCCACTTGCTTCACTGACGTCCACTCGCGGTCGTTTCTCAGTCGGTGCAGCGTCCTCCTGGTCGGACACTGGGTGGTGTCTTACTTGTCCCGACATCGCAACGACCAAATTCCTCGTCAGCCTGTGCGGTGTATAACTTCTGTAGCAGATCGTCAGCAATCTATGAAAGACGTTCATACGAGAAAAAGGTGATTGGGAGGGGTTGACTACCCGATGTGGTAAATCCCAGGGATGACACCCGCCCCGAGTTACGTAAACGAGAACTTAGTCTTTTTGCTCACCGAAGCGGTTCTCGACTCCTAATCGGACGTACATATATATAACATTAAACACCGGCAACCGACAAATCTTCAACCCACCATTTCATGTTCATCGACGCCGCTCGTTCACTACTGGTTCACTCTCCCAAGACTACAGATGAGCCCATAGGCTCACCAGCATTCTGGTGTAAGATTGCTATAAGTGCGGTCCTCGTCCTCGCAGGTGGAGTTTTTGCTGGGTACGTTTCGAATGTATGGTTCTCGTCCGACGCTCAGTTTTCATCAGGCTTACTCTTGGACTTATGGGCCTCGATGAACTTCATCTCCGTGTTCTCGCAACTTCCTCTGATGACGTCGCCGAGAGGGAAAACGCTCAGAAAGGTGTGTGCAAACCGCTCGCTTTCACACTGCGACTCTTTCTCAGATCCATGTAGTCTACCACCTCATGCAAAAGGGACGGCATTGGGTGCTGGTCGTAAGTTGTGCGCCGTCTTCGCGCGTTCCACTTCTGACTCGCTCGTTAGGTACTTCTTCTTGGCAACGTCGTATGTCCGAGTCATCCGGCCTTGCTCGGAATAATGTTTAGCCGATATTACACATTCAGGTTATCAACGAAAGCTTACCCATCTTCCTTGATAGTGCCGTAAGCACATATCTGGTCGTATGACCTAAATGCTCAGCCAGAGTTTCAGATTGGTGGAGGCATAGCAGCTGTGGTCATCTCCACCACTGCGATTGGTCAGTCTTAGTATCTTTACATGTCCTGAATCCTGCTAACCAGTGTATCAGTCATTTTCGGGTACGTATTTGATCTAGAGTCGAACTAAACGCGTACACAACTTACGTCCTGTAGCGAGTAAGCGGCCCACACTCCCAGTTCGTGCCTGTCATCTCAGGGCTTCTCCGCAATTTCTAGAATTATTCCGCAAGCGATCTGCGTGCGACACGGACTCGCTATCGGCGCGAGATGTGCTCCTTTCGTGCTTTGTTTGATGTATATATTTTGTGAGTGTAAATGCTAACTCCTTTCGTTGACTACATTGTATCTTGTCCATAGCTCCCATTGCTTATCCGGTTGCCAAACTTCTGGACTATGTGTTGGGCAAGAGCGAGACGCATACATACAAGAAGGCGGAATTGAAGTCTTTCCTTCAGTTCCATCGCACAGGGGAGGAACCTCTGAGAGATGATGAAATTAGCATCCTCAACGGGGTACTAGAACTCAACAACAAGAACATCGAAGCCATCATGACACCGATATGTGTTCGTCTCCGTTTAGAAGCTTCTGTGTCCGTTACCCTTACGAGATCGTTTCCTCAGGATGTGGTGACTCTGAGCTCAGATACAATCTTAGACCATACAACAGTGGAGGCAATGTAACTTTATCTTGTCTGAGGACCATATTTACATCGTTTTCTCTGATCTGTTCGTTTGCAGACTCACAAGCGGATATTCCCGAATCCCGATTCATGAGCCAGCTGATCTAATGGCCTTCCAGGGCTTGCTTCTTGTCAAGAAGGTAGAATCCCATTCTTCCTTGACAAAACGGCACTTAATTCCACGATTCAGCTTCTGACCTACGATCCGTCGAAATGTTTACCTGTTTCTCACTTCAAGCTCTCCATTCTTCCCGAAGCGCATCCATCTATAAATTGTTTCCAAGCCTTAGATTACTTGTGAGATGTCATCTTCATGCTATTCGTGGTAATGGGTATAAACGTTTCGCCATAGCCAAACCGGGCGCGCGCACTTGCTCCTAATCAGTCGTACGCCAGGCAGTGCTGGCGGTGCCCTTGGTGTGATCACGCTGGAAGGTCTGTGTTCCTACAAACCTAGTTGTATGCAACGTATCTGACGTCATCCATCACGGCGTAGACATCATCGAAGTTAGCAATGGCTCGTTCTATACTGTCTCGAGAGTTGACACTTTTAGCAGGAAATCATATCTGAAGAGATTGTGGACGAGACAGATCGATATGAAGACAACCAGAGCAAGAGGAAGGCCAAGCGCTTGACTAACGCCGCGGTGATGCGAGGGTGAGTAACAATTAATGTCAATGATGTCGTGTTCGGATGCACCTAATCTCCACTTTGTTATCCCTAGTATCGTCGAGCGAGAACGCAGCCTGGCGCACCCGACACCAGAACAACGCACACCCCTGCTTCCTATCTCCCCTCAACACGGAACGCCTCCGCGTGGTGGTTACGGAACACTCAGTGTATCTCTCAAACGCTGACCCGTCATCTGCATGTCTCTGTTGACCAGGCCGTCGCGAATCACCCTTCGAACTTTGAAGTTGGGATTGTAGTATCTGACGCATACTTGCAAAACAGGTCACAACTTGTGCCATATATCCATTTCTCGTTTTATTGTTGTCACAGCCTACGTATGTTCTAGTCATCGAGTCTGTCGGTGTTATCCTTGGGTTTTGTCGCCGCTTTTATCATCCAGTTCGCGAACTCTATCCTGACGTTGGAGGTGGTAAGAGGGTTGACAGACGAAAGTGATGCAAGTCTCACTTCTAACGCAAACAAATGAGAGTCGAAGGATGCTGGCGCGAGTTTCCTGACGGACTCTGCTAGTTGGTATAAGTAGTCCTACATGAAAGGGCGAGCTCGTTCGGATGTATGGGTAGTCATCGGCGTACCGAACCCACCTTGTTTTTTCCCGACGGTCCTACCGATCTCCAGATGCGATCCGCGAGAGCCGCCAATGGCTCTGAGCCCACTGATGATGCCATTATGTATACTTCAGGAGTGAGGTTGTTACACGAGATTACGCACCGAACGAGGGGTTATCTGGGCGGCCGACATAACACTATGAGATTGTTCAAACGATCAATGACGACCACCTCATAAATCCGGACACTGACATATGCCTTTCAAAATAGGGGGATAAGGCGTGCATACAGGTATCAAAGGGAGCATCGACATACATTATGGACGACAACGTTCTCGATCCCGTCTTCTATGGTATACACGTCGAGCGTTTCTAGGGTATATCCATCCTAAGTTGGACGAGTGAAATGTCTTCCGAATGGTCTCCGAACAGAGGGTGTTTACCTTTTCGCGGTAATCTACACATGAGAAGTGTATGTAGTCAATCATCCGAACGCAATGCCTCGGGATTCATACAACGACAGAAAGATTCCAGTCAGAGCACGCCATGAAAACTTACCCAGATAATCGCGAACCTCCGATTCGTAGAGAGGGTTAATGGTATACGCGATACCTGTATAACAACAGAGCGCATATGTGATTCCTAGGTTAGCACAGCAAAACGTGCGCCTCTTTCATAGGGATTAAGAGGACTCGCCCCAAACAACATCTTCGTCCGGAAAGGCATCCTTTATGACGAAATGGACGGAAGGTTCGTACAATAGGTGTGCAACATGCATGAATCCAGGATGATGGTATCACCAACAATGCGGAGAGTATTAAGGACGTACGGATCCAGAGAAGTGATCCCAGTCTTCTTTGTGGATCAGAGTAGTGACTCGACCGGGGTTCTTTGGAGGTACGTCCACAGCAACAGAACAACAGTAGGAAATCAAAGGCGTATAGCGTGCGGCACACGACTAGATCCTGTACGTACCTCGGATGTTCCACGATGATCATGCGATTTCTGTGAAAACCGCCGCACATAACCCTTGAGGAATCCTGGCACTAACGCAATAGTCAGTACAAGAAAGCTCGCTCGGTGAAGCGGTAGGGTGGAGTGCCTCTACCTTGTGATATGACGTGCGGGGGCGGCTAGTGATATCAGTAAGACTCCCTATCTGCGTTGGCTATAATGTACCTTGAATATGAGTGACCCATACCCAAACACAACGTATGGTGTCTTTGAAGGCATCCAAGCAAATTGCTACACTACAGGCTAGAATACAACGCAACGCAAGCATATCCGACAACACTTAGTAGTAGTAAGATTTCGTTACGAGACACGTGACCACACAGTGGCCCCTTTTTTGAGTGGATCGTGGGTACGGTCACCATTAGCTGGCGCTGTATAGAAAGGTTGCTCTCGGACACAGACGTCTAACAGGAGGCGAGGCCTGCTCACCTGAAGTTGTATTTCACACGGGCCCTCCATTCGACGAGTGCGGGCCAGAACCAATAGAGAACTTGTCCAGCCCTGTAATAGTAGGGAATATACAGATTCTTCTCTCCTCTGTCAATCGCACGTATGCACCAGTCTTGCTACCACTTCCCGCTTTAGACCATTCTTGTATTGGATCATCTTCGTGAATCATTGGACACACCAGACCAATCCCGAGGGTTGTCCACGGCAGAGGCACGGAAATCACCTTCGATGGTGGCAGGAAGGACGAATGTGAAGTTGATGGAGGGATGTTCGATCTGGAGGGCTTGGTACAGCATAAGGGAAGCACACTTGGTCGAGGCGTAGATGGACCGGGTAGGTGGGGGTATCACCGCTGCAGCACTGGACAACAACAGTATAGATGGAGAAGGAGACGTATAGGTCAGAAGAGGGATCTATTGAGCAAACGAGTCAGCAAGAAAGCAGCAATGACGAGAGTACTAGCTGACGAAAGTGACTGCAGTGACCAAGGGTCCGAGGTAATTGCCATTAACGGCGGCTTGAGCAGCATTGACCGCATGTTGAATTCCCTCCGGACTTGCTTGAGATCCTACAATATCCGGGGTTGAAATCACAACACCAGGCGACAGACATGAGAGGCTGTCAGAGCCGAAACTCCGGCAGTAAGGACAAGGGTGTCCAAGCCGCTCCATGCTGAAACACGCCGCTTGAGCATTCATCGGTATCCTGAGTTTGGAAACAAATACATACCCTTTTCCAACGACTCGCGTACTTTGACCATCTCGTTGACATCCTGAGATATCGGACTCTGAGACCTATTACTCTATCCTCGAACCCATTCCGAGCAGCAAGCTCCGATACAATCCTGCACGACCTCATTGAAGCTTGTCCTCCCGGCGACCCACCACACAGACATATGCACCGCGAAGAGCATACTGCTGAGCAATGACCCTCCCGACGCCGCTCGTGGCACCGAGAATGAGGACTCTTTCTTTGCCGACAGCAATGGCTCTGGTCCGTCGTGGCGTCCGGCTACGGAAGAGCAACCATGCGGAGACCGAAAGAGATACGGCACTAGCGACGGGTAGTGGTACCTGGGGCACACTCTGAGCCAGGCTTGACAACATCGTGCCCACAGAGTCACTCGACATGGTGGTAGACAGTAAGTTACGTAAGCCACTTGCCGTCCACCTTTGGTCATTCGATTCGCCCGATTTGCTTCAGGAAGTCCGTACCACATGAACCGCGGGCTCAAGCGTGTCTGCAAGAACTCTCGAGACATGCTGATGAACATAATGATGTGTAGTTGGGGGGTAGCATCTACGCCAACACCTGTGGGTACCGGTCACTCCTATGCTCCAGCTGGTTTTCTGGGCAAGGTAGCGCTGGCACTTGGTTTATCTAGCAAAGGAATTCGTCCCCCTGTCACAATATTCACCCGATCAGCCCACCCTTCTTTCCATGAGTCCCTCTCACACTGATTGGCTCATCGTGAACTATTCTGGCCTGGTGTGCGCCTCGCGGATAAATTGCCCGCACCATATGCGGGAGCTCGGATGTCTGTAGAGAGGGAAGTCAGCGAAAGCAACCCGGGCACCCTCAGGTTTCCCGATGCGAATCGCTGAGAAGCCAGATGACTTTGGCCACAAATAGTTTGACTCTCAAAACGGAGGATCGTGCGTTATCAACCATCTTCGGAGAACGACGTGGCCTCTTGCGACCATCTTTGGTTCGTGAACAAGTAAATCATATACTCGATTCTCGCCATAAACTGAGGTATGTATGACCGAGGTATCCCGGAATAACATGGCATATGAGGCATGGTTGGATCCACGCCTTTGCCTTACGTCTAGTGAAAGTCGTTCCCATTCCTTCAGAGCAACGCGGCAGAGCTTGCATTCCAGTTCAAGACCGATCGTGGGATGACGACGACGACCGTGTTGGCTGCTGCCCCAAGTTATGGAAGGGCTCTTCAATCAGAGGGCAATCAACTGACACGGTGAATTTGCCGTAAGTAATACCATTTCCTGAGATATTCAGCCAAAAGAGCAAAAGGAAGCTTACCCTTGCCAAGTATGGTCCTAACTTTTTTTCCGGAAGAAGTGGTCCGGCGAAATTTGTTCTATTCTTTGCGTTTGCATGTCATGGTAACCACGCTATTATCCCTTTTACTTCTCCAGTGGTCCGTGGGTAGGCACTTGATCCGTCCGGCGGTTCTCGGCATGAGCGTTCTGTCTTCTCCCAATAAATCTGATCTAATAGAAAAGGGTCCAATTGTTTCACACTAATTCTGATGATTTGGCGCAGCGGCATTATGTGGACAATTATCCATATTGACACGATGCGGCACCAGAGTTACCCAGCACAGTATTGTGCTCAA
Source organism: Pisolithus marmoratus (assembly GCA_024613145.1). Lineage (NCBI taxonomy): Eukaryota > Fungi > Basidiomycota > Agaricomycetes > Boletales > Pisolithaceae > Pisolithus > Pisolithus marmoratus. The sequence continues at coordinate 181,555 of JANFAE010000055.1, forward strand.
ACGCTCAAGGACCTAATGCCCGTAGTATCCGTCAATACTGACGGACGTCAAACCTAACGGATAGACCGTTCCACTGACCAGTGTGCGCAGGGGTTAAAGATGGCGTCCCCGTGCGTTGTCATGGTTGTTTGGTGACCTTGGGAACACAATGTCTTCTTGCCGCTCGGGTGAAACGTTTTTATCGACTATCGCTGATTCTCGAATAGGTGGCTCGACTAAAACCAGCGTATCGGTCACTTTCCGGACACCTCACCCGGGTGCCAACCCTAACATTTGAGAGGACTCATGTGGACTCCGACCTGTACGGTAAGTTCCAAACTTACTTGAATTTATCCTGTCGGGAGAATGTTTACTACCCGACTGATCTCTGGTCAATTGCAGCCTCCGCTTTTTATTGGCATCTTTCTGGAACTACTATCGGCCCCACTCTGGGCCGGAAACAGCACGCCGTACCAGTTATTTTCCCGTAACTCAGGCCCTCGTGATCAACTTTTCTTACTTTGTTCAGGTCATTCACTCTGTTCGTATTCTTGTCCCTCTTTTTCGCATATACCCTGCCCTCTTCTCCCTACGTCCTGCCGGTAAATGATGCTGCTGCCCCTGCTGTTCTCGGCTCTGTGCTTGAAGTACGCCTTGGCCATTACAGATAACTGCCAACGTAGCTGCTTTCCCGCCGTAAACTTTACGATGCCTACGCAAGTTCCCAGTTCCATTGATGGATGGTGGTGCCCGGTGGATTGCGAGCATGCGTTTCTTGGTTTCAGCTATGAGGTGACTAGCTGTGCGTTATCCTCGTTTTGATATGTGGGGGGGAAAACCAGCTAACGTACCTGTAGGTCAAAATCTCAGCCAACTAAACGCAGACCTTGCTAATATGAGGAAAACCTTCAACGCGAGATATGTGCGGTCGTACGGTGCATGCGATAAGTCCGGATTCTAGTAAATGTGTGGTTCGTCTCCCCAATGCTGTTAGTTAACGTCGCTGGTAGCAACAACGTCATTGAAGCCGCATGGCAGAATACCCTCGGCGTGCACGCATTGATCTGGGTAAGGTAATTTTCGTTTGAGATACCTGAGAAATTGTCTTTCACTAACTGGCATAAGTTCGGCTTCGACGGAGGTAACGAATGGGAGATGCGAAGAGACGATCTCTTCGATGCACTACATACGAACCCTAAAGCCCCCTTCGTCACCAGGGGCGTCCAGTTTGGCTCAGAACCTTTGTTCGATGACGTTTTGTCCCACCAATCACTCACCGAGCAAGTCGTACTCGCCAAAAAAAACCTTTCAGATGTTCGTATCCCCGTGACTGTGAGCGAGCTGGCATACGGGTACCAAGAACGCGCGGCACTCGATGTACTTGGCGAGATTGACTTTATCAACGCGCACATACTTCCCTTTTTCTCTACGAATGCAACTACGGGCGGTGCAGCATGGCCCCTTGTTCAGCAAGACATGGATTGGTTTATCCAGAACGGAAAGGGCAAGAAGATTTATTTTGATGAGGTACGTGCCGTTCTTTTGACCCTTGGCGGTCACGGATGTTCTGAGAGTTTAAATCCCTCTCTGTTGTTTTTCTCCCCTCAGAATGGGTGGCCCTCAGTGACGTCTTCTGGCGTACAGCCCAACTCGGCCAACGCCGTGGCCAGCGTTAGCAGTGAAGAGGTAAGTGCTTTTGTTTGATGTCTGCGATAATGTATGTATTTTTACCCTTGGTTGTATAGGCGTACTTCCAGATGCTCGACAGCAAATGTGAGGCACTGAAAAAAGGACCATGCGGTGGGGTCGGATGGTTCGCACACATCTACTCCGACCAGGAAGAAGCTGGTTACGGGATTTATGATACACAGGGAAAGTTGAAGTTTCCATTCCAACCACGTTCGTCATGCTAAGGTCAGCCGTCTGTGCCAATCACACGACCATAATTTCTGTATATTAGACTCGGGGCTCAGGTCACACAGGAATACACAGGAGGAGACATGTACTAGTTGGATATTCGGATTCTAAGGAGTGCATAGTACATCGGTATCAGTAACATGTCAGAACACTATCTAAGCTTTTTTGGCCTTTTTGGGATTTTCAGGGCTTATTGAACCTTTCTTGGTGAGATGTGTAACTACAAGTGATATAATTAAGTACAACAAGACATGCCTCCGCTTCGCTCCGGCAGTCTTTTGTACTATGGTGGTAATGGTGAATTTACAGGTTGGAAAATAAGTATTTTTATAGTAATAACTCGTGGAAGGTAACATTTGTAGTAGTCCTGTCATCGGCAGGAAGTAGTATGTGAGTGTGATTCCGATGCCAGTGATGAATGCGAGAAAATGCAGTATATAATTGACTGTGAGAGAATACCAGCTTGGTGAGGTTGATGCCTATGTAATCTAGTGTTAGTCCTTGGCAGCTGTTGAAGGTCGTGGTGTATGCAGGGGCGAGAGGTAGTTGACAGCATAGTAGAGTGTGTCCCGAGGAGAATGGGGAGTTGAATGTAATACATGGAATCAAAATTTCTTGTGTGATCTTTGTCTTGTAATATCTTTACAGCTGCCATCATGAGAGAAGACATAATCATATGAAACTCATAATTTCGGATGGAGCAGCAAACTTCTATAAGACTACAAAACTGATGTAAGACGATGTCACAACTTACGCTACACAATAAATAACAAATGAATTTTAGGAGGTGAACACACCATAATGAGAGAAGATCATACCACAATCTTTTACAAATGACAAATGAAGCTATGAAGTTATGCCTGCCTTGCCTTTTCCCCTACCTCTCGATGTGGACATAGCCATTGTACTTTTCGGGGGGGAATCATCAGTGGGAGTAAGAGAACATGATGGGGAATGCAGACTTTGATGTGTTGCTGTCATAGACGATGCTAATTCAGAGGTGTTGGCATTCAACGGTCACGTGTCGAACACGTCAGTACTTAAGCCTTAGTTTGTACATGTTTGTCCCTCAGTTGTTTGTCTACACAACTGAGGTGAGCATTGTTAGCCCCTGAGGGTGCCATTGTACTTATATCATGTTGTAGTCATATGGGTTCAGGTACAACACTAATACAGTTGTTTGTCTACACAACTGAGTCGTATGGGTTCAGGCTTCTACAGGTTATGAGCCCTTGCTTCACCTGAACCGTTATGTGCATTAGACCTTACAACATTACACATATAGCCTGCTTTTAGTTGCTCTTGCGCATATACCTGCCTTCCTGGCTTGCATCTCGCTTTTCGCACCTGTACTGTCTCGTCATGGGCAAGTTAGATCACATCCTGGAGCTAACTGATGCTTCTGCCTTCTTCGAGTGGAAGGTTCAGGTGAAGTTAGCCTTGGGTTGCGAAGGTGTATACAACCATGTTAGTGAAGGAACTGATCCGCTCAGTTATACTGATTATGCCTCTACTGTTCCTCAACCCACAGACCCGGCCAAACCTACTGAGAAGGAACGAGCAGCAATCATGACTTGGCTGAAGGATGATGCCGTTGCCAAGGATATTTTATGCTGCCGCCTGTCCCCCTCTGTCTTATGCATTGTTCCCCAAACTGATTCCACGACTGCTCGGGATGTTTGGAAGTTTCTTCATATGCAGTTCGATCACATAGATGTTGCCTCCCAACACCTCCTTCATGCTTGTCTCTGGCGACTCCAAATGAAGGATGCCCATGATGCATCCCGTTATCTGGGTGAACATGAATCAATCTGTCGTGACTTACTCCGAATGGGGGTGCCTTACTCTGACAGTGAAGCTGTCTTTTTGCTTCTCAATGGTTTACCCTCCACTGGAACCTGGCCAACATTTTGTCTCATGCTACAATGTTCTTGTGGCAGCGCGCCAGCGCTGAACACCATGGTCACGTCATCCATCAGTGCCACTGGCAGTGTGCCAGCTGCCGCTGGCTCTTCCATTTCTGCAGTTCTGTCTACTGGCTCAACGACTTTTGAAAGCATTTCAACAGAGATAGTGGCTGAGGCTCACCATATTATTCATAGCACTTCATCGCAGGCTGTGGTTGGCTCTGAGTATGCTCATGTAGCAACCTCTTTGACCACTGTTCCAGCTCATGTAAACCCTGCGACGGGTCTACGCAAGACACACAACAACCCATCAGGTACTTATTGCGATACACCACTGGGTGATGGTCTTATCTGTGGGGCGTCTAATCACGATCGTCCTCACTGCTTTAAACCTGGTGGGGGCATGGCAGGTCAGCGACCTTCCTGGCAGAGGGGAAATAAGGAGAAGGATACTTCAAAACCTGTGGCACCCCCCCCACCTGTTTCAGCTGCTGCCACTACTACTCCTACAGCACCAACCACTCTGCCCGGCATTGCAGCAGCAGCTCTACCACCATCTGCTTGGGACCTCCATCCAGGTGACCTTACCTGTGCAACAGTCACTGAACTCCCTGATGACGATGCTTCTCAGCCTTCAAGCACCCTCCTTTCCTGTCTGGGAGACGTACCCTATTCCAGTCTTCTTGACTCAGGCACCTCTCACACTCTCATCCATGATCGCACTTATTTCCATTCCTATGTTGCTGATGACTTGGTCAACATTCATACTGCGAATCATGGTTGGCTCGCAATGTCAGGCCATGGTGAATGTTTGGCTTACCTGACAGTCAATGATACCCATTACCGCCTCAGGTTAACTGACTGTCTACATGCGCCTCAAGCAGCCCTTAATCTCATCTCTGTCGGTAGAATGCTGGCACGAGGCTGGTGTTGTGCCTTTGAGGGGTCCCCCCCCTGCTGTGACCTATCGTGTCATGGTCAGTCCCTGGGGTCCATACCTCTTCACTCCAACCTGTGTTTCCTGGATTTAGAGTTTGTTTGTTTTGACGCACCTCTACCTCTCACTCTTATGCCGACCCTAACTGCCTTTGCCCGTGTTCCGGTCACCCTCGATTTATGGCATGTGCATCTCGGCCATGCTGGACAAGGCATGGTAAAATGCTTATCCTCTGTTGCGACTGGGGTTACCATGGAGTCTGCAGGTTCCCCATCGGTATGCGAGTCTTGTATAGTTGGCAAACACTCTCGTCTCCCTTTTAAGTGTTCGGGGGGTACACAAACGTCGTCTTTCTTGGAACTGGTTCACGCAGATGTTGGCGGTCCAATGCCTGTGCACTCCTGCATGGGAAACATTACTTTATGGTCATCCTGGATGATTACACTCACATTGTTGATGTTCATTTGCTAGCAACCAAGGACCAGACACTGGAGGCCTGGGAGTTAACTCGTACATGCTGGGAATGTCAACACAATTGCAAGGTCAAGGCATTTCAGTCCGACAATGGTGGAGAGTTTATCAGCGCTGCTTTTGTTAAGGCGCTAGACTCCCACAGTATTACTCATAGACTCTCGACACCTTACATGCATCAGCAAAATGGTACTGCAGAATGGGTCATTTGCACTCTCGAGGGCCATGTCTTGGCCATGTTGCACCATGCCAGTCTACCTCTAACGCTCTGGGGGGAGGCCATGTTAACTGCCACATATCTCCACAACCACACTGCATCCCGTGCCCTCCCAAAGGGAAAGACACTGTACGAAATGCTTCACAGTGTTCAACCACATCTTTCCCACCTGTGCACCTGGGGCTGTCGGGCTTTTGCCCATATCCCTCTTGAACTTCAATGTAAGCTTGGGCCCAAGTCTCAAGAAGTCTGTTTCATGGGTTACCTGCCTGGTGTCAAAGGTTATCACGTCTGGGACGTGGCCACTGGCCAGTTTTTCAATTCCAGAGACGTCATTCGATGAGAATCCTCACCACCTTCCATTCGCACCTCAGGATGATCCTCTGACTAATGTGACTTCCTCCGATTCTTCGGACTCTCGTCCACTGTCTCCTGTGCTGTCGTCTGACTCCTCTGATTCCAGCCCAGCCTCCCCTGCACCTCCTTGTCGCTCTACTTGGTCATGTATACAGACGACTGTAGGGAAGGCATACACCAAGTCATTGCAGGTTGTGCGTGAACGATTGGCAGCTCGTTGTGCTTTGGCAGTCAAGAAACCCCTTGTTGTCTCGACACCACAGCTCAATGGTCCGCTTTCACCTCTTACAGATTTATCCAATGATGACTCGAGCTCGAGTGTGGTTGGACCTCTTTCCTCTGCTGTGGTCATGCTCGTTGTCTCTGAACATGCCAACCTGGCTGTACGCAGTGATACCAAATGTAGCCCTGGTGATCCCTCATATGACATGTCCCTCCCTCTAGCTACGTATGAAGAGGCAATGTGTCGTTCTGATGCTGACAGGTGGAAGGCAGCCATGGATAGAGAGATCTGCATGCTGAAGGACATGAAGGTTTACAAGTTGGTCCCTCTCCCTTCCAGTGCTCATGCTATTGGAAGTCGCTGGGTCCTAGAGTACAAGGCAGGTGATGGAAAGGGTGGCCCAGTGGAAAAGGCTAGGTTCGTGGCAAAGGGCTTTACTCAGGTTCTGGGACGCGATTTTGGACAAACTTTTGCTCCGGTTGCAAGACAAAGTTCCATTCGCATGATTGCAGCTATTGCTGCACACGAGGACTGGGAGTTACATTCTCTGGACATCAAACGTGCTTTCCTCCATGGACAAATTAAGGAAACCGTCTACATAAAGCAACCTCGGGGTTATGAGGAGTACGGACCTAATGGGGAGGAACTTGTCAGCCTACTCGGCTCATCTCTTTATGGGATCAAACAAGCAGCCTATGATTTTTATGAGACACTTTGTGCTGAGTTGGAAGGGCAGGGGTTCTCAAGAAGCAATGCTGATCACGCTGTCTTCGTTTTTCGCAAGCCACAGGTGGTCTGTTTGACTGCTTGGCATGTCGATGATGGTCTAGGGGCTTGCAGTAGCACACGTTTCCTTGCAGAGGTCAAGCATCGTCTTCACTTACGCTTCGGCATCTCCAACATGGGTCCCGTCACCAAGTACTTAGGCATCCAGTTCGAACATGATCAGAACACCCGTGAACTCTGGCTTCATCAGGGCGAATACATAACTCATCTTTTGCAGGAGTATGATCTGGCAGACTGTCACCCAGTCCTGCTGCCGATGGACCCTACGTATCCCTACCTCTCTGACACTGACGCTGCTAAACTGGTTGATCCACCTGACCTTGCCTCCATTTACTCCAAACTCATTGGTGAACTCCTCTACCTCTCCATCTGCACACATCCGGATATCTCGCTTTCTGTTCAACATCTCTCACAGTTTCTGTCTTGTCCAACTGCACGACTTTTAGCTGCAGCAAAATGGATCCTGTGGTATCTTGCTGGCACCATAAGTTATTGTCTTCATTATGGCGAGTCCACATGCAATGCCCTACTTCACGGTTTTAGCGACACCGACTGGGCTACCAGTCCTGAAGACAGCAAGTCTGTTACCAGCTATTGCTGGTTCTATTATGGGGGCGCAGTTGCGCATTCGTCCAAGAAGCAAACCACTCAGGCTCTCTCTTCAACAGAGGCCAAGTACATGGCGATCACGGCAGCCATGCAGGAGGGACTCTGGATACACTCATTTCTTCACTCACTTGGTTTCTCAGTACCTGCCCCAGTCTGCTTGTATGCAGACAATGCTGGAGCCATAGCTCTCTCTCATGAAGCTGCTAACAATCATTGCACGAAGCACATAGATGTCTGTTATCATTTTTGCCACATGCATATCAAGTCTGGAACTTTTGTCATGGAGTGGCTGGCCTCCTCGTGCAACACTGCCGATGTTCTAACCAAGGCCCTTCCTTGTCCTGCCTTCACATGTCATGTGGCAGGTCTTTCTCTGGTGTCCCATTGAGGGGGGGGTGTGTACTGGTTCAACAGTTCATTTCATTTCTTTCTTTCACTGTTTTTCTTCTTTTGTCCGGTTGACTTTCTCTTCCTTCCACGTGTTCTGTTGAGGGGGCGTGTTGGCATTCAATGGTCACGTGTCGAATGCGTCAGTACTTAAGCCTTAGTTTGTACATGTTTGTCCCTCAGTTGTTTGTCTACACAACTGAGGTGAGCGTTGTTAGCCCCTGAGGGCGCTGTTGTACTTATATCATGTTGTAGTCATACGGGTTCAGGTACAACACTAATACAGTTGTTTGTCTACACAACTGAGTTGTATGGGTTCAGGCTTCTACAAGAGGGATCATTGGGGCTGGGTGCCACAGGAGAGGCAGAGGGCCCTTCATCACCTCTGCCAGCCTCAGAAAGCGTCCCTACATAATCTCTTTGGGGGATGTAAAAATGCAGAGATGCACATGATGCCAATGAACATACCCTCCTTTAGGGGCCACAGCCATAAACTTGTGCTTCTTGGAAAGAGAAGAGGCAGAGGTACCAACACTTGTCTTGGATTCCACCACACCAACATTAAGTGCAATACTTTTGAGGTCCACCTGAAGGCTGGCTGTTGATGCAGCATCAGAAAAATGACCAATGTAAAAGACAACCGAATTCTGATTTGGTACAGGAGTCTTCACCCAATGTAGACATGCGGAGTCCAACACACAACTGCCAGCGACCATAAACAATGTATGCATGAACACAAAAGAGAACTTGAATGCACCAGACATTAGAGGTCATCCTAGTGTCATGCATGTAATCAGTGGAAAGTATGCCAAATGCCTTGGATGTCCCATCTGGTAAGGTCCTCATTGGAGCAGTTACTGAACCCAAACCAACAACCATAGGATAGGGAAGGTCAGGGACACTGTGTTCATAGGTGTCCAGACTGGGATCACTGGGTACAGAAATGATGGATATACCCTCGAGGAGAATCAGATCCTGTGGGACAGCAGCAGGTATGGACATTTTTGCAGAGACGAAGGTGACAGTATTGTCAGGAAGGGCAACATCATTAAAAGGACTGTATACACGAAGCATCGCAGGGAAAATGACACCAGAAGTACACTGGATAGTAGTTTTGTAGACACAGTGGTACATGGCAGTGGATGAACTGGTCCTAAAGGTCTTCACACGGTCTCTGTTCACAAGCACAAAGAACCCAAATACCATGCTAGCAGACATCAGTAGCAAGAAATAGACAGAGAACAATGCAAAGAACAGCAGCAGATGCAAAATATATGGAGGTGTACCCCTAACAATGCCATTGCCAAATGTGGCCACTATGCGTGCAGAGCAAGATCGGGGGTGAATGCCTTGCCAAACATGGCCACTATGCCCACAGAGCAAGATCAGGAGGAGTCATACCCCTAACAGTGGTATTGGCAAACATCACTGCTATGCCCAAACAGCAAAATTGGGGGTCTGATGCCATATGACATCACCTCATCAAATGGCGATTGGCATTGACACAATGAAAGAATACCTAGTGAGATAAGCATCAGAGGAGAAACATTGTATATGGGACGATGATGCAAACACACTATGCTGGCAATGCCCAGGAGGAGCAGAACCCCAAAAAGCTCAGATCCAAACAACCGAGCACAGATACATGTCATATGGATAATATAGTAGTAATATGGCACACTGGGATGATAAAGCTCCAAAATTTGGAATAGTACAGATAGTCTCAGTTGCCTATATGCTAAAAGGTTAAGTCCTGAAAACCACAAGTCAAGGGTGCAGATTAATGAGATTGCTGTAAGAGACACTGAGACTCCAGAGACAAGAAATGGAGATTCAGCTGCCAGAGATGATAATGTGGACTCAGTGCAAGTTGGTTGAAGAAGCACAGCTGGCCAGTGGAGCTAGTCAGTACATGGGCTGAGATCAAAGCTTGCAAAATGTCTACTTACTTGCATGTTGGGGTAGTGGTGGTGAACATCAGCATCATCATTGGGGCAGCTACAGCGAGTGTGCAGTGTGACTTGCAGAAAAGGGTCATAGGCAGCCTCAGTAGTGACTCAACTAGTGAGAGAACAGTATAAAAAACATACTGTACTGCTAAGTGTGCTCTAGGCACTTATGTAAGCATAAGGAACTTGCACTGAAATCTAGTATCACACAGGGGTGATTCAAACTCCAACATGACTATGTGGTACTGTGAAATGCTGATGAGTAATCCAAAACTTGGAAATTTTTCATAAAGTCCCATGTTTTCTGTTGCATGTAGCCCTCATGCCCCATCACCATGACCTCACACTCACAAAAATCAGAGGTGACCCTTTTTTTCACCTGCTGATCACTGTTGTCTCTCACCCTTCACTTCTTGAAGTCCTCAATGCTGAATATATTGGTACCTGGCATACCTGTCAGAAGCACATCAGCAAAACAGTCATTTTGGGACAGGGTCACAGTCACTACAGTGTCACAGTTCAAAGTTCTGGAGCAAATACTGCTCTAAATACAGCATTTTCTGCACTTCTAATGTATGAAACCACATATTTAGGACATATACATTCATACAAAAATATATTTATAGTCTAAAATGTAGTACTTAATGAGTTGGCAACCACTGTGCAGCACTGTACAGAGGGGGACCTTCCTGTCACACTGTGGGACTCTGTGGTGGCTGTACAGCACTGCACAGTCACAAACTGTTTTGCTGATGCAGGGCTTATCTAGATAGGCTATCTATATGGTTACCTGTGTATTCATGTGTGTATGTAGTTATAGATAAGCAACTAGTATATAAGATGCAGGGCAATGGAGAGAGATCTCCATTGAATTATCCCCAGTATCTGGTCTCTGCCTAGCTCTGCTTTAAGTTGGACTCAGGCATCTATGTATGTCCAAATCTCAGTTACTTTGAACAAACTTCATGCCCCCATGTGCAGGTTTTAGTGTTTTGCTGGGCCTGGCCTCAATCCCTGACAAGCTAAGCCCATTGTGAAGGGCTCTGAGTTGCATGGTCTACCCTTTCCTCCTCCCCCTCAACATTGCATGTGTGATATCTCAACTGCTGTTCATCTGGCCCTCTCATCATTTGGATTCTACTTGCTGATGTAGAAAGGGGCTGTAGACAGCCTCAGCAGTGACTCAACTACTGAGGGAATAGTACCAAAACTATAGTACTATGTGCACTCTAAGTCTGACAGCTGAGACCTTTCCAATGGTGTCTTTCATATCACTGTCACTACCACCATTCCAGAATTATGGGACTCTTTGTGGGTAGTGTTGGCAGGACCCTAGGTTTGGTACAGAGCTGTGGACCTGCAGATGGTACTAATGACTGAAAATACTGGCCAGACCAGGGATTGAACCTGGGTCCTCCCACTAGTACTGGGGTGCCTTACCACTAGGCTACCTGACTGTTCCTACCCTGTCTAGAGTGTGGATTCTGATCCCAACACTCCCCTTAGAAGCCACACTCACCCCCTCCATAATTAGGTACAATGGGAACTGCTTGGCTCACACCTGGCCAACAAACCCAAGGACATCCTTATATGAGTGGCCTTTTGTGTGCTTCTAGTAGGGACCAGCTTCCAGTGCCATCAGGGCTCATAACCTAATGACTGAAAATACTGGCCAGACCAGGGATTGAACCTGGGTCCTCCCACTAGTACTGGGGTGCCTTACCACTAGGCTACCCAACCATTCCTACCCTGTCTAGAATGTGGATTCTCATCCCAACTGGTACAGGGTTTCCACAGGGTGGGTACAGACCCTATGGACCCTACAGACTCTATAGATGTAATCTTTCTTTTGCCCATATCTCATCCAAAAATGGACATATTGATAACATAATCATACTAACATGATCACGACATCACATACTACAACTTTCATTATGACATCATGGCTGTACAATCACTCCATATAGTAAATCTATTGCAAGAGCTATGAGCTGGAGTGACTTGAAGATTTGTGATGAAAATAGGGTCACATGACCATGGAAAATGTACAGTCACACTGGGGGCAAAAACCAATGTTTAGTAAATAAAACATTGAAAAAGCAGATACTATGTTTCAAAACACAAAGAGAACATGGTACAAATATTTAATCTTCTTAAACATAGTATCACTTTCTTTCATGTTCTTTTACTGTTTGTGGCTCAAGTATTGGATAATGCCTCCAGTGGTCAGCAGCCATATATTAACCCTTCATCTCTTGTTTCCACTTCTCTCACTCATCTCTCACTCATCCCCCTCCCATTACCTCTTGAGCTATAGCTTAGCTCTGGGTCCCTTGTCCTTCCTACCCCCCTTTTGTCTTCACTACTGGTATAGGTGTAATAGCCCTAATGCCACTAGGGTCTAGGGCATAGTAGTTACCTAGTGCCTACATTAGTTATCATAGAATAAAATTGATCCACCTGAATATGATAACTACTAAGTGGTGTGAATTTCAACATAACTAGTTGCACTAGCTTAAAGGTATACTGTTCTATGTAGTCAAAAGAGTATGAATAAAAAAGATTTATGGATAGATGTAGGATCTACTTAAAACAGTCTGCACACTATCCATGCATTTTTGACTATCCATGCCAAAAATAAGTTCAAAAAGTACAAATAAGCATTGTCTGCTTTACTGATGGGTAGGGGCCACAGGATGGACAAAGTCAGAGTTGTCATTGGGTGATAGCAAAACCATGGGTGCAAGCTCAAATGTGTTGTGCAAATAACACATTTCCTATTTGGCTCTTGCATACTAATCAGGAAAAACTGATAGTGCAATATTTGATATAATGCATGAATATTGAATATATAGTGAAGTGTAGCACTATTATAACTATAGATGTCACATCCATGACACGTGTGTATAGTCCAGGCCTGAGTCCGAGGACTTCTGGCTCAGTCCAGGCTCTCGGAAGTCTGCTGTGGAACTCCATTCCATGTTTGTTTATAGTTTTGATCTGTTACTCTGTTCTGTTCCATATTTAGAATAGTTTCTTCCTGCCACTATATGTCTAACTGTTTTGGTGTTTTCAGTCTAACCTTCAGACTTTCAGATTGTCTGATACTCCAGTACAGCCTGTAGGAACATTGTCAATGTTCTGTACTGCCTTTTGGAGTTTCAGTACCTGGACATTGCCTCAGAACGTTCTCTGTAGTATATAAGCCTCTGTACATATGTTGTAGGACCTCAGTTCAAATATTGAATAAGATACTCATCAATCTCACTCCACTCTGACTTCTGGAACTCTGCAAGTTCCAAGTGTACAAAGTTGTATGCTACTCCAACCCTCCGGACTTTGCCCCTCTGTCTACCTCTGACCTTGGACTTCTCGGAGACCGTTGAGAACTGGTCTTGACAGTATATTCGAACTCACACTTGCACAAGTTCACCAACCAATTCCACAATGACTATGACTACTTGACTTCACACTTGTTCAACAGTGGCAGAAGCCACAGAGCGAGCAGCTGTCACCAATATTCACCAATCAAATGCTCAGATTGCATTGGCCAGTAAAAGGTGCACTCTGCCATCTGTTAGCCAATTCTGTAGCTTCTCTGCTAGAGGGGAGCCAACCCCCATGCCTACCTAAAGAGCTGGTCCGTCCAGCAGATGATCAGCATCAGTGCCTTGTTGTACTCTGGAATTCCCCAGAGGATATGAGCCTGGTGGTGATGGCCCAGGAGGTGATGATCCCAGAGATGATAATCCAGATGGTGACGAAGGCGATGAAGATGAAGACAATAACCCATTTGTGGATGCCCCAGATGAACTAGAGCCCCAACTGGTGGTATTACACAATCTAGCTGCTGCAGTTGATCGCCTCTTGTGCTCCACCTGTAGCTCTGGAGAGCCTTCCTCTTCTAGGGCCAAAGTCCAAGAACCAGACACTTTTGATGGAACAGATCTGAAGAAACTCTGGACCTTCTTGGTCCAGTGCGAGTTGTGTTTCCAGGATCGCCCAAAGGCCTTCTGCCAAGATAGAAATAAGGTTACATTCGCCCAATCGTACCTGAAGGGCATGGCCCTTGAGTGGTTCGAACTGGACCTTCTTAACACCAGAGATCCAGCAGACTGTCCCTTGTGGATGGACAGTTGGCTGGACTTCATGGCGGAACTCCAGACCACCTTCAGACCACATGACCCCATCGCTGACACCAAGCACCAACTTGATCATCTTCGCATGAAGGAGAACCATTGTGTCAACCACTATGTGGTTGACTTTAACCATTTAGCCTCTCAGATCCAAGGACACAGAGATGGTGCTCTCTGTCATTTATTCTATTCTGGACTTCTGGACCATGTCAAAGATGAGCTCAGTAGAATCGGTAAACCAACCACCCTAAATGGCTTGTGTACATTGTCACAGGAAATCGATGCTTGCTACTGGGAACACAAGGATGAGGTCGCACAACAGACCAAGTCCTCTGGGGGAAGCTCTGGTACCAGTACCAGTAGTAAGCCCAACCCCAGCAACAAGGGTGATAAGCAGAAGTCTGGCTCTGGAACCCAGCCTTCTACTATCAGTACTCCAGCATCATCTAGCTCTACCCCAAAATTGTCCAACAATCAGTCAAACTCCAGACAAACCTCCACCCTCGCAAACAAGCTTGGAAAGGATGGCAAGTTGACTCTGGCTGAACAAAAGAGACATTTTGAGCAGAACCTCTGCATGTTCTGTGGAAATGCTGGACATAAAGCTAAAGAGTGCCCCAGGTCTACCTCCCATGCAGCCAAGGCCCATGCAGCCACAGCAACCAAGTTGGAACCCAAGCTGACTGCCTCCGCTGAGGCAAAAAAATAGAGAGCAGCTCTCAGAACTCCACACAGCCTGGGAGTTGTGTTGATACCAACTGTGCACCTGTGGAGGCACGCCTCAACGTGTCCACTCTTTCGAATCCAATTTCATTGAAACCATCTGTGACCCTCGATTCTTACAGTACTCCAGAAATTTCAGCCTTAATAGACTCAGGTTCAACCCACTGCTTTGTAGATTCCATTTTTGCCAATATGCACCACCTTTCCACATATTCCATTCTGTCTCTCATCCTCCATTTGTTCAACGGTGTGACAACAACATCCATCAATAAAGCTGCTAATCTTTCCGTCCATTTCCCTTCCAGAGATGTCACCGATGGAGTAGGAAAGACCTGCTCGCTCGCCCGAGACTGTCCTCGTTGTCACGATGTATCTACAACATGCTCATCCATCGCCATGTCTGCTCTGGCTGACTAAGCCCTCTCTGCGTCTGGGTGCTCCCCTGCCCCCTACTACATGTGGCCCCCTAAAAAAAGACCAGCAGCATCCTCGTCGCCATCTTCGTCTGCCTGCTCGTGCTCTCCCTTCTCGCTCCTCTTCTCCTCTCCTCTTCCGCTCTCCTCGCCTCTCTCTTCGTCTCTCGCCTCGCCTCTCTCACTTCTCACCTCGCCTCTCTCTTCATTACGGACTTTCATCATATACACCTCTTGTTCTTCGTGTAGCTTTGTGCCTGGGCGCGGCTCGAATGTGCGAAGCCGTCGTGCGCTATACTCCCCAGGGAGGTGTACACCTTGTACTGTTTCCAGCTTGTATGCGTTGCGTAGTCGTTCTACTATGCGGTGCAGGACTGACCACTTTGGAATGAGTTTCCGATCTGTTTTGAATGTGTAGTCAGTATCGCTGCAATAGACCTGCACGAGTTGTCCTTTGTGAAAGACTACTTCTCCTGGGTGCCTCTTTCTGACTCCTCTGTCGAACGTGCATTTGCGTTTGATTGCATGTTGTACCGCTGCATCATAGCCATCTAGCCGTTGCTGTTCTGCATAGGCCATGTGCGCTGACGCTTGGACTATGCCGACCGGCATGCTGCTATCCTCCGGTCTTGTCCGTTTCGTGTCTACTATGAGACCTAGTAAGAGCTCTTTAGGCGTGTGCTTGAGGGCGGGTAGTAGACGGTTGTTTAGCACTCGTACAGCGTCGTCTAGATGGTCTGTCCATGTTCGTGGTAGGCTATCCCAGGTTGCCAGGTTATTGCCGTCTTCCCCAACGTTCGGTGCGCAGAGCCGTTTGAGTACATGTAGCAGAAGCTTATTCGTGCCTTCTACTAGTCCATTAACCCACGGTGAGTATGCCGCTACTATGTGATGTTGACAAGACCACTTAGCACAAAATTCTTTTACTGCATGGTTGTCGAAGTGCTTCCCGCCATCCGTCATGAAGGTTTCTGGGGCCATGTACGAGTTGAATATTGTAGCTAGGCTGTCGGTCGTTGTTGTTGCGGTTCCCGCCGTTTTGAACTTGGTGACCCACAGGTGCTGCGAGAACGTGTCCAGGAACAGCCCTAGCGTGTGATAGCCACCTTTTCCTTGAGGCATGCTAAGATAGTCGCCAACTAGTAATTCAAACGGGTGCCTGTGTGTGACCGGTTCCAGTAGTGAGTGTACATGCAATGGTCCAAAATTTTTGCACTTAGCGCATTTTGTTATTGCGTTCATGATTGACACGTCGAGTTTTGGGGAGAAGTACTTGTCCGTCAACGCCATTTTCAACGTGTCACATCCCCAGTGTCCTCCCGTACTATGTATTACGTAGGCTTTCTGTTCTGCTTCCTCTCGTGTTATACATTCCGTTCAGCTTCTTGGTCGTATGCTCGTTCTCCCGTATATTCTCCACAGGCGTCCGTCTTCGATGATGTACTGCGAAGCCCGATGCCTTGCTTTGCTACGGTCTCTCGGGTTTGCTGCTGTGTCCACGTTGAGTATGGCATTGACGACTTCCAAGAACATGGGTTCGTTTATGAACTGTTCTCGTAGTTTTTGTTGTTGTTCGTCTATCCGTTCAATTGCGAATACATCGTTGACTATATTGGTTAGTGCTTTGGGTTCCGGGTTGACTGACCATTCCGCCCCCTCGCCTTGAGTGTGGTCTATATTGTCCCATTGTCGGCTGAGTCCATCTGCTACCACGTTCAACTTGCCCGGTATATGTCATACTGCCACTATGTTGTGGGCCAGTATTCCGTCCCTCCAGCGTGCATGCGCCACTGTCATGTTGTCGTTAGTTAGTACGTCCTTGAGTGCCTGGCAGTCTGTTTCAATTTCCACCGGGTACCCCCATATAATGTCTGCGAAATGGTCGAGGCCGTACTTGAGAGCCACAAACTCCAGTAAGAACGGTTTGTATTTGCGTTTGGCTTCCGAAGTTCGCTTTGAGGCGAACGCTATTGGGACCTTCTTGCTGATCACCTTTCCGCTTGGTGTTTGCATCTGTACTCTTTGTGTTAGTACGGCTCCCAATCCTTCCTGGCACCCATCCGTGGTGACCGTGAATGGAGTTCCATCGTACTTCGGTGCGTGCAGTGTTGGTTCGCTAGTCAGTGCTGTCTTGAGCTGCATGAACGCCCGTGTATGTTCCATGGTCCATTTATCCACTAACTTATGGTTGGTCATCGTACGCTGGTATGTTGTCTTGGTTGCCGGGTGTGGGACTTCGACCTGTTTGATTAAGTTGTGAAGTGGTCCTTCTATTTTCATGTAGCCCTTGATTAGGTCCCTGAAGTGACCCGTTAGTCCTAAGAAGGAGCATAAATTCAGTGCATCTTCTGGCTGCTTCCAGTTGATGACGGCAGACAACTTAGCTAAGTCCGGTTGTACGCCTTTTCTGCTTACTGCGGCTCCGGCGAACATTGTTTCCGTCATGAATAGCCTGCACTTCGATGGTGATATTGATAGGTCGTGTTCGCGGAAGCGTTGGAACACTTTTCTTAGCGTCGTTAGCATGCCTTTGAATGCGTTGTCTCCGCATCCACTGTCATCCACAAACAACTCTATCGTATTGTCCGCCAGTAGGTCGTGGAGCTTTTCCGTTACCACTGCCGAGAAGGTCGTCGGTGCTCCTGTCAGACCCATTGGCATTCTCTTGTACCAAAAATACCCTCTGCCTTCCATGAAGAAGGTTAGGTATGGCTTCCATTCATCTGGTACCATAATCGCGTAGAACCCTGATGCAAAATCGAATACGGAGACATACTTGTACCTGCTTAATCGCTGTTGCTTTGCCCATATGTCCCCTTGATGTAGTGGTGGTATTTGCATGACTTTGTTGAGCTCGCCAAAGTTTTGCGTTACCCTCCACTTTATTTCCTTGGGGTCTATATGTGTTCTTGATGGTTCTTCGGTCATACTTGCATTTGGAAACGGCAGTTCGATTCCAGCTTTCTCGCATTGCTCATTTAGCACGTGTTGTAGGTCTTCCAGTGTTAGGTTGACCTTGTCATCGTGCATTTTCTGTGTGAGTACTGTGGGCGTGACATGTTTGATGCGGGCCACATCTGCTGGCTCTATCATGTCAGTGTCTATCATTTGTTGAACCCACTTGTGCATGAACATTTTTTGCGGCAGTGATAACGACCGTTCGCATATTGTCATGGTAAATGACATGTTCGCCGGCACGTTGAGGTTGATCGTTGCTCCTGGTACTGGTACTACCTCTTTGATTGAGCACACGAACACGTCTGCATATTCTGCTATGAAGGTCTTGACTTGTTCCATTTCTGCTGGAGTAAGGTCATGTCCGATTGTCACTGTATTGAGTATATACTCGACTTGCTGGGGATTAAATGGTGCTGTTTGTCTTGTGAACACCTCCTCCGTTGGCTGCGTGATCGAGTATGTCTCTGTACCCGTGCTTGTGGGTGCTTTGTCTTTTGTTTTGTTTCCTCGTCTTAGTCGTTGTTTGACGTCTAGGATTCGGTGCCGACTTCCCATAATCTGTTCGTGCCTCAGGTCGTAGTACTTGTTGTGTAGTACTGCTACGTTATCTCCATCTGTTACTGTTAGTTGGTCAATACCGTAGTCGTGTTTTGCCTTCAGCGCTTGCAGCAGTGGTTGTCCAGCTAGAAACGCCCATCCTCCGCCGCTGTTGAAAACGATGAATGTTGTTTGCACTTCTGCTGTTCCAACTTGTACTGTCTGCCCATTGGGCCGTTGTTGGAACTATAGTGCCATTAGCCATTCTTAGTACTTGGGAGCTGTGTGTCCACCCCCTTAGTCTATGTTTGACCGCATCGAAGACCGTTGTGCACATAGCATTTATCATTGCCCCATTGTCGAAAAGGGCTCGTAGTCGTACCAATTCTCCGCTATTGCTCTTCACTGTGACTCCATGTATGAATGGGATGGATTTGTTCTCGAGGTTCATCGCATCGCCCGTTTGCGATAGCATGGTGTACATATCGAACGTGTTGTCGTTTTCGCCGTTTGATACATGTACGTTTATATGTGACACTCGAGATACGTTTGGCAGTCTGTGGGTCGTTGTTCCGTCCGCTACAACGACTTGTTCCCATTTTCCTGCTCCTCCACGCTGATCAGTCTGACGTCTGCTGCCGTGGCCCTGTTGTACGATCCTAGTGCTCTACCACACATGGCTCTCCATGCTGTTTCTCATGAATCCAGTCACATCTGATCTCCCACTGGTACTGGGCAGTCACGGCTTGTGTGCCCATGTGTTCCACATCGGTAGCACTCTCCTGAGCAGATAACTGCCGTTCCTGGCCTGAGTGGGAATGGCGTATTTTCCGATACCCGTGAGTTTTCACCATGCGTTCTCGCCCACTGTGCCACCTGTGCCTGGTATGCTCTCCATCCATTTGCATCTTCCGAATGATGTGGTAGTGCATTTAGATTGTTGCGGATCGTTTCTTTCTGGGCATCTGTGAGTGGACCCGTAGTGGTCGGTGGGCGTCTGGATTGTTGGACTGCGAACCGTGTGTTCGTACTGGTTGGGGGCTGCACTGGCGTCCGTGTCTGTTGAGACTGTGCTTGCACTGTGAGTCTTTGAAGGCACGTTGTGATGTCTGCGATGGACATTTTTTGTTGTTGAAGGATTCAATTCTCTCTCTCTGTCTCCTCCTTTCTTCGCTCATCTGCATCCTCTTTCTCCCTCTGAACGTCCTCTATGTCCAGATTCTTCACCGCCTTCGTGAGATCTTCAAACGTTGTGTACTTCTGCGTTGTCAACTTTCATATGATCTTCGGCAGGTTTTTGTGGACTATCCTGACTAGGCCCACATTGCTCTCCACACCTGCTGCTTTTGCAAGTCGCAGGGCTTCCCTTGCCCATATGACGTGCATCCACGCCTTTGCCCCATTCATTTCCTTCGTCATTCCCACCTCATCGTCTTCGAACTTTAACACCAGTAGCTCCTCCTGATATTTCTCCGGAGTTTTCTCTGCCCGTGGTAGAGGCTCCCATCGCTGGTTGAACGCCTTGCTGAGCTCTGCCCATGACGACAGCTGTGATCCAGTTAGTCCATCATACCATGCCTGTGCTTCTGACCGTGGTGATATGTAGTCCTGCAATGCCTCTATTTTGTCCCCTTCATCTGCCACGCCTGCTAGTCTCATGATGCGGTTGAACGTGCGTAAGAACATTTGTGGGTCCTGCGCCTCGTCTTCATCCCCCTTGAACGGTTTTAGTGTCTCCATCGCTGCTGCTCGTGCTGCGTGGGATTGCGGTCCATTCCGTACAGTTGTTTGTGCTGGTGCAGCTGCGGGTGGGGTTACCATTGTGAGTGGTGGGGCTGATGTACTGAATGAGCCTGGAAAGAGTCGCTGCGATGTGGTTATCGTTGGGTTATACGTTGCTGGTGGTCTACGTGTCCCAAACCATATGTTGTCATATGAGTCGGGACTTTGGGTTCTGGATGGGGGGTTTGCTCTTATGGATGTGTAGTCTGGTGGTGAGCCTGGTTCCAACTCCCTGTCTGGAGCTAGTCCGAGATCGCTGTCAGTGAATGGTGTGCTTAACGGTGACGGGGTTTGCGACGTTGCTGTGGACGTTACGCGTACGAAGCGTCCCCGCTCGTCTCTAGGCTGCTCTCATCTGGACGACAGGTTGGTCAATAGTCCGTTTGAATGCCACCTGTACATTGTCTGGCAGGTTGCTTCAGCAGTTCTCGTTGCTTCTGTATTGGGGCGGTGCATGTTCGGTGTCTGTGGGGGCATTCGGCGTTATATTGGTGTTGTGCAGCTTCTGTGCTTCTTTCCGGTGTTTCCTTGCTGTGGGTTCGAATGCACTCTTGTCACCACATTGGAGTAGGAAAGACCTGCTCGCTCGCCCGAGACTGTCCTCATTGTCACGATGTATCTACAACATGCTCATCCGTCGCCATGTCTGCTCTGGCTGACTAAGCCCTCTCTGCATCTGGGTGCTCCCCTGCCCCCTACTACACCGATATGACCTTCTATGTAACTCCACTGGATTCTGAGTGTAAGATTGTTCTCAGACATAACTGGCTCACCCGCTACAATCCATTGATTGATTGGGTATTGGGCAGTATTAAATTCCAGGACCTTACATCTCATTTGCCAGTGCCAATGTCACCCTCCATCTCAGAACTATCTCTGAGAGACTCTGGAGATACCCTCCACAGTTCTCCAAACTCCACTTCTCCACCCACAGTTGACACCTCTTCTCTGCCTGGCCTCTGAGCACCCAACATCTCTCTGATCAATGCTGCAGCTTTTCTGCATGCTTGTAAGCTAGATGGCTCACTACAGTTCTCCCTCCAGATTCAACCCCAAGATAACCCCAAACTCTGGGCTGCCACTGTGCAGGATGCACCAGACTTATCATCGGTACCCTCAGACTATCATGACTTTGCTGATGTGTTTAGTAAGGCAAAGGCTTCCACACTTGTGCCTCACCGAGAGTTCAATCTCAAAATCAAATTAGAGGAAGGAACTACTCTGCCATTGGGAACCCTCTACTCCCTCTCTCTGGTTGAGCTTACAGCTCTCCAGACTTTTATAGATGAGAACCTCACTACTGGCTTTATCTGCCCAACATCCTCTCCACATGCTGCCCCAGTCCTTTTCATCAAAAAGAAGGATGGGTCTCTTTGCCTGTGTGTTGACTTCAGGGGTCTCAACAAGATCACGATGAAGGATCGCTACCCTCTTCCTCTCATCTTGGACTTACTTGATTCACCTAGTCAAGCTAAAGTCTACACCAAGATTGATCTCCAACATGCCTATCATCTGGTACACATCACTGATGGAGATGAGTGGAAAACAGCCTTCTGGACTCATTATGGATCTTATGAATGGCTTGTAATGCTGTTCAGACTTACCAATGCCCCAGCAATGTTTCAACGCTTCGTCAACTCCATCTTTGTGGACCTCTTGGATGTTTGTGTCGTTGTCTACCTAGATGACATCCTCATCTACTCCAACAATGTTGAAAATCACAAAAGACATGTTTGCAAGGTACTTCGCAGACTCCAGCAACACAGCTTGTATGCCAAACCAGAGAAATGTGAGTTCCATTCAGAGTCCATAGAGTATCTCAGATTCTTCCTGTCTCCCAATGGTCTGACAATGTCTGAGGACAAGGTTAAGGCCATTTGTGACTGGCCCGAACCCCATAAAGTGAAAGATATCCAGTCCTTCCTCAGCTTCACCAATTTCTACTATCAATTCATTTATAACTACTCCGATATTGTGGTGCCCTTGACACATCATACCAGAAAGAACACACCCTGGAGTTTCTCCAAGGAGTGTCACCAGTCCTTTAACCAGCTAAAAGAAGCCTTTTCATCTGCTCCTATTCTCACCCACTTCCAACCCAGACTTCCGATAATGGTTGAGACTGATGCCTCGGACAATGCCATTGCTGGCATTTTGTCTGTCTCATGCCTGGACAATGAAATACATCCGGTGGCCTTTTATTCTTGGACCTTGACTGCTCCAGAGTTGAATTATGATACACATGACAAGGAGCTATTAGCAATATATGAAGCCTTCCAGACTTGGTGTCATTACCTCAAGGGCCCAGCACAACCTATAGATGTCATTACTGACCACAAAAATCTTGAGTATTTCTCAACCTCTAAGGTTCTCACCAGGCATCAAGCACGCTGGTCCGAGTACCTTTCCCAGTTTAACATGATTATCCACTTCCGTCCCAGTAAGCTTGGAGCAAAGCCCAATGCCTTAACTAGACAATGGGATGTCTACCCCAAAGAGGGGGATAGGGACTATGCTCGAGCTAACCCTCAGAATCTCCATCCCATTTTTACCAATGAACAACTGTTGAATTCCCTAAGGGCTACCTACTTGGAAACCCCAGTACTCTGTGCTAGCATGATTATGGATGTTGAACAACTCCATGCCAATATAAAGTCCAGCTTACCATCGGACCCCCTTAGCCAAATCCACCTCTCCAATTCCTCAAATCCTCTTTGGAAACTAGACGATACTGGATTACTACATCTAGATGGTTGTATCTATATACTGGATGTTGATGACCTTCGACTCCATGTACTCTGTCATAAGCACGATCATCCCCTTGCAGGCCACTTTGGACAAAATCATACACTCGAGCTTGTCTGTTGTGAATATACATGGCCAAGCATCCGAACTTTTGTCAAAGACTATGTCAAATCCTGCACTGCCTGTGTGCATGCCAAAACTCCAAGACACAAACCATATGGCATGTTGAAGCAATTACTGATCCTGGAGAGACCCTGGAACTCTATCTCCATGGACTTTATCAAACAGCTCCCAAACTCCAGGTCTCACACCGCCATATTGGTTGTAGTAGATCGCCTCTCAAAACAGGCAATCTTCATCCCCACCGATGACACCATCACATCCCCACAACTCGCCCAACTCTTCTTACTCCATGTGTTTTCCAAACACAGAGTTCCTTCCCATGTAACCTCCAACCAAGGTATGGAGTTTGTTTCCCACTTCTTCTGATCACTTGGCAAAGCTCTCGACATGAAGCTTCACTTCACTTCTGGATACCACCCTGAAGGCAATGGCCAAACTGAATGCACTAACCAAACTCTGGAACAGTACCTATGAGTCTATTGTAACTATCAACAGGACAATTGGTCTGAGTTACTACCACTTGTGGAGTTTGCTTACCACAATGCTCTGAGTGCCACTACAGGAGTTTTGCTGTTCTTTGCCAATAAGGGATATCACCCAAATGTCACTGTCCATCCAGAACGAGATCTGATGTCTTCTTGGGCATGAGACTATGCAGTGGACTTAGAGTCTCTGCACATGTACCTCTGAGAAGAAATGGCAGAAGCCCAGAAAAGGTACCAAGGTCCAGCTGATGCCAAACGAGCCCCAGCTCCAGACTTTCAGATCAGAGATTCAGTGTATGTCAAAGCCAAGTATTTCAGGTCAAACAGGCCTTCGAAGAAACTCTCAGAAAAGAACCTCAGTCCATACCTGATCATCACCCATGTTGGATCACTATCCTTCACTATTCGACTACCTGACTCTATGAAGTCCATACACCCCATATTCCATGTCTCTCAACTAGAACCCACAACTCCAAATGTTATCCCTAACCATGTCCAACCTCCACCTCCACCCATTGAAGTCGACAGAGAACCAGAGTTTGAGATAGAAAGGATCTTGGACTCCAAACTGGATTGCCGAAGATGATGTCCATTGAAGTACTTGGTCAAGTGGGCTGGCTATGAAGGTACAGATGAAGAAACGTCCTGGCTCATAGCTACTGAATTAGGAAACGCCCCTGACCTAGTCTCGGACTTTCACAAAGTGTACCCAGACAAACCCAGTCCATTAAACTCCATTATACAACACTTCTGAGTCTTCAGACTCTCCAAGCACAAACTCTGTCACTCAGAACTTAGGAGGAAAAAAAAGAAAGTGAAATTCAGATGGGGGTTGACACAAGCTACAACATGACTATGAAATGCAAAAAATGAAACAAAAAAAAACAGAGAAGAAAGTCCACCAGTCCTAAGCGTCATCCTCATTCATGGCATGATTGATCAGCAAGGTGGTCGTGGTCCTCAGTACCTCAAAGGACTCTTCCAGGACTCCAGTTAGGTCCTGTGTGTCCTTAGTGGACGCCTTGATGGCTGCCATGTTCTTGTCAATCGCTTGCATGATCTCTCCAAGACGCCTGTCCAGGACTTCAGCTATAGAGTCTTGCTGTGGAGGCAACACTTGAAGCATCTGAGGCTTTGGCACAATCTCTACATCCAGTGTCTCATCCATAGCCTCGTCATTACTGTCTCCAGCATCTCCGGACTGCTCGACCCTCCTCTGATGTTTCCTCCTTTCTCCACCTTGAGGGGACATCACCACCACCATTCATTTCTCAGAGTCCATTGCTCAGATGGACAGGTCACATTTGGCCTTACTTTTCTGACACCGAAGACACAACTTACTACATCCCATGCCGGGCACACACTCCTCCCCAGCCTTAGTACATGCAGAGCATGCCTTGAACTTGACACTCACCATGCTACCCCTGGCTGCCATCTGCTGAAAGGGAGTTCCAGACTTGTTAGAACAGAACTGTAAGTGATGGCATCATCACTCACCGATGACCCTTCTCCCTGCACCTTCCACATCTCATTTTCGAGCCATTGTTTCTCAGCCTCTAACTCCCAGGCTTTCTTTGCCTTGGCCACCTTCGCCTCTGCAGCTTCCCTCACTTGCTTAGCTTGCTCTGCTGCTACTTCCCGAGCCCTCTGCTCTTCTTCTTCAGCCTCAAGTGCCTCCTGCAGTGTGGCATGCTGGTGCTGCTGATACTTGTCATACTTGGCCAGCTTGGTGGCCACACTATTGCCAGGCTTGTCTTCTAATTCCTCTGTGGTCAGCGTAGACCAGTTCACAATGGCTGGCTTGGTGGTAGGAACAGTTGTTGATGATGAAGACATGATGATTGGGAAAATGGAGGTTGAGATGTGTAAGAACTCCATTGAGTCTTAGTGCTACGAAAATTTTTCAGACTCCAACAATGCGGACTTCAAAAACCAACACACACACATTGATACTTCAATGCCTCAAGGGCTCAGCCTAAGAGGAGGATACTGTCACATCTGTGACACATGTGTATAGTCTGGGCCTGAGTCTGAGGACTTCTGGCTCAGTCCAGGCTCTCGGAAGTCCACTGTGGAACTTTGTTCCATGTTTGTTTATAGTTTTGATCTGTTACTCCGTTCCATTCCATATTTAGAATAGTTTCTTCCTGCCACTATATGTCTAACTGTTTTGGTGTTTTCAGTCTAACCTTCAGACTTTCAGATTGTCTGATACTCTGGTACAGCCTGTAGGAACATTGTCAATGTTCCATACTGCCTTTCGGAGTTTCAGTACCCAGACATTGCCTCAGAACATTCTCTGTAGTATATAAGCCTCTGTACATATGTTGTAGGACCTCAGTTTGAATATTGAATAAGATACTCATCAATCTCACTCTGCTCTGACTTCTGGAACTCTGCAAGTTCCAAGTGTACAAAGTTGTATGCTACTCTGACCCTCTGGACTTTGCCCCTCTGTCTGCCTCTGACCTTGGACTTCTCGGAGACCGTTGAGAACCAGTCTTGACAATAGATCATGATGTCATAATGAAAGTTGTAGGGCTGAGTCACAGGACCATGGGAATATGCTTATGTCATTGAAATGCCCAAAAATGGATGAGAAAATTGCAAAACACCAAAAAAATTGATGTCTCAAAATTTTTTTGAAGGTGTCATAATGAAAGTTGTAGTACCTGAGAAGAGGACCATTGAGGTATGCTTACTTCATCTATCTGTGCAAGAGTGGTAGAGATACAGATAAAATACAATTAATGTTGTGTGGTCTCCATTTTTATTACCAAAAGTGTAGTGTGTGCTTTTTTGATTTGTTTGGTTGTGTTTGATTAAGAAAGTGTAGTGTCCTGCCAGTGCAATATTTGTCATATACTGAAATAGTGTGCAGTTATTTAATATATATTGAACTATAGCAACATTATAACTATATATCACCAGTTGCTTTAAATGTTTTCCCATGTGCAATAAATAGTTACAGCTCATAAGGCTTCTTTTATATCATTGTAGTGTACATTTTTATTACCAAAAGTGTAGTGTATGAAGTGTAGTGTTGTGTAGATTAGCATATGGTGACTAGGAAATGTGTGAGAAATGATTAGTAAGGTAAGACTTGCACTTGCACTTGAAGTGCTGCAGTGGCCACTGGTCACATGACTGTGGGAAGTTGAAATTTTCATGCATGCAAGCACACCATCTCAACTGCATCTCCTTCATCCTGCCTCCCACCTCTCCCCAATGCTGTCCCTCCACCAGATGAACCTCTGTTCCAACAGCAAGGTAAGATCCCTGGTGAGTCATCCTCCTACCACTGACACTCTCCCCACCCAGAACAGCAACATCTACAATGACTGCTGGGTAAGCCCCCCCCTCCCTGGCCCTCCCTCTCTCACCCTCCTTCACATCTAGCTCCTCTAGCACCACCACCTTAACCATCCTTCAAGGTATGTGATTCCCCCCCTCCCCTTCTCCAGTCCTGGCCCACACCACTTGGGTGCCATACTATTCCAGCCAAAGTTTCCAACACCTTGAGTGCACCTTGGGGCACAGCCAAGGGCATGGCCCATGGACCTTCAGAGAAAGCTTTGTGGCACACATCAAATTTTCCACTTGGGACAAATCCTTCCAGGGTTTATTACCAAGTAGAATCATGTGTATGTATTGTAGACATTGTGCCAAATGGATTTGTTGTTTCCTTCATAAAATGTGTGAACTAAAAGAAGCAAAAAGTGCAAAGTAGGCAAGGCTTGGGATGACAACATTGTGGCTCTATTTTGCTATTTAGCCCCCTTTTTAGATATATATCACTATATTTAATGGGCAGTGGTTGAGGTGCCATAGGTCCTATGGTTGTCACTATGGCATGTTTAGTATTATGTAAATAGTGGAATATAGCAATGTATAGTGGTAAAGAGGGAAAATTGGCACTGTCAGCTTTTCAGCTGGTCTGGGTGGCATAGCCACCCAGTAGTGTAGTCTGTGTGTGAATGAGTAGATAGGGCTGACAGCCAATTTGGTCTCCCACATGCAGTCACCCTTCTCCAAGGATAGGGGTCTGGTCAGCTAGGGCACAATTGGCTAAGAAGTGGCCTTGGGCCTGCAGTTTTGAGCCCATGAAAGCTCTCATCAGGGGGCTACACCACTACCCTGACTGCTGTCTCTCCTAAAGACACTTAGGTAGCTACCAACTAAGCCTTGCTCCTTCCCAGTGGGAGTTGGCCACTATGGGCATCCCACTGTGGGGTGTTATGACCCACTGGGGGGTTGGTCTTATACTCAGGGGACTTCAGGGCAGGCATGGGAAGCTTCCATGTGGGGCTGGGCCCATCTGGGGGACAGGGCCCTGCAGATCCACCCTGAGATTGGCCTGGTGCCCAGTATGCATTACCCAGCTTTCACTGGGCTTCCAGGACTTTCTTTGCTACCTTATGCCACCCCTTCCAGAGCCAACATGGACCAGGGCCCTGTTCACCATGACACTAGGCCATTTATGTAAGAGTAACACAGATCCTGATTAATACTAAAGACCAGCTCACCCCATGGCTTGCCATGGAGTGTGTCCACCAGTGGGGAAGGCACTGCTGTTTGTGATGTGCAACTATATTGCAAATCATGGATTACAGTTGCCACTCATCACTGTAAATGTCAGGATAATATCATGGACTACAAAACAACACATATTTTAAGAATCTGTTTAAAGGGACTAATGTCAAAACATGGAGTATGCCCATTGCAGCACTTGCACTAATTGCAATGTTGTTTATGAGGTGTCCATTATATGGTCAACTTTCTCATAATTTATGGTTCAGTCATGCAGCCAGATACTATATACATCAGCAAAGTTAAAAAGGCATCTATGCCATCTGAAGCAGGCTGGGGCAGGTGCCAGAGACTGCTCAGATGCTGTAGATATCTGCATTGACAGCTTCAAATTTAACCCACCAATCTGACATGTTTTTAGTGGTCTGTCATTATTCTCATCATGACTGTGTGGTGCAGCAAGAATACCTCAGATTGTCAGAAGTTGGCAGACCATCAGATGCTATATATACTAGACATGGCTTCTCCAGAAAGTCCTGTTTGCATTGGCCCTCAAATCATGGATTTTCTTTTGTTGAGGCTATCTGGTCCTACTTGTAATAATCACAAGTGCCATTGTCCATTGCATTAAATACAGTACATCAATTAAAATGGTAGCTGTAGTATGATTAAATGAATGCAAGGATTCCAAGAGTCCCCTGAGAAGCTAGCAAGACAATGGATTGAGGCTTAAAGATTCAAACACAATGTTTACAATTTACAAACCATTTATCAGATCATTAATTTAATTTGGCAATTTTTAGAACCAAACAAATGAAAGGGGGGCATCCTGGATCCCCAAAATGCAGACTGGAAACATGCTCAAAAAAGTGCCCCAATCAGCTGCAATGTTAAAATTCATAATCATATCTTGGCTTCATGGTAACCAGATCACTTCCAGTCTGTAGTTTTTGCCCTCCTTTTATTCATTTGGTTCTAAAAACAAAGCCAAATTGTATCACATGATGTGTCCCCCACAACTGCAAAATCTTTTCAAAGTGACCCCACATCAGGACACTTTTCAGCCACTGTATGAATGCCTGAACAGCACCATGTATAAAGTGGATAGCCCAATGCAATAATGAATATGCAACCTTACAAGATATCAGAAAATATTGTAGTACAGTATTTAATGTACAATGTCAAGTTAGGTTACTGTCTTCAAGCACTGATGCCACTTGTCCCCATGAACCATGTGACCCATGTCCAATTCTGTACAACAAGCATTTGGAATTACAACTCTGTTACAACTTGAGTGAAATGGCATCCAAAAAGTTGGTGGTAACCAAAGCAGCAACCTTCCACATGGACCTCTAAACCAGCCATCAGGGTGGAGCTTGACTGGTTCAAGCCAGTCATCAACATTGTCTGGTTGGAAGCCATGAAGGAGTTGTTCAGTGTCATGTAGTGTATGTGAAGGATCTGATGAAAAGCAAATAGGGTGTGCTTTAAAGCCTTGAGGTTACATGAATAAGTAAAGTCACAATACATAATAGAAAATACTCACTATCTGCCATATGGGATGGGACAAATATACTCTTTGGGCTATACTCAGATAATGACATCATTTGATGTCTGGCAATCATATCTTCATATATTTGAGTGTCCCATATCCTCATAGTGTTGTCAAATGAACCTGAGATGATCCTGTTGCCATCAGGGAAGAATGAAACCATGACCACTGGGCCAGCATGCCCCAGAGGAAGGCAGTAAATCTGAACACCTCTCTCAGCATTCCAGACCCTCACAGTTTTGTCAGATGACCCAGAGACAATCCTCTTCCCATCAGAGGAGAATGCAACTGACCAGACCCAATCATCATGCCCTTGAGAGGATCACCAATCTGTAGGCCTCTCTCAGCATCCCACATCCTCACAGTCTTGTCAAATGACCCTGAGACAATCCTCTTTCCATCAGGGGAGAATGAAACTGACTGAACCCCATGAACATGCCCATGGAGAGGGCTGCAAATCCGTACACCACTCTCAGCATCCCAAACCATCACAATCATGTCAAGTGACCCTGAGACAATCCTCCTGCCATCAGGGGAGAATGCAACTGACCGAACCCAATCAGCATGCCCATGCAGAGGTCTGCCAATCTGAAGTCCCCCTTCAACATCCCACACCCTCACAGTCTTATCAAGTGAACCTGAGACAATCCTCTTGCCATCAGGGGAGAATTCAACTGACCAGACCCAATCATCATGCCCACAAAGAGGATGGCCGATCTGCACACCTCTTTCAACATCCCAAAACCTTATAGTCCTGTCAAGTGATCCTGAAACAAGCCTCCTTCCATCAGGAGAGAATGCAAGTGACTGCACCCAATTGGTATGGCCCTGAAGAGGACTTCCAACTTGAACACCTCTCTCAGCATCCCACACCCTCACAGTCTTGTCACGTGATCCTGAGGCAATTCTCCTGCCATCAGGGGAGAATGCAACTGATCGAACTGAACCAGTATGCTGTTGAAAAGGATTGCCAATTTGAAAACCTCTCTCAACATCCCACACTCTTGCAGTTTTGTCAGCTGACCCTGAGACAATCCTCTTTCCATCAGGACAGAAAGCAACTGACTGTACCCAATCAGCATGCCCCTGCAGAGGGCTGCCAATCTGCAGACCTCTCTCAGCATCCCACATCCTCACAACTTTGTCAGCTGACCCTGAGACAATCCTCCTTCCATCAGGGGAGAATGCAACTGACTGGACTGAACTAGTATGCCCCTGAAGAGAGCTACCAACCTGTTCACCACTCTCAGTATCCCACACTCTCACAATCTTGTCAATTGAACCTGAGGTAATCCTCCTGCCATCAGGGGAAAATGCAACTGACTGGACCCAACCAGTGTGTCCTTGAATAGGGCTACCAATCTGCAGACCTCTCTCAGCATCCCAAATCCTCACAGTCTCATCTTTTGACCCTGAAACAATCTTCTTTCCATCTGGGGAGATTGAAACTGATTGAACCCAGTCAGTATGCCCCTGGAGAGGGTTTCCAATTTGTACCCCTCTCTCCACATCCCATATCCTCACAGTCTTGTCCTCTGATGCTGAGACAATCTTCTTGCCATCAGAGGAGAATGCCACTGAACAGACTATACCAGCATGCCCCACAAGTGGGGTACCAATTTGTACACCTCTCTCAACATCCCATATCCTGACAGTAGTGTCATGTGACCCTGATACAATCCCCTTGCCATCAGGGGAGAATGCAACTGACTGCACCCAGTCAGAATGTCCTTGAAGAGGACTACCAACTTGTACACCTCTTTCAACATCCCAAACCCTTACAGTCTTGTCACGTGATCCAGAAATAATCTTCCTTTCCATCAGGGGAGAATGCCACTGAATTAACATCACTGAATGCCCCTCTAAAGCTAGCTGGGCAACTATCCACTCTTCATGCCCTCCCACAGGAATGCCTACCAAGTGACAGAATTTTGGTTTGAGCATGTTTGATAGTCTTGTGTTTGAAGGAATAAATGGTAATGCAGATATATAAAGATGTGGGGCACTGTGTGCAATGGCACTGCCAAAGTTCTGGATGAACTTGATCTCATCTTGTACCATTCCTAATGCATCTTCAAACCCCACTTGGTCCTTTGATTGGAGTGTTAGAAGACTTAAATCCAAGTGTACAATACTCACCAGTAGCCATGTAGAAGTACAGACAAGGGCATTCACAGCTCTTCCAAACATGCCAATGATGCTCAAAATCTCCATCCAGAAGAGAATTTGTTCACTCCCCACAATGGTTCTGACCAACTCTGCCAAAACTGAATTAAAGGTAGTTTTCCCCAGGTGATTGGCCCAGAATTGGCAAGCATAGGATAGATGGGATGGAATGTATTTGTTGATTCTTTCTTGCAAATCAAGGACTTCAGAGTTGCTGAAATAAGAGCTTTCCAATCGGCAAATGTTGAATTGCAGTTCTTTACAAAGAATCTGCAGTGAAGCAAAGGCTAGGTCATATGGCCCAGAAGTATTGATGAAGTAGTCTCCACTCCGTGACTGATCCATCAGGAAGTCATAAAAAGATACATGGAGAGGGCGAACAGGAGAGGAATCACTGATGCCACCCAGTACCGGCGCCATGAACTCTAGGATGACAACAATGTCATAATGGTCCTCCTTGTCGGGAAAGTGTTTGCGCATGGACTGCAACGTTGCCATGGGCAGGGGCACCAATGTTGTCAGAATCTGCTGCATCACTGAGCGGAACCGTGCCAGGGATATCCTGTCTGTCGGTGGAATGGCACTCTCCAGTATTGTGGTATAAGTTTCGTCCAAAAGCATTCTACCCTCACCAGACCCGAGAGCAATGACATCGTCGAAGCGTTCCCTCGGACTTCGTCCAGCCCTTTTCCGTTTGACGAACTCGCAAGCCAACCGTGCCCATTCAAACAGGCCGTCCGACTTCTGAGTAATCTGATCTATCTCCTTGGGTCCAATGATATCCTCGAGGTGGCGGAGTTCATTAGAAACGAAGAGATGGATGTCATGTTCAACAGACGCCAAGGGAACGTCGTCCAGAGACATTACCGCTACGTGCTGACAGCCCCTAAAGGCATCCTCGATATCCGGTAACCGTCTTGACGTCAAAAGGATGCGGAAATTTGTGGGTAGGTGGGCAGCTTCCCGCGATGTGAGAAGGGACAGGATACGACTCCTTGATTTGTCCAGTCCACTTTCGTCCAATGCATCAACTACCACAACCACGTTCCCAATGATTGTTCCGTTAACCTTGGACAATGGTTCTAAGATGAGTTGCTGCCACTGCTGCATCACGTCTCGAGTAGTTTTGAGGGAGTAGTCCTTCGAGACGACCTCAACCAGTGCTCGCCGGAATGTGAGGTCACGGTCTGCCAAATCACGAGCGATGGTTGTCAGAATCTTCTCCTCGCGGTGTTCGACCAGCCTGTCCCGCGCAAAGCAAAAGCAGGATCCGAGTGCACCCGCGTCCTTGATCCACGCGGCAATCGTATGTGCAATAGCCGACTTTCCTCTTCCAGCCTGGCCCTGAAGCCACATGATACGAGGGGGGTCGACACGAGGGTCAGTGATCCAGTCAATGATGTGCTGCAAAATCTTTGTTCTCGTGCCTTCAAGGCATGTTTTGGCCGTGTCAAGACCTGCGCCACCAGCGTAAGCCATGCCTTCGAGGTTCAAGTCTTCCAATACGCGGTGCACATTGATCCGAATATCTCGGAACGTGCGGCAGTGGTACTGCTGCATTAAATCATTTAGGGTTATGGCGTAGTCGTCAATGATGGCCTGCGTATTGGAACGGATGTTTTTTCCTGTCCTTTTCCCTGAGAACGAATGGCATCGATACCATGTCGGACCAAGAAGGGTGCAGAAGGACTTACAGAAGCTCTTTGTCTCTGAATAGTTTTTAATGAACTGTGCCGCGTCACTTATTACCCTTGCAATCTTCGCAAGGGTATCCTTCATATTATCGATATTATTGATGATGTCTTCTTCGGAAAGAAATTCGTAGACAGTTCGGATCGTTTTCAGGAGGCCAAATACCGCCTTATCCAGATTCGCTTGTGTCATAAGCAACTACGAACCACCACGTAAGATGACGAATGTATGTATGTAAGACTGCGGGTGCACCTGTGAGGCGGCCGTCAAAATTGCCAGTGCAAGCTGGGCATAGGGGTGGACCTAAAGCATGCATTGTATCACACTGAATTGAAGAGCAGAAGAATGGATATAATTACCTTAGAAAGAGTCGTAACAACGTCGTTGAAAACTTTGAAAGGTCTGAGATATGTATCCGTGATGTGTTGGATGTCAGTGAATGCGGTGCTGGCGTCGGTGACAATACTGAGAGTGCGTTTGCGGAAACGTGTCATGGGGTTCATGTTGTTGAACGATCGAGTGGCGTCATCGATGCCCAGGGCAGGATCTGATTCTGTCCTATTGGTCGCTGTTCGATTCTGTCCCTGGTTAGCGTACTTTCGTCAGTTGAGCAGGGTGACATACATACATCCTTGCATGGAACTGCCCGGGGTTGTCCCTGCTGTTCCTCTAGTCCCTGACCTGGACTTGCACCCTCTACTTCCGGCACGATGGAACTTGTCTGACTGTGGTCCGACTTATGGTAGAAGCGCCTCATCCTGGCAAGCGTACCCCGAGAAGTACTGCCCGACACTTCGTTTATGGAGGTAGTACCATCCACGGGGGGAGATGGGGACGGTTCCTAGAGCAGATTTTTCGCTGTCGATAAGCACTATGGACAGAAGGCATGGATTAGCGTACCAAAGGAGATTAGATGTGGGACGGGGCTTCCCAAACTCGAAGAAGGTGGCGTTTCTTTGGATGATGGAGGCTCATTTAGAAACTACGGTTCCAATGAAGTGGACGATAGAGTTCGGTTCAACTGAGGAAAACGGCTGCAGGCAGCTGGGCGTCTATGGACATCACCTTTGGGCTCGTTGTACTCGGTTCAGTATCTTCGGCATCTCCCCTACGCCGCACGTTCACATCACGAGAATAAGACGTATTCACATTCAGAAAGAACGTAACGCACCTTTACACCCTGCAGGCGATCTTGTTTCAATGAAGCAAACCCTGGGTCCTAGCATCAACTCCACGAACGTCGGCCGTGACCTACTATGACAATATAGTTTGCCTACGGCGGGTCATTACCAGTGTTACCGGATGTGCAATTGGAAGGTGAGTTAGCGGGGCACAGTATCGAAGGGCCTGTCAGGGACCCTACGAGCGACACCGCAGGTTTGTAGACCGATACCGCACCCTGTCAGGGTACGGGTCTAACACCGACCCGACCATACCGGACTTGGTGTCCAGTGTCCACCACTACAGCACTATTGACACCGCGCCCGCCAAACTCCAACGTCTTGCAATAGTGAACTTGTGCCATGGTACAGCTGAGACGACACTAGTGACTTCTTCCCTTCCCAAAATATATTCAGGGGACATGTAATATGCCATGGTACCTTTTGCAACGTGACTTCTTCACGAACAGTTGTACTTCGAAATCCAAGTTCTCATTATTTCTGATTGGTACATAAAATTAGTAAGTACATATTTTAAAAAGTTCATGATAATGTCCTTGCCGTCCGCAACTCCGTTGGATTGGCGAGGGATCGCATTCGCAATTGTCAGAAGCATTGTGTAATCGTTGATCTCCCCTGCTGGCATTCATTGGCTCGACGGTGAGAACGACCGACGATCCAGCGTCTCAGTCCCATCTTCGGCTTCTTGTGTTGTATTCTTTCTCGATACCCCCAACTAGCTTCGTCGACGATGTCCGAGGCCACGACACCGACCGACACTCTCGACTCTGCAATCCGCGTCCAAGTATCGCCATCGCAAGCGTCCTACTTTGCAGGCGAGCCGTTCACGGTCACGATCACATTCACGAACACGCGCACGCCAGTGTCATCGCCCAGGGCGAGAAATAGTAGTAGCCATAACACGCATAGACGGGGTGCCCACTCCATCAGCTCTGCTCCCCTCGCGAGACCGCCTACGTCGCCTGGCATCCCCAGACCATCCGCAGGTGTTCCCCTGGCAACTGCAGCCACCATCGCCCGTACCCCGAGCAATGGGCATGCCCTACCCACACGGAAGGGGCTGATTGGACGACAGGATGCCTGCAGCAGTGGTAATAACCCCAAAGTAGGAGGCCAGGATGTGCTGGAACAGAAGAGGCGAAGTCTCATCGAAAAGTCGCGTTCGCTCTCGGTGGATATTCCTGCACCGGGCAACGACCTAGTGGTAGGCGAAAACCCAGGGTCGCAGTATGTCAGAGCGTACAACGAGTTCTCAGACGTGGCTGCAGGGTGAGTGTCTCTCGAGTCCCTTCGTATACACGGTTCGCTTCAAACGACCCCTTTCCAGGCACTACACCAACGACAGGCCCATCTCTACCTCGCACGTCCGACTTTCAGCTCCCCCACACCATCCACATGCACGCAAACAGTCCTTACTAGATGGACAGGCCAAGTTCAGCGAAGTACCCGCTCCACCGCCTCCACCCGGTCTGGCGAGTTCGTCAACGTCGACATTCTCACTGGCCCTCGATCCGATTGCAGAGTCTCCAGTGACACCTTGCCCTGGTACACCATCCCCCAAATCTCCCCCTATCAACGAACCCATCCGACGGTCACCTGCACCGAAACGAGAGGCCCCAACCACACCTTCGACCACCACTTACACCATCCTCGGGACGATCCTCTCAGCTTGGCTTAGGCTATGGTACACCTCCGTCCCGAAGTGTCGTCCTTCCAGACTACAACACTGAACTTATCCTGTATTCTTACGCACAGCTTCTTGGTACCCTCTCAGTCACGCCTCTCCCAGGTGCAAGCGATGTCACCGGAACACACCAAAGCACTGACCACACTCCGAATGCAATTGCTCAAACGTCCTATCATCGGCGGCGGCAGTATGGATATCACGTCGCGACACCGTGTACAGGAACGCAGCAAACGACAAGGTCGAGCATTGTCACTGGCAAGTGGACTATTTTCGATCCTTTCGCCATCGAGTGCGTCTTCTGCGCCGACATCACCCTTACAGCAGCCTTCTTCACCCTTGGAGGTCGGGGAGACCACGCACGACTTCCAGTCGCGTCAGCGGCGCCTAGTACTGCTGCGTCCTTCCAATCTTTCAGCGAACGGTCTCCACGATGTAGAAGAAGAAAATGTCGATCTCGAGATGCCACTTCCCACATTTGAAGTACAGCCTGCAATGCTCGCTGTTGATCTGTCCCTCGCTCCAGGAGAATCACGAACCTGTGAGCACCGAATTTTGTCAAAGAAACTGTTTAAAAAAACACATGTGGTGCTGACTTTGCCATGCTCGGAGACACGTACTCGTTGATGTTGCCTGCCAATCTGCCACCGACGTTTCGAGGCAGATCGCTCAAGTTCTCGTACGAGCTCATCGTCGGCACGTGTCGTGCGAGCGCTTCTGCGATGCGGTCTTCGAGTAGCCTGGGTCCCACAGGGGCAAACAGTGTCAGTCGCGTCATGAAGGTTCCAATCCGTGTCTACAACCACGTCGCCGGTGCGAATTTCGTTTCGTTGTTGTGCACAGAGCTTAAGAAAAGACTAATTAAAATGTGTTTATGCAGTGAGTGCCACTCCGAGACCGTATGACTTACTGTGGCCGGTAACGAGACAACGTACGACTGCCGAGTTCACACCCAAGGTCGTGGATGGCCCACTCAAAGATGCGAGTGGGACGACCAAGGGTTCAGCACCACCACCAGGTACGCATGCTTACGCATCATCGATTCACGAAATAAGATTCACTCAGGTGGCGTGATATAGCAAAAGTTAACTCGCACTCTCTAGATGAAATACGGGAATACGGACGACGGCTACTAGAGACCCTCGACCCAGGCTCTACTAGTGGCGCTACTCCTCAATCTGTCGACGCAGGTGACCTCGACCGTGAGACTGAGTCCGAAAATGGCTCGCTGACAGGGTGCAGAGAGGCTGTGGAGATCTTAACGCGGAACCCAAGAAAGGGTAAGTGACAATGATACTTTGCGCCCAGGGTAGTGTGCCTTCATATTGATATACGACCCTTTAAGTTTCTTACGATGTCAACAAGGACGGAATCAAAGTTGCTGTACTGACTTTTCCTAAATCGGCATATCGCCTTGGGGAGACCGTTCTGGGTGTGGTGGAATTAAATGAAGTGCGGAGTCGAGCGAGAGTGTTATCGGTGAGTGCGGACACGGTATGTTTTTGCCGCCTTTGGCGTTTGTTTAAGTGATGTGGTGTGCCCAGTTGTCGGCTTTGCTGGAAGCCCAAGAAAGATTACCCGGACCCATATCGACCGCTGGCAACGTGCGGCACATGAGGCGGCTACACGCGGAACACCATTCGTCATGCGTGGCGTCGACGTTGCGAACAACTTTTTCGCTGGATATTCCCTCGGACGCAAGTCCGGCGTTTCAGGTCCAAATTGGGGAGGAACAGCAGGGTGCGGGAGGCCTTTCGTGGCGTGTCAAGTTGTGCCTGTTGGTCGGGGTGGCGAGTGAATCTTCGCAGGTTGGAAGCAACGGGTCGCGGTTCAAGCACCTCGTTCGAGACGGACGAGCGGGAGAGTGGGGGGTTCCGTATAGGGCGTCGGAAACAATCGCACCAATGGAGCGGACAAAAGGGGAAATAGAAACGGGGCCATCAACCTGGACGCAGTATCTGGTGTCGTCCTTACTTGGCAGTGGCGAACGACGGTATCATGATGGTGATGAAGAAGAAGTAGAAGAGGGTGAAGGTGAAAGTGAAGAAGGGAGGTGGCCGGAACCCAAGGAAGAAGAGAACGAACGCGGTTGGAAGGAGGTGAAGGTGGAGACGGTGGAATGCGAGGTGCCGATCAGGGTTTGGCCTGGCAACACTGCCTTTAACGCGATGGAAGTTGTTTTTGACGTATGACGCAAGTCAGCGCTGGATGAGGTATGTTTTTTTTTTTTTACGTAGTTTCGGAGTGGGGATTGAATTTGAGATTTGTCTCGGCAGCGCCTACCCCAGGACGGATCTTGGCCAGACTCAGGTCTGGATATGAGCTCGGGGATGGGTATTTAGTATTAGGATACCACGTAAATACAACTTGTCCCGACTTTGTACGGATGACTCGGAAGTAGCAGGCAACTTGTCAGGGCTGCTAACAAATCAAATAACAACTCCCAGCACACGCAGGCTTTTTCCTTGCTCAATACCACGGATGCACGCCTTCAGCAACACCCCAGCAGGCGGTGGTCGCGCTGGTCCGGGGCTGCCCACTCGTTCAGCGTCCTTTTCTAACCCACAGTTCCCTTCAACCCTGCGGGGATCATCCAGATTCCCTTCGGGTGGCCCGTTCGAGGACGACGAAGAATTCGAAGAAGACGCCTACGACAACAGCCATACCACTAGTAGTCCTCTGTACGGCCAGTCATCGACCCCAGTGCCTCGCGGCCGTCCGTTTCCCTCCTCGGCGGATCTGACCCGCAGCAGGTCTCAGTCGCTGGCAACGACGACCCGACCCATTGCACGTCCGTTTCAGTCTGACAATAATTTCTGGTCTTCTTCCCCATCAGACTCTTCCAGCAACCCGCTCAACATTCCATCCACTCGCTATGCGGACATGAAACCACCAGGCTCCAGCCGGTACGGGTCGCTCGGGACCATTGGAAGATCGCCCCTCGGCAGTAGCGGCCACCACTTCGACTCGTCATCCGGTACCGGCAACACAGGCAATGGCTACAGACACAACACTATCGATGCCTCTAACATGAGCCCGTTCGTCAGAGACGTCGGCCAGATTCTCTTGGACAACGGCTCTGCCCTTCGCGAGCTATGGGCAGGTATGAACCCGCCCAAGGACGAGAACGGCGGTGGTGGGAGTGGGACGACGAGCAGGCGTCACAGCGTCAGCGTCGTCCAGCCCCGACGACCCACGGTCGTTGGCTTCAATGCTCCGGGCAACGACACCCAGGACGAGTCGACCGCAGCAGCACGTTCAACCGTGTTCCACGCTCCCTCGTTCGGTCGTGGGGGCTTAATGTTCTCCGACGATGATCTCGCCGCAGACTTGGGCTCGCTTAGTCTCTCCAAGGACGGGTCTGTGTCATCGTCCTCCGCTCACCCCCCGAGCCAGCCAGCCTCGCTTCCCATTTATGCCCCCCTATCGAGAAGTCCTCTGACATCGGACCGCATATCCCCCTATCAACACATCAACCTCAATATCCCAACTGGTACCTCGTTTTCATCGCGCCAGCGTTTCGGATCTCCAAGCGATAGTGGATTGTCTGCTGGTGGCAGTCCCCCCCGCAGTCAGCTGGAACAGCAGCTGATAGACGCCCAATACCTCGCCGGTGGCAACAACGGCCTTGGCTCTCAGCACCAGCACCAGCACCAGCACCAGCACCAACAACAACAGCCGTCTCTTACTGCTCGTTTCATCCCCGGAAAGGGTATTCAATACCTTCCCCAGGGCAACAACGATGCCCCGTCTTATAACCGCTCCATCTCGCAGAGTTCCATGCCATCCCCGCTCTCGCCCACAACGGGTCGTCCGATCCAGCCTCAGCAGGGTCCGTTTTACCCCCAGCAAATGCAACGTCGTACGTCCGACGCACCCGTCCCGAATATCAACGACCTCGGCAAAGGCGTTCCACTCTCGTCCGTTCCCGCCTCCTGGCCGCTGTACATTGTCGAATTCAAAGCCGGTCGTACCGATCTTTTCTATCTGACCGATCTCAGTCTTGACATTCGAGTGGGTGATCTCGTCATCGTGGAAGGCCGATCGGGGGAAGGATTTAGGTACTGTTGTCAACGATTCCATCACGCTCAAGGAAGTAGAGGCCTTTGAGCGCGAGCAGAGAGAACGCGTCGCATATGGGGATGGCAGTCCGCTGAGCCCTGGCGGTCAGCAAGGTTCCAAGAAGGAGATAAATCCAAAGATGATCTATGGAAAGGCCCAGCCTCAGGATAGACAGTGCGGTCTCTTTGCCTCTCGTTATTGATCCCAGGTGTCTTACCCTCGGGTTTTGCAGACAACTCGTTGCAAAGTCGCAAGACGAATTAAAGGCACTGCAACTTTGTCAGACCAAAGTCAGACAAAAGAAGTTACCAATGGAAGTCATAGACGCAGAATATCAGTGGTTCGTTGTACACGAGCTCCGTCGGCGATGTGGCGATGGTGCTGATTGAACAACACACAGGGATCGGCGAAAATTGACATTCTATTTCATCGCAGAGAAGCGTATCGACTTCCGAGAGCTCGTGCGAGAGTTGTTCAGGTGCGTCACCATCGCATTTGCTATTGTTTTCATAGTGCGCGCTCGCTCACCGTCGCACTTCCAAGGTTATACAAAACGCGTATCTGGATGGCCTCTCTCCAAGGCCCTGGCGGTTACGAACAGTAATAAGGCTAGCCCGTCCCCAAGACCAAAGAAAGAAAAATAGCAACCCTCAAATCAGGATAATATGCCACCATATATCATGACGTCTTCCTTGTCCATTTGATCGTGTCTCAATATACAAGTAGATATGCAATCTCTCCAGTCCGTCTCTGGCTTCCTTCGTTTGTTACATCTAGGTCAACCTAGACGATCTTAGTCGTGAGTGTACGTGTACCCCCGGCAGTCTTACTATTTATTCTAGCGTTGTTTGCTAAGAGATTCAATGCCTCTATACGGTCTCCTACTTCATTTACCTGTTCTTTCTCACTCCTGCTTACGCGTTGTCTGCTTGTCGGCGCCTATACAGTGTACTTTAGAACGTTTGTCAGATTGTTCGATCTTACTACTCTCCTGATATCTCGCTGGCGCTGAGTAGGTTAGGCCAGGAGGTTCTTGGTTATCTACTCTGTATCACTACTGTACACATATCAGACTAGTCTTAGCTGTTGTGAATGGTGCAGCGTGAGAGCTTCCAGAGGGCATGTAGATTCAATGAGTAAATCGGAGCTTTAATTATAACATCTGCAAACTTACAAGTTGGCTATCTGGTCTCTATAGTCCCATGTAGTCTGGGTTGTGCATGTAGCTCCATAACTTGCCTCCCATTTAGAGCTAGTTCAGAAACTGAAAGACTTGCAGAAGTTCAACTGCCTTAGTTTGTACAGTGAGGTGTAGAAGTAGAATCTGTAGAATACTTAGTAGTCACTAAGTAGAAACTACAGTAATATGAAAATTGTAAGTGTGTGCTATGTGCTTATTGTTGGAACTTGTTAGGTATAGACTTGTGCTACCTCAGATGTTACAGTGTCAACACCTATTGCCATCACATGATATGGATGTGTGTAGATATTAGATTCGTGCTTGTCTTTTCTTCTTCTTTCCTCAGCGCATTATCAAATGGCTGAGGTATGTTTACTGTACATTGTATGATGGATGGGACTGACATTCTTGTTGAACCGGTTATGGCATCACATGACCATTCTATAGATAGTGAGTTCCACACTATTCTATGGTGTTCTATGAACCCAGATTACTGGTTCCTTTGTTATCTCCTTATCTCCAGTACTGTACCGGAGACCTCTCTTTATAGAAGGTGCTCTTAGGATATATTAGGCAGTCTTTAGATACAGTGCGACACACCTGGTCTGTGTGCACCTAGCATGTATATATACAGGGCACAGAGCCTCTAGGACTCTAAGTTAACTACCCAGTTATATTCGCTCTCACTCAGAACTGCTACTCTCAACAAACCACAAGACCAACAACATACTGAACGCATAAGGCAAGTGTTCTGCCTTTGCCCATTAGCCCCAATCCTCTGCGCAATAGGTTATGAGCCCTGAACGAGGGTGCTCTGCTGTCTCAAGGACATTTGTATAGTGAAAGACGTTTCAGTTTTACACAATGCCTATGAACACACCTGAAGCACTGAAGGGAATTAGGATGAAGGTGGGAGGAGACTAGGAGAGTCTCCTGTTGGTGATGGTGGGGTCAGTTCGACCCAAGAGGTTCTGGTGCTATGAAACACGCCCTGTGAGTGAGGAGATGGGGAGAAAACAAATGAAAACTGCTTTCGAGACTCTGTAGGATTCGAGAGATAACATCTAAAGAATGTCCGAGGCTGGATAAATATTCCACTGGACTTCGTCTTTCGTCTTTCTGCGTCTCTGGTATTTCGTCTCTTATTTCGATGATGTAGTGTAGTGTAATTACAAGGATTTGACTCGCACATGGCTTATATAAGCCACAACACAGCCAAATATGAAGTCAAAAGCACTAAATAAAAGTATAGTAA
Source organism: Pisolithus marmoratus (assembly GCA_024613145.1). Classification (NCBI taxonomy): domain Eukaryota; kingdom Fungi; phylum Basidiomycota; class Agaricomycetes; order Boletales; family Pisolithaceae; genus Pisolithus; species Pisolithus marmoratus. The sequence continues at coordinate 224,498 of JANFAE010000055.1, forward strand.
CAATAAAAATCAAAATCACTAGTAAAGTTGAAAATAAACAGAATCCCATGCTAGGGAGAACACTTTCCCTACATCCGAGGGGGGCTTTAGAGTTCAACTGTCCCCAGTTGAGAACTCGGAAGGGAAACTCAAAACAAACACCTAACATAAAAACAGAAGCACAAACTCGAAGGGAAAATAACAAGACCATAGCAAAAATAATAGAAAAAAAGACACTACTCAGCTAGGATCTGCACTAGTGCATGTAGAATGGGGCGCAAGACAGACAGGGTCGACCGCCGCGATTGCGAGGGGGAGCCACTCCGAAGCTGAGGGCTACCTGGAGAAAGCAGAGGGGGGTGGAGACAGGTTTTCGACTCAGCAGGGTAACCATATGGCACAGGGGTACCATCATCCCATGGAGATACCCTAGAATGAGCAGATACGAGCCCTGGAATTTGACTGAACAGCCGCACATGGCTGGATGAGGCAGGGGGCACATGAGAGGTGGAGGGAGGCTTGCGAGAGGCCCCTGTGAGCCGCCGAATTCGACTAGGCCTCACCATGGGTGCATGGGGCTCACAAACGAGAGCACGAGTGGGGCTCGAAGGGGTTTCGGTGACCTTCGAACTCGACAGTTCTCTCTCGACCATCTCGAGGTGATCTCGAACGGAGGCAGGGGCATGTGGTGACAGAGAACTCGAAGGGGGAGCTGGTGTCTGAATACCCGACACTCTATGGGCATGAGCGAGAGCCCAGAAGTCCAAACGTGCCTGTAAAGTGTGCCCGAGCGCCTCGCGAGGGATCTCCTCACCAGTTGGTAGCACAACCCGACCACCTATTATTCTACACCTCCTCGCGGCCAGATACGAAGTACACACTCTACACTGTGCTCGAATATGCCCATCGCGGCCACAGAAGAAACAAAAGGTGAACTTTCGAGGAGGTGAGCCCTCCCTCGAAGCTGACTGACAGGGAGAACCCTTCGAATCTGAGCTACGGGACAGAGGCAAGGCCCTCATCATGAAGGCAAAACGAGGGGGGCACCTGGTTGGGTTCACAGGCTCACAACGAGGGGGCAAGTCGCTCGATCTAGGGACAAGGGGAGGGGAGGCCTTTCTCGAAGGCACAGGCTCGTGTGGGCGAGTGCTGCACGAAACTCGAGGGGGGCAGCTACTTGGAGCAAACACAGAAGGGTGGGACTCCTTCCAGGCCAGGTAACGCACCTGCCACTCGGGTATAAGACTGTCCACTGCATCTCGATGAGGGAGGGGAGGCCTCAAAACCAGCTTCGAGGGCTGAGAGCACCTACCCAAGACACGACCGGCACACGAGTTGCCCGAAGCACACTCGCGACTAAGGGAAGGGTCCTTCGAAGCTCGGGGGGACAGTGGCTTGATCTCGGGGTACTGCTGGACGACCTGCGACTTAAAACTCTCCCAGTTCCCATTTGCGGGCTCGACCAGGTATGCCCAGAGTGGCATTACATCTGCAGGGGCACCCAAAAGCGCAGTTGCTATGAGTGACGGGTCTTCGAACATGCCATTAACATGACAGCACTTATATACATCCTCGAAGTACTCAGGCAGCTCCCGAGGCTGTCCCGAGTACAATGGCCAGTACGAGAGGCAGCACCGCAGCCTCTCGAATATACTTTCCATAACACTGAAAACGACTGAGGAAATTGCTACAAGGAAAAGCGAGTGCACGAGACTGAGAAAAGCGGATATATTATTCAGAGACTGGAAGACGATTTCGAAGGGAAGAAAAACACGATGGCAGGTGGCAGCGGTGACAATGGCAATGGTACGACGGCTGGAGGTAGATACGATGGAGCTTACGAGCGCTGGATATGATTACGACGGGGCAAAAACAAGTTCTCGATCGCCTCGTGCGACTAAGAACACCTAAAATCCAAAAATGCAGCCTCGCTCGACTGCAAAACGCGAAGATAATGGATGTGAAACGTCTGGGTTGCTCTTGGAACGTCTAGGAGTGATTACGAACGTCTAAGGGTTGATACGGCGTCTCGAATGGGTCACGAAAGTCTCAGAAGTGTCTCAGCTGGGTTCTCGAAGGGGGCGCACGAAAATGAAAATATCTCCTGCACGGCTGAATGTATCGCAACACGAAATATATTCCAAAGGAGCTGTCGCAGAGTACTACCAACGTGCCGAGAAGCGAGAGATACGGAGTGGAAACAAATGCGATATGCGGTGACACAGTGCGACTCGAGAAGTCCTGGTGGTAGTCCAGTCGTGATGTACATGAGTCCGTTTGTGTCCGTATGTTACTGCGCTGACTAAGCCTCACTGAACCTCTCCTGACTACGACTCCCCCTACTCCATGTGCCCCCTTCAAAAAATGACGACGTCCTCGTCGTCCGCACACCCCTTCTAAGCTCCGCGACGATGTGGCTCGCTAGGCGGTCCCTCCGATGCCATCTCTTCTTCGTCGCTTCCTCCCTCGTCTTTCTCTTCGTCTTGTTCCCTTAGCCTCCTCTCATACTCTTGTTGGTCCTTGTGTAGCTGCGTCCCTTCCCTTGGTACGAATGTACGTAGGCGTCGGGCACTGAACTCGCCTGCGATTGGATCGCCCGTTAGCGTTTCTAATCTGTAGGAGTTCCTTAGTCGTGCTGTTATTCTATACGGCTGTGACCACTTAGGTAGGATTTTCCGTTCCGTTTTGAACGTGTAGTCGAGGTCGCTTCGGTATACCTGCACGAGTTGTCCCCTAGAGAAAATGGTTTCAGCCTGATGTCTTTTTAACACGCGACGATCAAACGCTGTTTTTCTTTTAATGGCGTGCTTGACGGCTTCGTCATATCCGTCGAGCCGTTGTTGGGCTGCATACGCCATGTGGACTGCTGCATCTGTTGAGGTTAGTGTCATTGTACTCTGGTCTAGCCCCGTGCGTTTGGTGTTGACTACCAGTCCGAGCAACAGTTCCTTCGGTGTGTGCTTAAGGGACGGTAGGATGCGATTGTTTAATGCACGGACGGCGTCATCGAGGTGGTCTGGCCATGTTCTTGGCAGCTTGTCCCAGTCCTCCTTCGACGCGTTATCCTCCCCTACGTCTGGGGCGCAGAGTCGTTTGAGCACGTGCAGTAGCAGTTTGTTGGTGCCTTCCACTAAGCCGTTGATCCAGGGTGAGTATGCTGCTACCACGTGATGATTACAAGACCACTTAGCGCAGTAATCTTTAACCATTTCGTTGTTGAAATGTCGTCCCCCGTCCGTCATGAACGTTTCAGCCGGAGCGAAGTTGTTGAAAATCATTGCGAGGCTGTCCACCGTGGTTTTCGCTGTCCCGGCTGTCTTGAACTTTGTTACCCACAAGTGTTGCGAGAACGTGTCCAGGAACAGTCCTAGCGTATGGTAACCTCCCTTGCCCGCTGGCATTGACAGATAATCGCCCACTAGTAGTTCGAATGGGTGTCGTCTTGTCACCGGTTCTAGTAAGGCATTTATTTTCGGGGCTCCAAAGTTCTTGCACTTTGTGCATTCCTGTATCGCTTCCATGACAGAAACGTCTAGTTTCGGGGAATAAAACTTGTCAGTAATTGCGATCTTAAGTGCGTCTCTTCCCCAATGGCCTCCCGATTTGTGCAAGTACTTCGCTTCTCTTTTTGCTTCCTCTCGCGAGATGCACTCTGTCTTGTGCCTTGGTCTAATGCTCGTACCTCCGTGTATCCTCCATAATTTGCCCTGGTCGATTAGGTACTGTGATGCTCTGTGCCTTGCCCTGCTACGGTCCCGTATAGGGGTGTTAGTATCCGTATTGAATATGGCGTCGATCACCTCTAGGAATAACGGTTCTTGTTTGAAACGCTCCCTTAGGTTTTGATCGTCCTTGGAGAGTTTGTCGAGGATGAACATGTCGTTTATCAGACCCGACGTTGCCTCTGGGTTGGGGTTGACCGTCCATTGGCTGTCATCGTCCGCTTCACGTTCCGTGTTATCCCATTGACGACTTAGTCCGTCCGTTACAACGTTCAGTTTTCCTGGTACGTGTCGCACTGCTACGATGTTATGCGCCATGATTCCATCTCTCCATCTAGCGTGCGCTGCAGATATGTGGTCGTTCGACAAGACGTCCTTTAGCGCTTTGCAGTCCGTCTCTATTTCCACTGGGAATCCCCATATTATGTCGGAAAAATGATCTAGTCCGAATTTCAGTGCTGCGAACTCGAGCAGAAATGGTTTATAATTTCGCTCAGCTGTTGATGTTCGCTTCGATGCAAAGGCTATCGGTACCGTTCTGCTAACGGTTTTGCCGTTTGGAGTTGTTACTTTGATCCGCTGTGTTAGTACCGCCCCGAACCCTTCTTGACATCCGTCGGTAGTCACTATGAACGGTGTGCCGTCATACCACGGTGCATGTAATGTGGGCTGGCTGGTTAATGCGACCTTCAGCTTCATAAACGCCTCTGTGTGTTTGCGTTCCCATTTCCCTGATAACTTATGGTTAGTCATCGCTCTACGGTACGTAGGTTTTGAAATGGGCTTAGGTATTTCCACTTCTTTGATGAGATCGCGAAGCGGTCCTTCCATTTTTGCATAACCCTTAATGAGGTCTCTGAAGTGTCCCGTGAGCCCTAAGAACGACAGCAGGTTGAGCGCTGTGTCGGGTTTTTTCCAGTTGACGACTGCTGATAGTTTCGCTATGTCCGGCTGGACTCCTTGTGGGCCTACCGTGGCTCCTGCGAATGTTGTTTCTGACATGAAGAGCCTACACTTGATTGGTGATAGCGATAGATTGTATTTCCGGCAGCATAAGAAGACTCGCCTTAGTTTCGCTATCATTCCTCTGAACATGTTATCTCCGCACCCTCCGTCATCAACAAAGAGTTCCATTATGTCGCCGGCGAGTATGTCATGTAGACATTGGATTGCCATCGCCGAGAAGATTGTTGGCGCGCCTGTCCAGCCCATCGCCATTCTCTTGTACCAAAAGTAGCCCCTTCCTTCTACGAAGAACGTGAAATACGGTCGCCATTTCTCTGGTATTTCAATAGCGTAGAAACCTGATGCAAAGTCGAACACTGATACGTACTTGTGTCCACTTAGCCGTTGTTGTTTGGCTCTTATGTCCCCTTGGAACATTGGCGGTACCTGCGTGACCTTGTTCAGCTCAGCAAAATTTTGCGTTACCCGCCATTTTGGTGCTTCTCCCGGTATCTGCACTATCTCTTCCTCCGCTTCGAACATGTGGGGTTGATCTTGGAACGGGCGCGGTATGTCCGCTTCCGCGCATTGTTTGTTTAGTTCCCGTTGTAGATCTTCAATTGACATGCCTCCGTTGACGTCATGCGCCTTTTGGGTGAGTACCGTTGGTGCGATGTGTTTGATGCGCGGTATGTCTGCTTGTTCGATTAGCCCTGTGTCAAGCATTTGATCAACCCATTTGTTCATGAATTGTTTTTGAGGAGGGTTCATTGGTCTTTGGCGTACTGTGGTGCGGAGGGTTACGTCGTCCTTGATGTTCAGTTCGACTTTCGCCCCAGGTATTGGCAGGACCTCGCTGAGCGTACAAGCAAATACGTCTGCGAACTCTGTCAGTAGCCTGTTAACCTCTTCCCTTTCTTCCACCGTCAGATCATCACCGATCGTAACGTTCTGTAGGATGTACTCGACTCGCTTTGGTGCGAATGGGTCCGTTTGTCTAGTGAAGATATTGCCGGTTTCACTTGTTTGCTGGGCGTCCGTTTCGCTTATTTCATACACCACGTTGTTCTTTGTCTCGCTTGCTGAAAGCGGGGTGGTGAGTGCGAATTGGTTCTTCAGCGTCGTTGTCGTATTGTCGTCTGTAATTGTCACTTCGTCCGTAGCGTAGTTGTGGATCGCTTTGAACGCTTTGAGTAACGGTTTTCCGAAGAGGAAGGACCATCCGCCTGCGCTATCGAAGACCTCGAAGGTTCCGGTGATTTCGGCCCCTTCGATGTTGATTGTGCCTGTCCACGTTGCTTCTGATGGGACTACTGCCCCATTTGCCATACGTAGTGCTTGATTTGATGGTTGCCATCCCTTTAGGATGTTTTTGACTTCGTTGAACGTGGACCGTGCCATTGCGCTGGTCATGGCTCCGTCGTCGAATAGCGCACGTAGCTGTACGTTTGCACCACTGCTATTCTTTATCGTGATTGAGTGTACGAATGGGACAGATTTGCTCGTTGTGTTCGGTATGCTGTGTCGCGTTTCTTGCATTGCGGAATACAGATCGATAATACCTGTTTCAATGCCTTGTGCATGCAAGTCATGCGGTGCTACCGTAGATACTCCGAGTTCCGGGGTCGTTGTGCTGTCCTTCACAGCGACCCTGCCTCGTTTCCCTGATCGTCTAGTGCTACGAGTCTGATGTGGTATGCGGTGCTCTTATTGAATGGTCCCAAGGTTCTGTTGCATAGCGCCCTCCAAGCAGTTTCGTTGCGGCTCAGCCTCGCGGGGTCCCCTTCAGGAATAGGGCAGTTTTTGCTTCCATGCCCGTGCGTTCCACATCTGAAGCATTCCCCCGAACATATTGTTGCCGTTCCTGGCCTGAGGGGGTACGGCGTGTGCTCCGTAATTCGTGTAGTTTCCCCGTGTCTCGCTGTCCATGCTGAGAGTTGCGCTGCATATTTCTTTTGACCCTCCTCGTCGGCTTGTTGGTGCGGGAACTGCTCCAACGCTTTTCGCACCACTTCTTTGGTTTCCTCTGTAGGTGGTGCGTATGGTGAGCCGCGTCGTGGGATTTGTTGCAGGGAAAACCTTGTTGTTGTCGACGTTATTGGAGGCGTTGCGCATGAGGCAGTACAGGACACGGCTACTTGTCCTATTGTGAGGCGTTGCAGCTGCGCTGTTAGATCTGCCGTTGTCGCCTGTTTCACCGCCTCCATCCTCTGAAGCAGCTTCTGATCCCTCGCTTCCTCACTTCTCTTCCTCTCTTCTATGTCCTCTTTCTCCTGCTTCAGCTTTGTCGTGCTTACGTCCTTTACCGCTTTCGTGAACGCTGCCCAGTCCGTATATTCATCATCCAACTGCTTCCGTACGGCCTTTGGCAGTTGTTTCTTCACCTGCCAGATTAACGTCGATCCCTGCTGGATTCCTGCTAACGTCGCCAACTCCCATGCTTCCTCTGCCCACTTCACGTGCGCCCATACTTTTTGCCGTCCTACCGTCTTGATCGTTCCCACGTCATCTTCCGCCATCTTGTGCGCTAGCAGCTCCGCCTGATATTCCTCCGACGTTTGTGTTGTGCTTGCAATGGGGGGCCACCTTGTGTTGAACTCCTTGACGAAGTCCGCCCATACCGTTAGCTGCGTTCCTGCCAGGCTTTGGTACCACCTTTCTGCTGGTGACCCAGTTCCTAGGTAGTTCGCTAACGCATCTATCTTTTGTGCGTCTGTAGCCTGTGGATTCGAGAGCAAAATGTTCCTGTTGAACGCTTTCAGGAAGTCACTGGGGTTTTCCGTTGACGACCGTTCTCCATAAAACAGTGATACCGTTTCCGCCATCATTCTTGGGCGTACTGGTAGAGTTGGTTTGGGTGCTGGAGTTGGTTGTGTTGGCGGGGGTGGGTGGGTTGGTAGGGTAGGTGCTGTTGGAGCAGCTGGTGCTGGCGGTGGTACTGATGCGGCGCCGGTGGGTGGTGATGGTACTGTGAGTGCCCGTCCTCTTCTATTGCTCAGTATTGCCGATATAGGCGGTGTGGGCAGTATCGTCACTGGGTAGGGTCTAAGGTACTCGTCTGTCTCTGAGGCTGGGGATGCCGCTCTGGTTGGTGGGAGTCCCCTTGTAGATGCGAATTCTTGAGGTGACGTGGGAGACTGAGGTTCTGACGGGAAGACAAACTCGTTGTCTGTTGGGGTGGTACCCAATGGAGACGGGACTGATGGGGGGGTGACTGGGTTTGTGGGCAGAAAGCGGCCCCGCACGTCTCGTTGGGGGAGTCTGCGAGACAGTTTGGTCAGTGATACAGTTGGCTGGTTCTACGTAGCTCGTTTTGTTTCTCTGGCACGTGTACTACGTGCAGTAACGGCGTGTTCTCTGTCGGTTCAGTGGTACTGCTGTGTGGTGATACGGTGGTACGGTGGTATGGTAGTACGGTGGTGGACTGAATCCGCTCTCGTCACCACGATGACACAGTGCGACTCGAGAAGTCCTGGTGGTAGTCCAGTCGTGATGTACATGAGTCCGTTTGTGTCCGTATGTTACTGCGCTGACTAAGCCTCACTGAACCTCTCCTGACTACGACTCCCCCTACTCCAGCGGTCCCAAGCTCGCTGCACTCCGTAGGAACGAGAAAGGGAATATCTCGGGAACGAGGCGGGGGCACGTCACGTTTCTGGTGTCGTTCGGTAGATAGCGTCGAGTAGAGAAGTATCTCCAAAAATCGAGAGTTTCGGCGCGGAATTGGGCAAGATATGCGGCGATCACGAACGGAGGTAGGAGGAGGGGGACGAGGACAGTGTGTCAATGACCAATGCCTGAGCGCGACGCTACAAAACGCGAGGGAACAACAGAGGGAGGTGTGGAGAGTAGGGAGAACGAGGAATTGGGGAAATACGCGCACCCAATCCTGAGATATCCACAAATTCGTCCAACTATCCCACTATCCAACAAAAACGCCTATAACTCCGGAACTACGGCAGCGGCAGCGACGAGAAAGGCACCGTTGGAAAGGTCTCGACGAGGAGAATCAGAATCCCGATTTGCGAAAGGTTAGACGCCTCGGTGTACGAGATATCGCGTGATCAATGGCGAGGGGAGGGAGGAAAGGGTAGTTCCAAGCAACACAGAACCCCTCGCGGTGGGCTCCAGATGAAGGGAATTAGGATGAAGGTGGGAGGAGACTAGGAGAGTCTCCTGTTGGTGATGGTGGGGTCAGTTCGACCCAAGAGGTTCTGGTGCTATGAAACACGCCCTGTGAGTGAGGAGATGGGGAGAAAACAAATGAAAACTGCTTTCGAGACTCTGTAGGATTCGAGAGATAACGTCTAAAGAATGTCCGAGGCTGGATAAATATTCCGCTGGACTTCGTCTTTCGTCTTTCTGCGTCTCTGGTATTTCGTCTCTTATTTCGATGATGTAGTGTAGTGTAATTACAAGGATTTGACTCGCACATGGCTTATATAAGCCACAACACAGCCAAATATGAAGTCAAAAGCACTAAATAAAAGTATAGTAACAATAAAAATCAAAATCACTAGTAAAGTTGAAAATAAACAGAATCCCATGCTAGGGAGAACACTTTCCCTACAGCGCTAGGTATGGCATTGGCCACCTTGTGCTTGTCGCTCATTGTGGGCTTTTGTCAAGCATGCTACATCATTGCAGAAATCAGTGGAGATTTTCAATTGGCTTTTGTTCTTTCTTCTTTAATGTGGTCTACTTTTATTGGATTGCTGAACTGGCACTACCAATTCTATCAGTACCAGGAGTATAGGGTTCTTATGGGCCACTACCGCCAGCTACGCTTTCGACTGGCTATTGCCATTGAAATCCATGAGGTTTTTAATCTCATGGAGGTCCCTGAAGTCCCTCGTAATCCCAATCAACCTGAACTTCTCTGGGAACTGGTTATCCATGCTTGGGAACAACCTGCTCCACAACAACGTGTTGAGCAACCCGAGGATGTTCCCAGAGTTCCTCTGCCGAACTATTTGCACCATGCTATCCCTGATGTGGATCCAGAACCAGACCTTGATCCAGTTCCTGTGTATCCACCTTCTCCTCTGCATTATCATCTTATCCACCTGGGACCTGATGATACAGACACCGAAGATGGCACTGTCTATGGAGACCAGGACAACGATCCTCGGTTTGCCGAGTTTGGTCTGTTATAGTCACCTGGTCTGTAATCATCTTTTGAATGACTGGACTAATCTAGGTATCCAGATGTCCACAGTCACCGTTAACCATCTTACTTTTTATACTGGCCCTGCCGATAAAAAGGAAGAACGTGATCCCAGGAGAAATGCCAAGGCTAAGGAACTCCGCCTTGCGAAGGAGAGAGAAGTTGGTGCAGTTGGAGCTAGGACTCCAAATGCAGTTAAGTTTGTGGAGAAAGTAATAGAGTTCACAGAGAAAATGATCATGGATGAATGTGCCTCGTGGCTCGATGCCACTCATACCACTCCTGCCTACTATATGCGGACTGCCGACTTGTGGCAGATCACACTGGTTCAGTCTATCGAATGTGCCTGGGCCACTGCCCCACATTACGATACTTGGTCTTACAACAAACCGTTCTTCAATGTTCTGGTTCATATTATGTCACTTGGAATCTTTTGCAACTTAATCCTGAAACTTTCACATACCACATCACCTCATGCTTGTGCATATTATAATGGCTCTGATGTTCCCATTATTAGCAATGAAGATCCTACCTTGCACACTGTTCCTGCTTACTGGATTACCAATGACATCTTCCTCTGGTTCGAATCGTGCGTCCATCCCTTCTATGACTGTCGGCTCTTCCATGGCATCATCCCTCCTGTCCAAGTTTGGAACGAGCATCTTGAATGCCATTTCTGAGGAGTTTGGAATGAAGGACGAGCCTCCATTAATGTCATCCCAGGATTCTTCTGGGAAAAGAAATCTACTGGTCACCGGTTTGATTCCAACATGGTGGTACACGTCAAACAGAGGAAAGAGTATTTGTGGGAACAAAACCTTGAAAAGGAAGGATCTGTGGGTGAAAGTGACTATGACAAGAAGACCAAACATCTCTGGTGGCGAACTAGAACAGGGGTTCAATTCCTCTACTGGCCTGGCACTCAAAATGTTTTGAAGACTTATGGCGTTGGTTTAACTATAGTGGCAAAGAAACTAAGAAATCTAGGTCTAAGCGAGGAATCCTTGCTGCCACTGCTCACAAGCTTGATGCGAAGCGAGCTTCCGCCACTGTTTCCAATGCCTGGAAACTTTCTGGAACCATATGCTGCAGGAGGGCACTATGACTCCGAATCTGATGGTTGTACTATAGATTCCCCTTGGAATGTATTTGAACTTATGACTGCTGATTACATCTGTTATAATAAGTTGATTCTCGCATACTCCATTGGTATCCATGGAGGTTATTCGCTGAGACAACCTAATGGTGATCAAGTCATGCTTCAAGATATACGAGACTCTTTCCTCTCATACATCTATTTGAATCACTTCATTTTTGAGAACTCGAGAAGCTTACTCTAGAACGCTCTCGCTATCGAACCAAGGGAAATTCTAAACCACTCAAGGAAAAGAAGAAGTACTATGCCAAAATGAAAACTCGCTTTCAGAGGCCTTCTCAGAAAGCTCGCCGAGTGCAACACCAACGAGCTGCTCGAGCTTCTGCTCATGGCTTGTCAACTGATCCTTTCCAAGATGAAATCCTGTTCAACATGCTAATTCTAGAACACTTCTAGTTTTGTCATGGCAGACAAGGAATCGTCTTCTACCAAGAACATTCCCCATCTTAACGGGACTAACTATTCTACCTGGAAGGCTATGATAAAAGGATATTTTATGACGATCGACTGTTGGGGCGTTGTCAATGGAACCATCCCTGCTCCACAAGCGGTGGCAGAACTTCCCACCTGGAACACCAAGGATCAATGAGGAATGGGAACCATTCTTCTTTATTGTGACCCTGTGATTGCCGTCTCGCTTGATGGCAAAGATCATGCTCATACCATGTGGATGACTCTTGAAAGCATGTATGGAACTCCTACTGCAGCAACCGCTTACTTGGAGTTTCTCTGTCTTACTCAGATTAGGATTAGTCCTTCTGATGATCTTGGCTCAAAACTTGCTGGGATCAACATGCTTCTTGGTGCCCTTGCCACTCGTGGCATCACTCTAACCGAACCCGTCCAATGCATGATCATCTGTGGAGCTTTTACAGATAAATGGGGGGTTGGACCCTCAAATATTTTATCATCATGGGAAACAGCTCAATTAAAGGTCACCGAGGTTGTTCCTCATCTAAAAGATCTGGCTTCGTGGCAAAACTGCTCGTCCTTCCTCCCCAAAATGGAAGGACAACAATCTTCTTCGAATAACATGTCTTTGCAACCTCTTGCATCCCGTCTCTCTAAACCTCCTCGCTGTCAGAAGTGTCGAGGACAGCACCCCACTGAGCAACACTGAGATGGAGGATCCTCTTGTGGCCATGGTGGTGGTCGAGGTCGTGGTGGCTTCTCTCATGGGGGAGCACCACAGCAGCAACAGCAGCAACAACAGCAATCCTCTGGTAACCAGAAGGGTAAAGGGTGTGCTCGTGGACATGGAGGTTGCAGTCGTGGACATTTCCACACTGCTGACTTTCAAGAGGGGGACCATGATCAGGTATATGGAGCTGAAACCGATACCTTTGATGACATGGTTGACTATGATGAGAACGATGGCTATGATGTGGATACCTATCATGCTGGAGTCTCAGTTGAAGTCAGGGACTCTACCTCCCTCGAACACTGCTTGCAGGATGACTCTTCTCGCTTTGAAGAGTTTAATCAGGAGATTACTCCGCTGCCCATGATTGCTGAAGAGCCAGTTGAGTATGTCTCACTCGCTGCTGAATTACCTCGATCTCAATCTCCCTGTCTGTGCTCAATCTGTCTTCGATCAACCAACTCAGAAACAATTGGTCCTGGGGTACTGCCAATTTCACGAGACCTCAGGCGAATTTCGAGTTTGGAGAGGATTGGATGTCAGAATGCTGAATCAGCTCTGCATTCAACTGGGGGATGACCCAGTGGTGATGCAGATTCTGATAGACCCGGATGTGGAATGGAGCTTCCAACCGTGGCTTCAGCTGGCATTACAGGAGAGAGGGATGTATGAACAAGCAGTAGAAGATCTGTTGGACGCAGGCATTCAGCTATGGCAAAACGGAAGACCGTTAGCCTACGAGACTTCCACACTCTAGTTCCAGACACGAAAGGACCGGAATTCCATCCTATGTATATTAGATTGCCAGATGACCTTGATCTGCAGGATTATCTGCGAGATCATGAATTTTACAGAGAGCTTGATGCAGTCAACTCTTGTTACCTGTACTTCCCGATTGACATGAGTCATCTCTGTCCAGAAAATCCTCATAGCCACCAAGGTAAAGTTCTTTGGATGTTAGACTCGGGGTGTTCACATCATGTGTCACCTCATCAAGCTGACTTTTTTACATATTCAAAGCTGGCTACCCCTGCTTTCGGGAGCACAGCTGGAAAGGATACAGTTAAACTTATAGGACATGGCACAATTATACTGAAACTGGAAACTGGTTCAGTCTTGACACTTGAGAATGCCCTACATGGACCAATGTTTTCGAAGAGGCTTTGCTCTCGAAATGCACTCCTTAAACGAGGATATAGGAATGAAGTGACAAATAATGCCGAGGTGATCTGAGATCCAAAAGGTCGTGTTGTGCTCTGGGCAACCGCCTTATGTACTTCCTGGCTGCACTGGTTTTCAGGAACTCCGTTGCTGTCTTCCAGAGCCTTTAAGGCCGTAGATCTTTCAGTCATAACAAAGGATACGTTGACTCTTTGGCACAATCGCCTGGCACACCTGGGCTCTTCCATTCTTTCTAATTGCAAGCGTCACATGAAGGGATTTCCTACAGACTTAGTCTCAGATACTGTCCCTGCCTCTTGTCGAGGTTGTTCTCAGGGCAAAATGGCTTCTGACCCATTCCATGCATCTTCAAAACGAGCTGTTGCTCCACTCGAACTCGTCCATGCTGACCTACTTGAACTTCCAGTGGAATCATATTACCGATCCAAGTATGTGTTTACCCTCTTGGATGACTATTCCTCCTTTGGCTTTTGTCTTTACCTCCGCAGTAAATCCGACGCTTTTGATCACTTTCGCACATGGCTTTCCATTGTCGAGTGGCAAACATCTTCTCTTTTGAAGACTTTCCATTCAGATCGAGGGGGAGAGTTTATGGGGAATGAGTTTAAATCGCTCCTCAACTCCAAGGGAATAGTTCATGAGCTTTCAATTGCTGATCAGCCTCAGCAAAATGGTCATGCAGAACGATTCAATTGTACCATTCTTGAAAAGGCTGGAACTATCCACCATCATGCATGTGTACCGAAGAAGTTTTGGAATTTTGCCTTTGACACTGCTCTTCATGTTTACAATCGCACTCCTCTGAGATGCTCTCAGTGGAAAACACCTTGTGAATTGTTCTTGAAGAAAATACCCAACATTTCCTACTTCCGAGTGTTCGGATGTAAAGCCTATGTCTGGATTCCCAAGGATCAGCACAAGGACAAACTGGAACCTCACACACTTGAAATGATCTTTATGGGCTATGAACCAGATACCAAAGGCTATAGGTTTCTGTATGGTCACAAGATCGTAATAGCACACACTGCAAAATTTGCTGAAGAAGTTTTTCCTTTCTGCTCGGATGGTGTTGAGAACAAATCCGATGAACCTGACCCACCTGGTAACATCTTACCAATAGACGACTGGATGGATAATCAACCCAATCAGTTGGATGGTGAGGCTCCCCAACCTCAACCACTTAGTCCACAACAACCTGTAAACCCATTACCGGATGGTGGAGACCAGGAATATGTACCGCCAAGGGCAAACCAGTATCCCAATCGAATCAGTCCTGATTGGATAAATCATCCATGTCAGCCACAGGATGTACCAAGGGATGCTCGCAATCTTAGACGAGCAGGTCCTCATGAAGATCAACCTCCTCGACCTAAATGTCAAATAATTCCTCCTTCTAGACCTGGAAATGTATATGGAGAAAGACGTAATCCAGTTGACATTGAAAAGGAAATTCAAGAGAAAAGAGATAAAATCTCCAAGGTTGTTCAAGAACAAGAGAGAGCTATTAGAGAAGGAGCTGAATGACAGCGGGTTACTAGGGAAGAGCGGAGACCGCCTTCACCAGTACTACAACCACCTTCTCAGCCTCAACCAGGACCTTCACGTTTTCCGGGATCAGCCGAAGAACCAACTGAAAATGTTCTTCGTGTTTTACTTGCTGCATGAATTAAAGAATCTCTGGAACACTTCAAGGATGTTCTTAAACTTCCTGAAAGTGAATGAACAAAGTGGTTCGATGCGATGAAGGATGAAATTAAATCGATCAAAGAACAAAATGTTTGGACATTAGTGGATCCTCCTCTAGGACGAAAACCAATAAAAGCAAGATGGGTTTATGCTATTAAATCTGATGGTTGTTACAAGGCTCGACTCGTAGCAAAAGGCTTTATGCAAGAATACAGGATCGATTTCGAAGAGACCTTTTCCCCGGTTGCATGTTTTGAAACCGTGCGAATCCTACTAGCATATGCCATGCAGCAAAATTGGGATATGGAAGCAATGGATGTTAAAACCGCCTTCCTATATGGCAAGCTAGACGAGGAACTTTATATGGAACAACCAGAGGGTTTCAAGGTCAAGGGTCAAGAACACAGAGTTTATCAGTTGCTATGTGCTCTTTATGGCTTGAAGCAAGCTGCGCTAGCATGGAATAAGGAGTTACACCAATCTCTTCTATGAATGGGCTTTCTCCATTCAAAAGTTGATGCCGGAGTTTACTTCTATCACTCCAAAGCCAGAACAGTGGTATTTCTCATCTATGTTGACAATGGTTTGTTCCTAGGCTCTCACAAGAATCTTGTGAAGAAAAAGAAAGACAAGTTTATGAAGAAATGGGAATCAAGAGATCTCGGTCAAGTCAAAGAATATCTTGGAATCCAGATACATCGAAACCGAAAGGACTGAGATGGTTATCTTGATCAAATTCCCTACATCAAGAAGGTCATAAAACGATTCAGTATGGAAAATGCGAACTCTGTTCATATGCCTCTTCCTTCTGGTTATCAACCAGAAAAACCACCAGCATCTTACCAAGTGTCATCACAACTTCGCTCTTGTTTTCAATCGGTTATAGGGTCTTTACTCTATATGGCTCTGGGTACTCACCCAGATATTGCTTATTCTGTTATTAGGATGAGTCAATATATGGCCAATCCTACCGATGAACACCTGAATAAAGCTCTTCACATTGTTTGCTATGTGGCTTCCACAGTGAACTTAGCTTTGTACTATTCAGGAAGAGATGCTCGGATTCAAGGTTTCGCCAATTCTGATTGGGCCTCTAACAAAGACAGTTGTCACTCTACCACTGGTTATGCCATGTATCTTGGCAACTCCCTTGTTTCCTGGTGATCCTGGAAACAGAAAACTATTGCCCTCTCTTCAACTGAAGCAGAGTATATGGCGATGTGTGATGCTGCTAGGCATATCAAGTGGCTCGATATGTTGTTCAAGGAACTTACTTTCCCTATGGACAAGACAATCCTTTACTGTGATAACATGGGAGCTCGCTTTATAGCTGAGAACCCTGTATTGGATGGTCGCTCCAAGCATATCGATATTCAATGGCACTTCATTCGCGAATGTGTTGAAGAAGGACTTTTTTCCATTGAATATATGTATTCCCACTGATAGACAAAGGGCTGATGGTTTAACCAAGTCCCTTACTTGGCAGAAGTTCGAAACAAATCGCTTGTCACTTGGTTTGGTAAACCTACCATTTTAGAGCGAGGGGGAGTGTTGAACCAGTTATGGCATCACATGACCATTCTATAGATAGTGAGTTCCACACTATTCTACAGTGTTCTATGAACCTGGATTACTGGTTCCTTTGTTATCTCCTTATCTCCAGTACTGTACCAGAGACCTCTCTTTATAGAAGGTGCTCTTAGGATATATTAGGCAGTCTTTAGATACAGTGTGACACACCTGGTCTGTGTGCACCTAGCATGTATATATACAGGGCACAGAGCCTCTAGGACTCTAAGTTAACTACCCAGTTATATTTGCTCTCACTCAGAACTGCTACTCTCAACAAACCACAAGACCAACAACATACTGAATGCATAAGGCAAGTGTTCTGCCTTTGCCCATTAGCCCCAATCCTCTGCACAATAATTCTACAGTAGTGTCTCTGTCTTAGGTTCATAGCATTGTGTGTAGTGTAGTGCATTATCAAACGGCTGAGTGTCTCTGTCTTAGTTGTCTACAGGATATGAGCCCCAGGCTCGCTGCATAGAGGGCAAGCTCGACTCATTGGCAGCTTCAACAGACAAGATAGAGAAAATGGAATCATACACACAAGAAATTGAATGCATATATCCATGTTTGTAGCCTGCATCATGGGGAAATTTGAAAACATCCTGGAATTGAAAGGGACAGAGAACTATTACAAATGGTGTCAACAAACTGAACAACTTCTCCTGGGACAGGGGGTGTACAATCATGTCAGTAATGGAATGAATCCATTTGACTATGTCAAGTATGCTTCAACTTGTCTGTGCCCACTGATTCCAGTTGCACCAACAGTGGCAGAGCAAGAGGCATTAGGGACATGGTTTAAAAACAATGGCCTTGCAAAGTCTATCATCTTGAGAAAGATAAATTCTTCGGTTTTGATGCTAATTCCCAACAATGCCAGCATAACAGTGCGAGAAGTGTGGAACACACTCACCGAACTCTACAATCGATCTGATGTTTCTTTGCAGTTTTCTTTATGTGCCCAGATCTCCACCTTCTGTATGAAAGGAGCCACCGATGCTGAGAAATATGTGGCATTACACATGCATGTGAATGATAGGTTAGCCTGCATGGGGGCAAGACCATCAGAGGCAGACACTATATATGCATTGCTGTGAGGCTTACTGAAGACTGGGATCTGGCTGGTTATTTGAAAGAACATAGAGACTGAGCTGGAGCATAGCGAGCAGTCTGCACAAATGGTGGTTCCAGGTCTCTTCAATGCAGTACCACCTGTATCACAGTCATCATGGCCGCCCCCAGCTAACACTCCTGTCATGCCTCAAAATCTGTTCACTCCGGCACAACAGTTCACAAATCCTTTCCTTGGTCACCCCACTTCTCGACTTGGTCAGTACAGGGTGCCATTGATGATCAGAATGTACACCTTTAAACACACTGCTCAAATGATCATCAAAGAAGCTATGCAGATGACAAATGAGGGTCTCGCACCTGGTCCAGGATCCAAGTATGCAAATGCAGTGGTTCAGGGAGGATGAGGTGAGGTGAACCCAGTTACTGGCCTAAGGAAAACCAAGAATAATCCCAGCAGCACACCTTGCATGATGCTGATCTGTCTAGGCCAGAAGCAGGTGGATCATGACCGAGACAATTGCTTTCAGCCAGGGGGTGGGAAAGTGGGACAGGCACCTTGGCAGAGGGGGAAGGCAACTTCGACAGGTGGTGGTCAAATGATGACAGCTGCTGTCACAGCTGTTACAACACCAATAGTGTCAGCAATGTTGCAGCTGGTGGCAGCACAGACCATGACACCAATAGCAGCAGTCACGATACAGTGCCCACCAACCGATGATCACTTTCAGGATCTGTCTTGTGCAGTCATAGAGGAGTCGTCAGAAGGGGGAACAGGTGAAAACCTCATGTTGCTGGCAGCGGTAATGTCCTCCAGCATTCTCGATTCCAGTACAACTAGCACACATCTCATCAGAGATCCATCCTTCTTCTGGACCTTCACTTGTGATTCCATGGTGTCCATGAGGACAGCAAACCAGGGTAGCCTCAACACTGAAGGGTATGGAGACTGCATCGTGATACTGAAGTTGGGTGGCAAACAGATTTGTTTGAGGTTACAACACTGCCTCTATGCACCGAATGCTGTCATCAATCTGTTATCGGTAGGATGCATGGTGGAGCATGGGTGGGAACTGCGATTCAAGGGCGAACCAAGTCGTTGTAAGCTCTTTCACAGCAACAAATCACTTGGTAGCATTGACATGCAAGGACAACTGTGTTTTTTAGACATCGAGTTTGTTTGTCCACCTGATGTGGGCACTTCAACATCAGGTCTCACTGCTTTTACACTGAGCATACTCACATGGGACCTTTGGCATGCACGACTGGGGAATGCGGGAGGTGATGTTGCTAGGTTTCTCTTGACAACAGTGAAGGGGGCCCAGGTTACCTCAACTGCGACTCAAATGTGATGTGAGTCATGCATTGTGGCTAAACATCCACATTGACCTTATCCCACATCCTCCTCACCACCGACATGCACATTCCTTGAGCTGATCCATATGGATATTTGTGGTCCTGTTCCCACTCCAACATTACATGGCAAGAGATATTTCATTGTTTTCATCAATGACTACATGAATGTAATCAGTGTTCATCTGCTGGCAACCAAAGATCAGGCTTATGATGCATGGCTTATGGTCAAGGCACACTGGGAGAACAGGTTCAGCACTGAAGTCAAGGCAATACAAACTGATAATGGTGGCAAGTATATGGGAGGTGTCTTTACAGGAAGCCTGCTGGAGGCCAGGGTGGAGCATCGCAGGTCAGTGGCATATGCACATCAGCAGAATGGTAAAGTGGAGAGGGCAATATGGACCATTGAGGGGCAGGCTTTGGCAGCCCTCAGTCAGGCTAATCTCTCAGTGGCTTACTTTGGCAAGGCTGTCTTGATGATTGGCTATCTCTGGAATCTAACCAGCATGTGCACTCTGCCCAATCATAAGACTCCTTTTGAAATGCTTTATGGGTATAAACTGGATGTCTCTCACCTCTGTGTGTTTGGCTCTTGATGTTTCACTCACATTCCACCTGAATGTTGTATGAAAAATGGGCCTCATTCCTCTCAAGCACTCTTTATG
This sequence comes from Pisolithus marmoratus, assembly GCA_024613145.1. Taxonomy (NCBI): domain Eukaryota; kingdom Fungi; phylum Basidiomycota; class Agaricomycetes; order Boletales; family Pisolithaceae; genus Pisolithus; species Pisolithus marmoratus. The sequence goes on from JANFAE010000055.1 coordinate 244,140, forward strand.
GGGTACCCAGATGGGGTGAAGGGATGGTGGTTGTGAGACTGCATTACTGGAACTTTTTTTAACAGTAGAGATGTGGTCTTTGACAAGGAGTCGGTCATGCATGCTAGGGATCTGTCAGAGGGTCATCGATTACCACAAGCCTCAGTCAACCTGTCACCCACTTTGTCACTCATACCCTCGCCACAGGAGATGTTGCCTTCAGAACTGCCTGTGCAGGTCCCCCTACATCGGTCTGGTCAAACCAGGGTGTTGACGGTAAAGGGCAGAACGTTGGCAGAGGATCTTCAATGGATGAAGGATAGACTTGCAACAGTTTGGGAATGTCTTGACCTGGCTCTGGGAATGAGTGAGGGGGTGGACAGCGATCTGGTGAGGGGGTGATGGGCATGGAAGAGAGAGAGATAGATGAAGAAGGGGTCTTTCCAGAGCATCAGGTTAATTTAATCATCATGGAGCAATCTCACCTTTCCATCAGAAGTGATAAACAATGAGACCCCAGTCAGTTGGGGTATGACATGTCCATTCCTCCAGCGATGTACGAGGAGGCAATGAAACACTCAGATTCTGCTGGATGGAAAGAGGCGATGGATAAGGAGCTGAGGATGATGAAAGAGATGGGGGTGTGGAAGCTGGTGGAGCCACCACCTGGCTGTAAGCTCGTGGGAAATTGCTGGGTATTCAAATTCAAACTGGTCGACCTAAAGGGGGGATCAAAGTACAAGGCCCATCTTGTAGTTCAAGGGTTTTCACAGGTACCAGGCATTGACTTTCATCAGACCTATGTGCCAGTTGCGAGACAAGTGTTGGTGAAACTTCTTATAGCACTGGCAGCATGGAATGACTGGGAACTCGACTGCTTTGATGCAAAACGAGCGTTTCTTCATGGCAAGCTTACTGAGGAGATCTATATGAAGCAACCATGAGGATTCAAACAGTACAGTAAGGCTGGAATGCTTCTCATCTGTTTACTCTTGTGCTCCCTCTATGGACTCAAACAAGCGGCATTCGACTGGTATGTCACATTATGCAATCTACTCAAGGAACTCAGTTTTTCCAGGTCAGATATTGACCTCGCAGTGTTCATCTTCAACAACATGGGAAATGATGGACAAAGAATCATGTGTATCATAGCCTGGCACATTGACAATGGCCTTGGAGGCTGTAACAACAGATATTTTCTTAACTGGGTAAAGGGATGCATTGGCAAATGATTTGGTATCAGTGACTTGGGCCTGGTCTCGTTGTATCTTGGAATCAAAATCGAAAGGAGATGAGAGACACATGAAATCTGGATTCACCAGGAGTCATACATCGATCATGTCTGCGAAGAGTACAGACTTGGAGATGCAAACCCTGTGTCACCCCCAATGGACCTGAATCATCCCTTTGGACAGGATATGGACATCTATCCTGACGTTCCTGCCCTCAATCATGCATACAGAAAGATCATAGGGGAGTTGACTTACCTGGCAACGTGCAGCTGACCTGACATAGCACAGGTGGTGCAATGCTTGGCTCAGCAGTGCACATGCCCAGGACCACATCACTTCGCCACTGCAAAACATCTCATTCGTTACTTGAAGGGAATGAAGTCTCTTCATATTCACTATGGGAATCCAAATGTTAATCATTCTCCTTATGCCTTCAGTGATTCAGATTGGGCGACATGCTCAGTGGATTGTATCTTGGCCACAGGCTACATGTGGTTCTTTTATGGTGGCCCAATAGCACACATGTTGTAGGGAGGGAAGTCTCCCTACTAGGGTATTTTAATTATTTCATTGCTTCTACTGACTGATTTGTTGTTCTTATTTTACTTTACTTGTTTTATTTAGAATTTCGACTTGTGTGTGCGCATTTTACAGCTTATGTAAGTGCATGCACACTTCGAAAGCCTTGTAATTACACTAGAGAAGAATAACAGCTGCATTACCAGAGACAAGCAGATGGAAAATAAAGACATAGAGCCTCGGGAGAATATTTCTCCAACCTCAGCCATTCCTTAGATGATATCTCAGTCATTATTGGGACTTTTAGGGCACGTTTACAGTCTTTTCATTGCACTCTTTGACCTCTACCAGGCATCCCTAGCCCCTTGGGTCGAACTAGGACCCTCTTCCAATGGGAAGACCCCTTGGCCTTTCCCCCCACTCTCTTTTATTCAATCTTACAGTGTTGAAGAAACAACATACGTTAGCCCTTTCATCTACCGAGGCGGAGTACATGGTGCTCGCAGCATGCATTCAAGAGGGTCTCTGGTTGCAGTCGGTATTGCAATCTCTTCACCAGGCATATGATTCTCCTTTCATCGTTCATGCAGACAATATGGGTACAGTGTCTCTTTCTTCCAGTCTGGTCAATCATTCTTGCACAAAACACATCGATGTTCGCTATCATTTTCTTTGTGAACACATCGCAAAGGGATGTTTCACTCTCAGGTGGATTCCGACACATCAAAATGTTGCAGATGTCCTTACAAAGCCACTGGCTCATGTGTCTTTTCAGGGTCATCAAACAGGGTTGTCGCTGGTGTCATGCTGAGGGGGTGTGTTGGAACTTGTTAGGTACAGACTCATGCTACCTCAGATGTTACAGCATCGACACCTATCACCATCACGTGATATGCATGCATGTAGATATTAGATTTGTGCTTGTCTTTTCTTCTTTCCTCAGCATGTTATCAAATGGCTGAGGTATGTTTACTGTACATTCTACAATGGATGGGACTGATGTTCTACAGTAGTGTCTCTGTCTTAGGTTTGTAGCATTGTGTGTAGTGTAGCACATTATCAAACAGCTGAGTGTCTCTGTCTTAGTTGTCTACACTTATGTAATACAGTGGCTGTGCAATACCACACCAGTTGTTTAACTCCAACATGAGGAACAAAACCATTGCAATGTTTTTCCCTTTTGCAGTGTGTGAAGTGTACTGTGGGCAGATTGAAGAATCATGGCAAGTTTGGCTGGAGACAAAGATAGTACATATCCTTGGCTACAATATTGCCCAATATATCATGTGATTTCATGCAGTGGCTGGGAAGATATAGGCATTACAATACAGCAATGTCATTGCAATGGTTTTGCACCTTTTGAAAAGTTCATTAAAACTCAAATGTAGTGAGCCTTATTTGGCTATACAAATGAATATAAACATGTAAACAATATCTCTGAGTTTGAATTAGTTCACATGCCTCTTTGTTTCAACCACCATCAGCATGAGATCACTCTTTGTTACCCAAAAGTCTACCTCTCGTGCTTGATGCAGGACACTCCACCCACTCTATTTCTTCCACCACTGGCATTAATGTGTCCACCATCTCTAGGCTTCACTCCAAAGAGCATTCTGAGCTTGAGAAGTCCTCTGAAGGTTGTCCTACCAAACTTTCCTCTGCCATTATTCACTATGCCACCCATCTCATCTCATCTGGCCAGCCTGAAAATGCTGTCCAAGTCACCAAAGCTCTTGGCAGCATTGTCAACAAGCCTATTGAAGGCTGTAGTCAAGTCCCAATGCCCTCTTCTCTCATGCAAATACCAGAAAGCTTGGCTGTATTTTGCCTATGCTCATAAAGATTGGACTATAAAGGACTAGAAGAGGGTTATATGGTCTGATGGGTGCAAATAGGTGTGGAAAAAGGCAGGTGAGGGGCTTAGTGACAGGCTGGTCCAAGGGACAGTCAAATTTGGAGGTTCTATGATGATATGGGGCTGTATGACCTGGAAGGGGGTTGGTTATGCTGCCAAGATTGATGGTAGGATGGATGGGAATCTTTACCTTCAAATTTTGAAGGATAAACTCCTGAATATTTTGCAGTTTCATGATCTTGATCCCTCTGACATCATCTTTCAGCTGGATAATAACCCCAAGCACACCTGTAAAAAGGTGAGGGAGTGGCTGGGGGAGCAGGATTTCACCACTATGGTATGGCCCCCACAGTCTCCTGACCTAAACCCCATTGAACATCTTTGGGGTTGGCTCAAAAGAAGACTGGCAGAACATGAACACCCTCCCAATGGAATACATGAATTATGGGAGAGAATTCAAGAGGAGTGGGAAAGGATACCAGCTGAGGAGTGTCAGAAGTTGATTGAAAGCATGCCTAAAAGGGGTGAGGCAGTGCTCAAGGCAAAAGGAGGCTATACCAAGTACTAATATACCATGAATATCAAAAGGTGCAAAACTGTTGCAATGTCATTGCTGTGTTGTAATGCCTATATCTTTCCAGCCACTGGGTGAAATCATGTGATCTATTGGGCAATATTGTAGCAAGGGTATATACTATATTTGTCTCCAGCAAAGCTTGGCATGATTCTTCAACCTGCCTGCAGTACACTTCACACACTGTAAAAGGGAAAAACATTGCAATGGTCTTGTTCCTCACTGTATATGTTTTGCTAGTACTCTGCAACATGGGCATATGCTGAAAAATGATTCTCTCCTCTATGCCATATTGATTTTGAGTATTTTGGTTGTGATCAGTGGACCATCTCTGACTTGCATGGGTTCCCATTGCTTCACTGGTAGCCCTTGCATCTTACTACACCCTCAATTCCCTTTCCACCTTGATGCCTTCCAAGGCTTGCATTCCCAAAGCTTCTTGGAATGATCAGGAAGTCAGTTCCCTCATCTGCTACCTTCATGAACATTGAGCAGAGGTGAGAGACAATGGCAACTTCAAGTCATCTACTTACATATAACTCTGCTGCTCAACATATTTCCCAACACCTCACTGGCAAAAACCACAGCCATGGTGAGAAATAAATGGGACTCCCATGTAAGTTGCATGTCATCATCATCCTAGTGAGCTGATCTTGCTGATCCCTAGATTCAAAAGATCTATGTATCAAGATATCACAGGATTTCAAGGCAAGTCTGGGTGTCATTGGGACAATGTAAATGGAGCTGGAGTACAGGGCAAGTTTGATGAGGTGATATTCAAGGATTATGCCAAGGTATGTCACCTCACAGCATAGTATCAGTTGGTGAACAAACAACTATGCTTGTTATTCTAGACTCATCCATCCATCCCTTAAAATATTCTGGGTGGGACTACTATGAACTGATGCTCAATATAATGCCCAATGGCACAGCCAATGGTACCAATGCATTTTCTCCAAGTGCCTCCTGTGCCATTCCTGGTGCTGTAGACCACATTGCTGAGAATTTGTCTGTACTTGATGCAGCCAAGTAGCCTGGGCCTATCACTTTTGTGCCCAGTGCCTCTGATGGATCCATGTACCCTGTCATGATCATGCAACTCCTGGTTATCACACCTTACTAATTGATACTACTTCCAGTAGATGACTCTTCTGTGGACTTTGTGTAACAGATCTCCAGCCTCTGGAGTTCAGACTCTGGCCCACTGCCTTTGCCTTATTCTGTGTGTGGGCTTGTAAGAGTTACTTTAGCTTAGTCTCCCATTCCAAGTAGTAGATGTGTCAGCCACCAGTGGATCCAGCCTTTGGCCTCCTGGATGGCTGATTAATCATTCAGCACATAGCTTTAGCACTATGGATTACCAAGACTACTGGTACACTGGTATTGGTACTTCTGGCACTTAGGTATATAACCTGTGTACTCACTTCCATATGTACTTAGCAATATTGTTGAACTGAACATCCAAGCACCCAGTATCTGCTGTCTACCTCTTGTCTAGTCACTTGGCATACCTGGAACCTATCCAAGGGCCCAGTTCACAAGCTGAGTCCAACATGGGTGTTGTGCCAACTCCATAGGCCCTGGAACTCTTGTTACTCTTACTGGAACTATGCTGGTACTTGATTTTCTGGTCCAGACCTAGCCCTTGAAACATGGTTCTAACATACAGTGAGCTCAAAAACCCTTTCCATGTTTACCCTAATTGTAGTGCATGAGGTGTACTGCCAGACACTGTGGGAATTTTGCTTAGCTTTGGTGGAGTTATAAATAGTACTTCCTCCTGGCTACAAAATGGCCCCTATATCATGTGATTTGGTATTTATGACTCCACCAAAGCTAAGCAAAATTCCCACAGTGTCTGGCAGTACACCTCATGCACTGCAATTAGGGTAAACATGGAAAGGGTTTTTGAGCTCACTGTACCCCCTAGTGCATCAGGAAAAACCAACAGTGCCATTTTTTGCTCTTTACCACTATATATGTATTGCTATATTCCACTATTCATTACTATACATGCCATGGAAACAACTATAGGAGTTATGGCACATCAACCATCCCCCCTTTAATATAGCAACATATAGACACATATAGCTAAAAGGGGCATAAATAGTGAAATAGAGCCACAATGTTGTTATCCCAAGCCTTGCCAACTTTTCCCTTTTGGCTTTTTTTTGCTTCTTTTAGTGCACACTTTTTAAGAAGGAAGCAACAAATTTATTTGACACAATGTCTACAATCCATACACATGATTCTACTTGGTAATAAATCAATGTCTGAGATGGATGGTAAGAGGGGGAGATGGATGGGGGAGGGAGAATGGGCTTCAGCATCTGGATTGGAGAAGGGAAGGGGGGAATTACATACCTTGAAGGATGGTTGAGGTGGTGGTTGTTGGTGCTAGAGGAGCTAGATGGGAGAAGGGGTGAGAGAGGAAGGGCCAGGGAGGGGGGGCTTGCCCAGCAGTCATTGGAGATGTTGCTGTTCTGGGTGGGCTGTTGCCAGCTTTAGGTGGGGAGAGTGTCAGTGGTAGGAGGATGACCTGCCAGGGATCTTATCTTGCTGTTAGAACAGAGGATCATCTGGTGGAGGGACAGCCTTAGGGAGAGGTGGGAGGCAAGATGAAGGAGATGCAGTTGAGACAGTGTGTGTGCATGCATGAAAATTTCAACTTCCCATGGTCATGTGACCAGTGGCCACTGTAGGACTGCAAGTCTAAATGTGAGTCTTACCTTACTAATCATTTCCCACACATTTCCTAGTCACCATATACTAACCTACACAACACTACACTTCTGGTAATAAAAAATGTAGACTATACAACACTACCTTTGTTGGTAGTCAAAAAAGCAAACATTACACTACAGTGACTCAAAAAATCCTTTCAATGTTTTGCTGTTTTGTATTGATGGTGATGCCAAAAATCAGAGAAATTCTAAGAAATCTTGAAAATATTTATCCAGATAGCCCTAGGTCATGGCTTCAAAAGGGTACCTTACTGAAGTTGTTTGGCTTTGTTTTTGTTGAGATATTGCATGTTTAATCAGGACAACTCATTGAAAGGGTTTTTTTGCTGATGAAATGGCAGCATATTCATGGCAATTGGACAGCATAATTTATGATTTGGAGCCTGAATTTTTGGTGGCCATGCATGCTAGTGATTATGTAATATATCACATAATCAATTTGATGGTTTGTCAGCATGTAAACAAGGCCAACCATTGAACTTGAGTCATTGATCATTTATGGTGTACCATCACTCAATCAGGACTATTCTCTCAGGGAGATGTCAGCAAATTATGGTGGTAATGGCATTACCATGAGTAGGATGTATGCCCAGCATCATTGGTCTCTTAAAATAGTTGCTGCAATTCATTCCTGTACCATTTCTGCTACCAATGCCTGAGGGGTCCTGACAGTAATCAGTATTGGGAAAGGTGAAAATGTCATGGAAGTCATTCTGGCACTTCAGGACATCAAGATTGAACTAATCCCCTCTCAAATGGTGCATTTCTATGCAAGAAAAGCTGGTATCAAGGTTGGGGGAGTAAAATCCTTCTTTACCTTCCAGGGGTTCTGGGTGGAATCATCTATTGTGCTACCAGGGTGCAAAATTTTTCCCTCCTGTCTGTCCTTAGGTGTTGCCACTGGTCACCTATGACAAAATAATCCTTTCCTGGTCATCCATAGTTCAGCACAGGGCATAGTCTGGCTGACCCTCCTTGACTCCAGGTGTGCAGAGGAGGACATTGCTTCACCCCAACCTTGATACCAGCTTTTCTTGCATAGAAATGCACCATTTGAGAGGGGATTAGTTCAATCTTGATGTCCTGAAGTGCCAGAATGACTTCCATGACATTTTCACCTTTCCCAATACTGATTACTGTCAGGACCCCTCAGGCATTGGTAGCAGAAATGGTACAGGAATGAATTGCAGCAACTATTTTAAGAGACCAATGATGCTGGGCATACATCCTACTCATGGTAATGCCATTACCACCATAATTTGCTGACATCTCCCTGAGAGAATAGTCCTGATTGACACAACGCGGTTAGCAGAATTTACACGGGGAGTAAATGTAGTGGGAAATGTGAATAAGAAATCCTAAGTTTAATCTGACATTTGCGCATTGACACCGTTTGAAGTATTGTCGGTGGAAAGAATGTTGGTGACAATTTGATACGTTGGCAGTCGTGTTGCTCACGTGTGAACATTGTCCAAAATGGGAAGTATCAGTGTCGAAAGTATGGTCGTCGAAACTTCATATACTGACAAACAATAGAAACAGAGTCCAAACTTGAAGTAAAAATTTATGTACAACATGTAGGACTAAACTTCATATACTACCCATTAAATCCACATAATACATGAAGTTTGGTACTACATTCCATAGATGAAACTTTTACTTCAAATTTGGACTCTGTTTCTATTGTTTGTCAGTATATGAAGTTTTGACGACCATACTTTCGACACTGATACTTCCCATTTTGGACAATGTTCACACGTGAGCAACACGACTGCCAACATATCAAATTGTCACCAACATTCTTTCCACCGACAATACTTCAAACGGTGTCAATGCACAAATGTCAGATTAAACTTAGGATTTCTTATTCACATTTCCCACTACATTTACTCCCCGTGTAAATTCTGCTAACCGCGTTGTGTGAGTGATGGTACACCATAAATGATCAATGACTCAAGTTCAATGGTTGGCCTTGTTTACATGCTGACAAACCATCAAATTGATTATGTGATATATTACATAATCACTAGCATGCATGGCCACCAAAAATTCAGGCTCCAAATCATAAATTATGCTGTCCAATTGCCATGAATATGCTGCCATTTCATCAGCAAAAAAACCCTTTCAATGAGTTGTCCTGATTAAACATGCAATATCTCAACAAAAACAAAGCCAAACAACTTCAGTAAGGTACCCTTTTGAAGCCATGACCTAGGGCTATCTGGATAAATATTTTCAAGATTTCCTAGAATTTCTCTGATTTTTGGCATCACCATCAATACAAAACAGAAAAACATTGAAAGGGTTTTTTGAGTCACTGTATACTTTTGGTGATAAAAATGTACACTACAATGAAATAAAAGACCTTATGCACTGTAACTATTTATTGCACATGGGAAAACATTTGGAGCAACTGGTGATATATAGTTATGTATAATGTTGTTATAGTTCAGTATATATATTGAATAATTGCACACTATTTCAGTATATGACAAATATTGCACTTGCAGGACACCACACCACACTTTCCTAATCAAACACAACCAAACAAATCAAAAAAGTGCACACTACACTTTTGGTAATAAAAATGGAGACCACACAACACTAATTGTATTTTATCAACATCTCTACCATTTTTGCACAGATAGATGAAGTAAGTACATCTCCATGGTCCTCTTGTCAGGTACTACAACTTTCATTATGACATCTTGGAAATTTATGTTTTGAGACATCAATTTTTTTGTATTTTGCAATTTTCTCATCCACTTTGGGGCATATCAATGACATAAGCATATTCCCATGATCCTGTGACCCAGCCCTATAACTTTCATTATGACATCATGATCTATAGTTATAATAGTGCTATAGTTCACTATATATTCAATATTCATGCACTATTTCAGTCTATAATACATAAATATTGCACTGCCAGGTTTTCCCAATGTGGCATGTGACACTACCCAGAAACAACTTCCCTAGCCCTCACTCACATCCAGTGTTGGGACATCTGGTGTGCAGATTGATACACCCCTCCCATCCAGCACTGGGATGTCTGATGTGCAGTCAAGTGAAGTTCTTGCTGCCCTCCCAGCATTGTACTATCCACTGGCAAGCAACCACATGTGGAAATGGTGGATGACAATGATAACTGATCCACTTTCCCATTTGCAGATATGTCTGATATCTCCACTCCCTTCAACAAATGCATGCAGCTCTCCACAGCCATCAAGACTGCAAGGAGTTCCTGTCCCCACTGTTCATGCAAAGCTGTATCAGACTCCACAGCAGCAAATCTTCAAGGCTCAATCAACAATCTGACATCCTCAATCAACACATCATTTATGTCAGTTGTCAAGCAAGCATCAATGGTGAGGGTGAATGTGATCCATCTACTTGATGGGGAAGATTGTGATTTCCCCAGTAATCTCAGGGTGTTCATCCAATCCTCAATCATCCAAAGCCTGGGCTTTGCCAATGTGTGTCTGAAGACAACTAATAACAAGGATGATTGGAAGGAGTTTGTGGAGCTTGAGTATGAGGTCATGGATACTCTAAACTTAAGAAGAGGATATAAGAAGAGGATACAGCAATTGAGCACACCAAAAATGCACTTGATCATGTTGCATGCAGATGAGTGATGGAGGTTAAACAATTCTTCTTTATTCATGGGCCTATCCAGTTCAGCATGACAATTTAAAAGTTGATTTGTCAGAATGTACCTCAGATGTGCACAGTGCCACTCAATGAGGTGGTAGCAGATACCCCAATGTCACTCACCAAAGGTGTTTGGTAATGTGAACATGGTCCTAGAAGATGAAATGGTTAGTGAAGAGTGCTGCAGGAGTGCCACCCTAATGCAACAGAAGACTACTGGCACCAGCAGTCATCCCTCACATGAGAAGAGATACTCTGGGATGAAGATGACGATATTTAATTATTAATAGGGTGTCTCAAAGTTCTTTTTGAAGTAAGGTTAACTCTGAAAGTTTGAACATTCATCCAATCAATATTCAAGTGCTGACTGATCTTTGTAATTACCAAATATAGGATGTCCTAACATCATATCAAGAGGAGGTAGTTGTGATCTGCACAGTCATGATGCCATGCCAGAGTGAATGCCAGGTGTTGTTGAATGACCTAGCCAGTGCCCATGTAGACTTACAGCTTGCATGGTTTCAGGATCTCATTCATACTGCCACCATTGACTTACTAGATTCTTCTGACAGTAATGCAGACACTGACTCTCAGCTTTCTGACTCTGCTTCTAGCATGTCTAGCATGTCTTCTGACTCTTCCCTTTCCAACTTCATGGCAGACATGCTCTTGTCCTTGATGGAAACATCTGAAGCTAGCTTCATAGCTGGACTGACCCTCAGTCATCATCTCCTGACATTTGAAAACACCATTGTTGCTCTGACAGATGAGGTTGAAAAATCATGTTATCTGGCCACTTGCACTAAGGCTCCCTGTGCTCCACAGCTCCAGCTTCTCAAAGAATGGTGCCCTACTAATGATCTTAAGAAGTTTCATCATAAACTTTGTGTGGATCCCAATGTGTTTTCCTGCCTCATCAAAAAGCTAGAAAATCACCTGATCTTCAGCAACAATTCCAACAATCCTCAGCTCCCTGCACCAGTTCAGCTCACAGTTTTTTTAAATGGAGTTAGCCACTATGGAAATGGGGCCACTGCAGAAGATGTTGCTGAGTGGGCAGGCATCCCTATCAGAATGGTCTATAACTGCTACCATTGGGTTATGATTGTGCTACTCCAACTTCACAACAATGTAATCCACTTTGACCCAATGGAACTAGAAGATCAGGAGGAACAAGACCTGGGTGAAGTGATGGGTCAAAAGTTGCAGCTGCCCAGAGTGGAGAGGAGGGTTTATGTGTGTTGATGGATTGCCATTCAATCTCTTCCAGAAGCCAGGTTGGCATGGTGAGGGGTTTTAAGATCATAAGTCACACTATTCACTATCTGCCCAGGTATGTACTATTCTATGGCTTGGACATGGCATACTAACTATTGTGAAGGTCATCATACTTCCCCACAACCTCAGAATTGTCGACTACATGATTGGAGTCCCTGGAAGCCTTCATGATTCTAACACATTCTCTTGCACTCAGCATCTATTGTCACCTGGAGATGTTCCTTGGAGCCAATGAATGGATTTGGGCTGACTTGGCATACCCATCATTGCTGTGGTGTGTGGTCCCCTTCAAATGATCAAGTACAGAGTTGATGCCTGACACACACAAAATTTCAATTGGCACCTTTCCAAGGTACATATATAATTCAATTCTCTGGGCTATGCTCATCTATTCTACAGATACATGTATGCTCAGAACACTTTTATGGGTCACTGAAGGGCTGGTTTCAATCCCTGTGTGAAATGCACTTTCAAACTCCAAACCAGTGTGATCTTGAATTCACAAACATGTGGACACAATCTTGTCTGATCCTTCACAACTTTATAATTGAAATTGAGGTAGATTTAGGGCCCAAACAGCAGCACTTCAGAAAGCATTTCCACATCCTTGTGCAAAACAAATCCAAACCAAATCTATGCAGAGTTTGGTGGACTTCCAAGGTTGAATGTTGATTTTTGGCTGTGTATACTGTGGCAATCAGTATGTTGTACACATCATAGCTCATATGGACAAAACCCATTGTCATCACATTGCCCTACAGAACGAGGCCCAGGATGAAGAAGAAGAAAATACCAGAAGGATTGTTCTGATGACATTACTCAAGCAGCAGATTCTTGGCTACAGAACTGTCAGCACTGTGCTTGCTGCTTGCCAGGCTGCAATTACAACTGTTGAGGATACTCCCTGGGAACCCTTTCACACATCTGCTCTTTCAGGTCAGGGATGGGTAGATGAACTACATGCTGGTCATTTAAAGCAGATCAGAAAGGAACTTGGCATTCACAAACATGTCTTCCTCAGGCTCATGTCCATCCTTCAACAATGGGGTTTTCAAGATTCAAAGAATGTTTTGTTAGAAGAACAACTCACAATTTTCTTGTATGCAATGGTGGCAGGCTTGTTAGCTCAACATATTGATGACCAGTTCCAATGTTCAACAGATACTATATCATGGTGAGTGTGCCATCTGGTGAACCCTCTCCTCTGTGTATTTATACTTCATCCAGGTATTTTAAATGAATGCTCTGTGCCTTCTCAGAGGGTCCTATCTATAACACATATGTTTGCCTTCCCATGGCTGGTTCCCTAGTTCCTAGTCAGATTGCCAACAATCCAAAATTCTACCCATACTTCAAGGATGCCATAGGTGCCATTGATGGTACACATATCATGTGTGCCATCAGGAAGGGAATGGGATCTTATGTGTAATTACAAGGGTTTCTTGTCTCAGAATTGTCTCATCACATGCTCATTTGATGGTGTTATTACATATGTTCTTGGAGGCTGGGAGGGATTGGCTGCTGATGCCACAGGCTACCACAATGCCTGCTTGTGGGACCTTACCATCCCTGATGGCTGTTATTATCTTGCTGATGCAGGATTCCCATTGACTCCACAATTGCTTGTACCATACCATGGCCAATGCTATCATTTGGCTGAGTGGGGGCAAGCAGAACAAATGTGAGTACCATCACATCTTTATAATCTTCGCTGATTGCCTACAGGCTGAAAAATAGGAAAGAGTTGTTCAATCTTTGCCATGCCATGCTGTGGAATGATATTGAGTGCCTTTGGAATTATCAAGTGACACTTTTGTGCCCTTGTTCTCCTGCCCAAGTACAACATGTCAATTCAATCTTAGTTACCTGTGGCTGCATGCTGTGTTCACAATATCATTTGTCTCCATGATCCTGATGACATTGATATGGTGGATCCTGATGAATTTGATGAAGATAGTGAGCTGCTCTTAGTACCTGAAGGGGGGGATACCAGAAGTCTGCAGGGTACTCTGTTGAATGCTGAGTCATGCAGAACATGATTGCAGCCCAGATGTGGGCTAATTATTGTGCTGAGCATGTGAGACAGGGTATGCCTCAAATGATCAAGCAGTTAAATTGATCATCACTCAACCTTGTAGTTTTGTATTTGCTAGCTTGTATCTTTCTTCAAATGAGTGTAGCAAGTTCCCATTTGTTCATTGTTTACTGTTCAGTTCATGCAAATGTGCAGTACAATGAAGTTTGATTTTTTGAAGTACAAAAATTGGTGGGAACTGAACTGTAGTACAAATGGCATAGTTACTACAAATCTGCATATTCTGTGACAGAGCAGCCAACCACCTGAAGTCTCATCCTAACTAACCCACCCTAAGGCTGTTTGAATGAGTGGCAGTGTCCCTGTAACCTGTGATGAAGCTGGGGTTCTCTTCAAATAACATGTGCAAATGGCAAAAATTGTCCTCCAACAGGTCCTTCTCAAGTTCATACATCATCACAAATACATCATTGAGTTTCTGATCCTTGCTTGCATCACCAAGTACAGCAAGCATCCTGCTGATGGTCTCATTGGAATTTTGATTAAAGTTGGCCATGGCATCTTTCACCATTTCCTGGATGGCATCTAACTGAGAACATCACTTTTGTGAGCTGGTAGATTCCCAGACACTGGAGGCTGCTGTGGATGCAATTCCTGGTTCATCAAGGGCATCACTCTTGCATTTTCTACCACCAGATGACAAACTGGACAAAACATGGGAGGGACCAGCTGACACTGGTGTAGAAGTTGGTGGTGAGATGGGGATAGACAGAGGGGAAAAGTTATGAGAGTCAGTAGGGATGGGTGGGTATGCAGATGGCACAGTAAATGGGAATGGTGAAAAATTTGGCACTACAGGTACAGTGGGTTGCATGTTTGAGCAGTCCATGCAATTTGATCAGGGGCATTGGGTTGATGGTGCCCAAAGCCAAATTGCATGGCAGAATGTGTGGATGGCAGTCGATTGGGGGTGTGAGGTGGTGGGAATGGTGGCAGGAATGGCAGCTGATACAATGAGGGATATTGTACAGGAGGTGCAAATGCTGACTGAGAGTGTATGGAATGGCTGGAAGATGTAGACCTGAAGATACAACATGTTTGAGTAGCAGCCCCAGCACCAGCAGCATGGTGTGCATTGGTACCCCTTGCCTTGTCAGGAGGGACAAATTGTTGCATGCATTCCAAATACTTGAAGCCCTTGCCTTGGAATTGGCCAGCTTTAGGGACAAGTCTGGTAAAGGGTTAAAGATGAATTTATCAGAAGAGAAACTAGGACCTACTTCAAGGAGTTCATCCATCACAAGTTGTCCTGCTTCAGTGACAACATTGGCACCTTTCTCTGATGAATATGCAAGCCCTGATCCCCCCACAATGGCTGAAGCCACATAGTATCTGCATTTCAGCTTTGAAAGTTATGAGGAATACTGAGGATGACAGAAATTAGATAAATGTCACCATACACTTTCCCACTTGTTGTGACAATTTTTTGCTGTCTTGTGGTGGCCATTGGGCTGGATGGCTAATAGAGGCATCAGATCATTGAAGTGTCATTCTTGAAAGGCCATGCAATCACCTGCCTTGGGTTGGTTTTCCTCCACATAATCAAGAGGCATTTTGACATCTGCCTGGGTCCACATGGCATGCAACTGTGGATGCTCAGAGCTTGACACCATAGAGGGCACTTTTCCTTTTGGTGCAACACCCCTACCTACCATCTTGTTATGAAGTTGGAGGGAGTGGTGGGCTGGGGGTGGCGAGTGAGTGAGCCTGTGAGAAGGCTTGCAACTGCAATGAGCTTGAGTCTTTTGAGGCATTGGGTTGGAAATGAAATCAATCACTCAATCGATAACATACAATATCTGATCTCAGAAAGTCTGCAAGTATAAAGTCTGCATAGACTTGGTTTGGATTTGTTTTGCACAAGGATGTGGAAATGCTTTGCTGAAGCACTGCCATTTGGGCCCTTAGGTGTGGTGAGTTCTAACCTCAAGTATGTGGAAGAAGCAGAGACACAGGGAGTTCCATTGGCTCATGAGCAGGACAACAGTGGGGAAGATTTTATAGGAACCCCAGGCCAAATATTCCATAACTGCCTGGTGGAATGTCTGTTCCATAGGCTTCAAACTTAGTGTACAGGTGTAGATACTCATGCATAATGGACACTGTCATTTTTGATTGAGACTGCTACACAAACTACAGTACAACAACACAAGTGAGATGATAGTGAAATGGGGACAACCTTAGTTTCCTTCTTCAACAGCAGCCACATGTCTCTCTGCCTCCAATTGAGCAATCCTTGCCTCCTCCAATCTAAGTTCCAGCTCCATCTGCTTTGTCTTCTTGCTGGCCATTGATAACTGATGCTCATTCTCTGCTATCTTCAACTTGAGGTCATACTCACACTGAGCACTCTTAGAGTCTTGTTGTGGGCCTTGAGTTCTTTTCTGATGACCTGTGCTTGTATCTTCAGCCACTTTGTCTCAGACTTTGCTTTGGCACTGTTCTGAATTTGCTGGATAAGAGTGTCAGATGCTTCAGACAATTTGGCAGATATTTCAGATCCAGCATCCCAAGACTGCTTACATGCCACTGAGGAACCAGAACTAGAGGGGGCATGAGAGGGTACATTGAGAGATGTAGATTTGGCATCTGCAGCCACCTTTGTTTTACCCTTATCCCTGCTAGTGCTTGTGGTGGAAGTGGCTTTAAGTGCATGTGAGGATAGCATTTTCAGCATGCTAATAGCAGATGGGGATTTGACATCAGCCAGCACTGACTGAGACAACATTTCAGGGAAGGTAGGTATGGAAGAGGTGGTGACTTTGGAATATGTTGATGCAGGGGTACCAATGGGGGTGCCAGCAGAAATTGGTGAATCATGGAACAAGGTGGAAGTGAGCCATAGCAAAGGGTCGATGTTGTCATCAGTGATCCCTGATGGACTGGCTGATACCTTGGGGGAGGTAGTACATTATTGCCATGGAGATCTTCCTCATCACAGTCTAACTCTTCATCTTCCTCAGCTGCAGCATCTTCATTACCCAAAGCCTAACCATCACCTACTAATGGCAGCAGCTCTGTAGTTGCAGTACTTTTCTCTCCAGAAAAAAACTGCTGGGCTTCCATGGCATAATCTTGACTTGGATTGGCCATGCTGAACACTGTGTTATATGACAGATTCATCCTCCAGAAACCATGCAGGTCCTCCCACCAGGGGAAGGTATCAAGAATTTTATCTAAGCTGGTCATTAGTGTACATGCCAACAAGCTAATATGAATACTCACCAAGTAGACTCTTCATCTCCAGGTTCTCTCTCAATTCCATGGTGGTGAGGCCTGCCCCAGTAGAACTGAGGGTTTTGTTGGCACTGTTATACTTTTTGCGAAGTCTAAAATGGCTGATTAGCCAGAAATGCAGAACCCAACCATCTGCTGTTAGTGAAGCTAAGGCAGACTTATGATTGAAAGTGACTCTTGATGGGTTTTACAAAGACAGATGGGTATTGGGAATATGTCACAACTGTGACATGGGTGTATAGTCCAGGCCTGAGTCCGAGGACTTCTGGCTCAGTCTAGGCTCTCGGAAGTCTGCTGTGGAACTCCACTCCATGTTTGTTTATAGTTTTGATCTGTTACTCCATTCCATTCTATATTTAGAATGGTTTCTTTCTGCCACAGTATGTCTAACTCTTTTGGTACTTGTAGTCTAACCTTCGGACTCTCGGATTGTCTGATACTCCAGTACAGCCTGTAGGAACGTTGTCAATGTTCTGCACTGCCCTCTGGAGATTCGGTACCCAGACATTGCCTCAGAACGTTCTCTGTAGTATATAAGACCTTGTACATACATTGTAGCACTTCAGTTCAAATATCGAATAAGATACTCATCGATCTCACTCTGCTCTGACTTCTGGAGCTCTGCAAGTTCCAAGTGTACAAAGTTGTACACTACTCCGACCCTCCGGACCTTGCCCCTCCGTCTAACTCTGACCTTGGACTTCTCGGAGACCATTGAGAACTGGTCTTGACAGTATATTCAAACTCAAAACTTGCACAAGTTCACCCACCCACACCCCCAATGACTATGACTACTTGACTTTGTGCTCATTCGATGGCAGCAGAAGTCATGGAGCAAGCAGCTGTCACCAATATTCACCAATCAAATGCTCAGATCGCATTGGCCAGTAAAAGGCACACTCTGCCATCTGTTAGCCAATTCCATAGCTTCTCTGCTAGAGGGGATCCAACCCCTATGCCTACCCAAAGAGCTGGTCCATCCAGCAGATGATCAGCATCAGTGCCTTGTCATACTCCAGAGTTCACCGGAGGATATGAGCCTGGTGGTGATGGCCCAGGAGGTGATGATCCTGGGGATGATAACCTGGATGATGATGATGGCGACGAAGACAAAGATGATAATCCATTTGTAGACGCTCCAGATGAACTGGAGCCCCAACTGGTGGTTTTGCACAATCTAGCCACTGCAGTTGATCGTCTCTCGCTGAAGAGAATTAAAATGAAAGTGGGAGGAGACTAGGGGAGTCTCCTGTTGGTGATGGTGGGGTCAGTTTGACCCAAGAGGTTCTAGTGCTATGGAACATGCCCTGTGAGTGAGGAGATGGGGAGGAAATAAATGAAAACTGCTTTCGAGACTCTGTAGGGTTCAAGAGATAACATCTAAAGAATGTCCGAGGCTGGGTAAATATTCCGCCGGGCTTCGTCTTTCGTCTTTCTGCATCTCTGGTATTTCGTCTATTACTTCAATGATGTACTGTAGTGTAACTACAAAGACCTCATGCATGGCTTACATAAGCCACAACATGGCCAAACATGAAGTCAAAAACACTAAATAAAAATATAGTAACAATAAAAATCAAAACTGCTAGTAAAAGAAAGAAAATATACTGAATCCTCCAGTAGGGAGATTATTTTCCCTACATCTGAGGGGGGCTTTAGAATCCAACTGTCCCCAGTTGCGACCTCAAAGGGAAAAATCCAAAACAAACACTTAATATAAAAAGAGAAGAATGAACTTGAAGGGAAATGAAAGAGAGCATGGCAAAAACAAAACCCAAAAGAAAATGCTACTCAGCTAAGATCTGCACTAGTGCATGTAGAATGGGGCACAAGACAGACAGGGTCGACTGCCACAATTGTGAGGGGGAGCCACTCCAAAGCTGAGGGCTACCCGGAGAAGGCAGAGGGGGGTGGAGACGGGTACCATCATCCCATGGAGATGCCCTAGAATGAGCAGATACGAGCCCCAGAATTAGACTAGGCCTCATCATGGGTGCACGGGGCTCAGGAACGAGAGCATGGGTGGGGCTCGAAGGAGGTTCGGTGACCTTCAAACTCGACAGTTCCTTCTCAGCCATCTCAGGGTGATCTCGAACAGAGGCAGGGGCATGCGGTGACAGAGAACTCAAAGGGGGAGCCGGTGTCTGAATACCCGACACTCTATGGGCATGAGCGAGAGCCCAGAAGTCCAAACATGCCTGTAAAGTGCGCCCGAGTGCCTCGCGAGGGATCTCCTCACCAGTTGGTAGCACAACCCGACCACCTATTATTCTACACCTCCTCACAGCCAGATATGAAGTACACACTCTACACTGTGCTCGAATATGCCCATCGCGACCACAGAAGAAACAAAAGGTGAACTTTCGAGGAGGTGAGCCCTCCCTCGAAGCTGACCGACAGGGAGAACCCTTCGAATCTGAGCTACGGGACAGAGGCAAGGCCCTCATCATGAAGGCAAAACGAGGGGGGCACCTGGTTGGGTTCACAGGCTCACAACGAGGGGGCAAGTCGCTCGATCTAGGGACAAGGGGAGGGGAGGCCTTTCTCGAAGGCACAGGCTCGTGTGGGCGAGTGCTGCATGAAACTCGAGGGGGGCAGCTACTCGGAGCAAACACAGAAGGGTGGGACTCCTTCCAGGCCAGGTAACGCACCTGCCACTCGGGTATAAGACTGTCCACTGCATCTCGATGAGGGAGGGGAGGCCTCGAAACCAGCTTCGAGGGCTGAGAGCACCTACCCGAGACACGACCGGCACACGAGTTGCCCGAAGCACACTCGCGACTAAGGGAAGGGTCCTTCGAAGCTTGGGGGGACAATGGCTTGATCTCGGGGTACTGCTGGACGACCTGCGACTTCAAACTCTCCCAGTTCCCATTTGCGGGCTCGACCAGGTATGCCCAGAGTGGCATTACATCTGCAGGGGCACCCAAAAGCGCAGTTGCTATGAGTGACGGGGCTTCGAGTATGCCATTAACACGACAGCACTTATATACATCCTCGAAGTACTCAGGCAGCTCCCAAGGCTGTCCCGAGTACAATGGCCAGTACGAGAGGCGGCACCGCAGCCTCTCGAATATACTCTCCATAACGCTGAAAACGACTGAAGGAATTTCTACAAGGAAAAAACAAGCGCACGAGACTGAGGAAAGCGGATATATTGTTCAGAGACAGGAAAACGACTTCGAAAGGAAGAAAAAACACGACGGCAGGTGGCAGAGGCGGCAACGGCAATGGTACCACGGCTGCGGGTAGATATGACTGAGCTTATGAGCTCCGGATACGATTACGACAGGAAAAAAGAAGTTCTCAATCGCCTCGTGCGACTGAGAACACCTAAAATCCAAATATGCAGCCTCGCTCGACTGCAAAACGCGAAGATTACGGATGTGATACGTCTGGGTCTGTCTTGGAACGTCTAGGAGTGATTACGAACGTCTAAGGGTTGACACGGCGTCTCGAATGGGTCACGAAAGTCTCAGAAGTGTCTCAGCAGGGTTCTCGAAGGGGGCGCACGAAAATGAAAATATCTCCTGCACGGCTGAACGTATCGCAACACGAAATATATTCCCGGGGAGCTGTCGCCGAGTACTACTAATACGCCGAAAAGCGAGAGACACGGCGTAGGAATGAGCGCAATAAGGGGTTCTAAGCTCACTGCACTCCGTAGGAACGAGAAACGGAATATCTCGGGAACGAGGCGGGGGCACGTCACGTTTCTGGTGTCGTTCGGTAGATAGCGTCGATTAGAGAAGTCTCTCCAAAAATCGAGAGGTTCGGCGTGGAATTGGGCAAGATATGCGTCGACCACGAATGGAGGTAGGAGGAGGGGGACGAGGACAGTGTGTCAACAACCAACGCCTGAGCGCGACGCTACAAAACGCGAGGGAACAACAGAGGGAGGTGTGGAGAGCAGGGAGAACGAGGAATTGGGGAAATACGCGCACCCAATCTTGAGATATCCACAAATTCGTCCAACTGTCCCACTATCCACCAAAAACGCCTATAACTCCGGAACTACGGTAGCGGCAGCGACGTAAAAGGCACCGTTGGAAAGGTCTCGACGAGGAGAATCAGAATCCCGATTTGCGAAAGGTTAGACGCGTCGGTGTACGAGATATTGCGTGATCAATGTCGAGGGGAGGGAGGAAAGGGTAGTTCCAAGCAACACAGAACCCCTTGCGGTGGGCTCCAGATGAAGAGAATTAAAATGAAAGTGGGAGGAGACTAGGGGAGTCTCCTGTTGGTGATGGTGGGGTCAGTTCGACCCAAGAGGTTCTAGTGCTATGGAACACGCCCTGTGAGTGAGGAGATGGGGAGGAAATAAATGAAAACCGCTTTCGAGACTCTGTAGGGTTCGAGAGATAACGTCTAAAGAATGTCCGAGGCTGGGTAAATATTCCGCCAGGCTTCGTCTTTCGTCTTTCTGCGTCTCTGGTATTTCGTCTATTACTTCGATGATGTACTGTAGTGTAACTGTTGAGAATGCAGGTTTGGCAACATATGCGCAGGGTTACAGGCAAGGCTCTTATCACGCAGATGGGACTACTCAGACACGACAAGGCAGGATGATGGGCATCGAGGACATCATTATTGTCTGTCATACTCCAATGAGCCACAGTGATATCATACATAGATTATGTAATCAGCAAGCTCTCAACTTGCATGGACCAAGGCCATCTCAACAGTAACTACAAAGACCTCACGCATGGCTTACATAAGCCACAACATGGCCAAACATGAAGTCAAAAACACTAAATAAAAATATAGTAACAATAAAAATCAAAACTGCTAGTAAAAGAAAGAAAATATACTGAATCCTCCAGTAGGGAGATTATTTTCCCTACATCACGCTCCGCCCGCAGCTCAGGAGAGCCATCGTCTTCTAGGGCCAAAGTCTGAGAACCAGACACTTTTGATGGAACAGATCCGAAGAAGCTCTGGACCTTCTTGGTCCAGTGTGAGTTATGTTTCCAGGATTGCCCAAAGGCCTTCTGCAAAGATAGAAATAAGGTTATGTTCACCCAGTCATACCTGAAGGGCATGGCCCTTGAGTGGTTCAAACTGGACCTTCTTAACACTGGAGATCCAGCAGACCGTCCCTTGTGGATGGACGGTTGGCTGGACTTCGTGGCAGAACTTCAGACCACCTTCAGACCACATGACCCCATTGCTGATGCTGAGCACCAACTCGATCATCTTCATATGAAGGAGAACCATCGCATCAACCGCTATGTGTTACGATTCACGCCTTGCCATGGGACTTTCTTTCTCTTTCTGACTGTTTGGTGCTGTTGATCTTGTTCTATGCCTTTCTTCTTTGTTCGGTTGACTCATGCTTTGGCTCAGCCAATGACAGTATCTTCTCTTTACACATGTTCAACACATGTAGGACTCTGGCCAATGGCCTTTATCCCTTTAGCTACATGAGGTCGCCCTGAGGCCTCCCTCTCTGTACTATATATAGTCGCCTCTAGTCTAGAGTAGACCCTCAGACTAGAGCTGCCCAATCTACTGGCTAGTTCCTCAGAACTTTGAACTTGAGCTCTCCAGCTCTCACTGCTGGGAGACTGTCGGCAGGCACTCTCTTGACCGAGGTGTACTCCCACATGACTCTCTGGATCGGTTTGAGGGCCAACAGGTCCCTCACAGGTATTGGAACTGTTATGTCAAGCATGGTGCCAAAGGTTTTCTGTTCCACACTGGGGACATCCGTGGGCGCTCTGTAGTGGAAGGTAGAACTTCCGGGTACTGCTCGAGGATCATTCGAGACATTTGAGGACCTCTCTGCCTGCTTCCCTTTACCCTTCGAGGGCGCCTCTTTTGATGTCGTCAGCCCTGGATTCTTCGAGGGGGCACTCGGTATCACAACTCCATCGAACCTCTGCCTGTGGTGTGACTGGTCCCTCTCATTAATGGCAAGGGCATACTCGAGATCAGCTTCCTGCTGCTCGAGCTCCTCTTGAATGGCCCAAACTCCCTCTTCCTCGTCACCCGAGATCACTTCCTCGATTCTCACTGTCGTCGCCATCTGCGCCAAGGCTAGGTTCGGCTCTCGGCTCTTGACTACGAACAGATGCGCTCCCTGGGCACTGGCTTCTGGTCTCGGGGCGGCTGCGGCCTCTCCTCCTACTCTGCCCTCTGCTGGATTGTGCTCCTCCAACCAATGATCGATCTCCGCCTTCAACGACCTGTTTGTCCGACGAATTGGCGTGCCGTCGGGGAAGCAAATTTGCCCATTTACGATCTGACACTTTCCTTCTCTCAGGTAATTTGACTGCAACTGGCAATATGACGCCTGGTGACCGACTAGGAAGCAGAAGTAGCAGAGGCGGTCTGCAGGGTTTCCTCGTCCTGCAAACTGATTACCGCCTTCGAGGTTTCCCATTGCGGCTCGTTGCACGGCCACCTCGGCTCGAACCTGTGGTTGCCGCTGGACCAAGTCCTGAGCGACTCGAGTCGCTTCTTCCCCTCCCGAAAGCTGCACTATCCCCCTCTTCGCCATCTTACTCCTTGTCGTCTTAAACCTGTCACGCATCAAGAATTTCAACTCTGCTATGACACAGTCCAGGGGCCATGGTTCTTCGCTTGAGCGGATCCCAAAGCGGAACTTCAGGTTCAAGAGTACCTCTCGTTTGAGCTTGGGGTCGAGACCTTCGAGGATGTATCCATCGAAATTGTCTGAGGTGATCTTCCTTTTGTCAAAGAGGTAACTCGCGATCTCATAATATTTGTGGAAATATTCGCCCAGATCCTCCTCAGTTTCGATATCCTTCCCCATCTGCTCCTTCACCAAGTTGTACAAGTCCTGTTTCACAAAGGTCTTTTCTAACCTCGAAGCCCCCGGATAGATCTCAACAAGGTTCTTAACAAAGTCGTTCCAATTGGCCGGTCCCCGCTCCACGATGGCGTTCCAAAGGGTTACCACATCCTTGTCGAGGTACCAACACGCCCACTTAATCCACTCTCTCTCTTTCGTACATCCTGCTCCCTCACACAAGAACTGGATCTCCCTGAGATAACCCACGAGGTCCTGCGCTTTTCCCGAAAACTTTGGCGCCTTGGGCAACCCTCGATGTGGC
The DNA here is from genome assembly GCA_024613145.1 of Pisolithus marmoratus. Classification (NCBI taxonomy): domain Eukaryota; kingdom Fungi; phylum Basidiomycota; class Agaricomycetes; order Boletales; family Pisolithaceae; genus Pisolithus; species Pisolithus marmoratus. The sequence goes on from JANFAE010000055.1 coordinate 268,386, forward strand.
ATCTTGTCGAGAGGCTCGGGGGCTCTTGAGTCTGCGATCCCTCTCCCCAACATCTCCAGTACTGCCTGTGCCTCCGACTCTCTGCTCCCATGTGCCCTTTCGTAGGGGCATGCTTCTTGAGGCCTTCTCTCTTCCTGCAATCTGCCAAAACCCTCGAGGGCCCTCCTCAGTGGTTCAATGGGTTCTGATAGCTGATGCCTCATTGTCTTGGGGTACGTTTCCTCTCTCCTCATCACTGCTGGCCTCTCCTCTCTACTCCTCGGTCTTTCCAAGTTGTAGTAATCCTCGCGTGCCCCACCTCTACTGTACTCAGGCCTACTGTGAGAACGAGACCTCGCATGGAGGTAGTGACGTGGGGGCTGTCTGTAATAGTCTGCGTTGGTTGGGGTAATGGGTCTTTGGTTCTGAGGAGGCGAGAGTTCCTGTTGATAACACCTATCGTGCAGGGATCGACTTTCCTGCGAGCGCCTTCTAGAACGAGACCAAGGTCGCTCGACAGGGTAATCTCAGTCGAAGATATCTCCCTGAGGGCGTGAGCGCCCTCGTTCCTCCCATGCAAAGATCTGTCTCCTCTCCGTGTCTGGCACAGCTCTATCTTCGCGTGCCTCTCAAGGCAAGGGCCTCAGATCGATGAGAGGTTCTCCTCTGTGTGGTGGCGATTGCCTTCAATCATAGGGATTGGTCTCTCTTCTCGTAACCCTGGCCTCTGGCCACACGTCCCTCGCATCCCGTGTGAGTGGTGAGTATAGTCTCGGTGGCGAGCTGCTTCGCTTGCCTGGCCTTGGAGAATTGTGTCTGCCTTCCGAGTACCGTGGTGGCTGAAACCCTCGTGAGGATGCCATGATGTTCTCTAAATCGCGTACAGTCGTGTGGGATATGGGAGTCAGTGGGGATAACGAGTCTCACAAGATCCGAGCTGCTTCTTCAGCTGAGTTTAAGTCCTCTTCTGGTGAAGACACTACTAGTGGGGATGGGGACCTGTAAGCTGTAAATAGCATCTCAGGTTGATTCGATGTAGTTGGTAGAGCTGATGAATCTGAGATACGGGCACTGATGTGTAGCAAAGCTGATGGATCTGAGAAAATGGAAGCTGGGACTAGTGTTGGCGACATGGCAGGTGGTAACGATGATGCAATGTTGGCTGGGGATGGTATGTCTGCGTGACTTGGGTTAATTAGTGGCTCTGTCTCGAGAACCTCTCTCAATCTCCTTTGTCTTTCTTCTTCGGCAACGCGAGCCACAGTTCTATGAAGAGTATACCTGTGTGCCAGAATTCCTAAAGAAGCCCCTCGCGGTGGGCTCCAGATGTAGAGAAGAAATAGTTAGACACCCCGAACAAGGGCAGTTCGAGCAAAGGAAGTGCGAGCAAAGCTTTCATCCCTAAAGGGGCCTCTAGGACTTAGTACTGGCACTGAGAACAACTCCTCTCAAGTGAGCAGAGATATAACGAGATGATCAGGACTCCTCTTCGAGTCTTTTTACAGTGATGCCCAGAACCGATGGTAAAAAGGTAGAAAAAATCCCCCCTTGTGTTCCATGCCCGCCTGACTGTCTGCACAGGCTTAGTCAGCGCCCGGCAACTTCCACCACTCCTCCCCTTGCTCCTAAGTCCCAAACACACCCTCGCAACCTCGAATCCCTCCCCACGTCTCTCGATCCCCTCGTTTCCAGTCTCGACCACCTTCCCCTGATCTGCTAGAGGCCCCTCGAGCTCACCCACTACCTCTCGAGACCTCACGTCTACTTCTCCAGACCTTCGCACTCCCCTCAAATCCTCGATCTCCCTCTATTCTCTTGGTGGGGGCTTCGCCACACCTACACCGCCCATGTGCCTTCATCTCTCAGTCGTTCAACCCTGCTGAGAGAAACTATGATATATATGACAGAGAACTGTTGGGGGTCATTTGCGCCCTCAAGACTTGGAGACACTATCTCCAAGGGACCCCCACCCCTGTACAGGTCCTCACCAACCACAAGAACCTAACCTACTTCCGTCAACCCCGAAACCTGAACCACTGCCAAGCACGCTGGCTTCTTGACCTTGCCGATTTTGACCTTTCCTTCACACATGTACCAGGAAAGGAACTCTGTGCACCTGATGCACTCTCCCATCGCCCCGACCATGTCACCACCGAAGAAACCGACAATGAAGGAGTAATGCTCCTACCCCAAACTCTGTTTGTAAATGTCATAGACACTGCCCTCTCTTCGAAGCTAGCAGAATCATCTACCAAAGACCCTGTGGTCCTCACTGCTCTACAGGCTATTGAAGGAGTGGACATGCCCCTCTCGTTCAAGTCAAACCTCTCTGATTGGCACTTTGAAGAGGGGATTCTCTTCTACAAAGACTGGGCCTACATCCCTGAAAACCCTACCCTTCGCCGACAAGTCATTGCTCAACATCATGATCACCCCTCCACTGGACACCCAGGAGTCCTCAAAACAAGACAGTTACTCTCTACCGAGTACTGGTGGCCAGGAATGGCTACGTTTGTCTGAAGGTATGTTGAAGGATGTGTGGTGTGCCAACAAAACAAGGTCAACACACACCCCACCACCCTGCCCCTCACCCCAATCTCGTCCTCCGCAATGCGACCCTTCCAACAGATCTCCTGTGATCTCATCACCGACCTCCCAATAAACTCTGGATACGATTCCCTTTTGGTTGTGGTAGACCATGGGCTTACGAAGGGGGTAATTCTTATCCCTACCACAAAAAATGCCTCTGCCCTCGAAATCACGACCCTCTTTTTCAAAAGAGTCTTTTCCAGATTTGGCCTGTATGACAAGATCATATCCAATCGAGGCCCACAGTTCGCCTCCATGTTCACAAAAGAACTGGCCAAACTCCTCGGGTACTCCCTGGGACTATCCACCGCTTATCACCCTCAGACTGATGGAGAAACCGAACGTGTAAACCAGGAGGTTGAAACTTATCTTCGAATCTTCTGCCAGAATGAACCGTCCTCATGGGTCCAACATCTACCCATGGCAGAATTCGCTCACAACCACTGACCCCACTCTGTCACCGGTCAATCTCCATTCTACCTCATGTATGGCTATGAACTGAAACCCTTGCCATCCCTTATCGTCGAATTGAAAGTCCCAGCTGCTGAAACAAGGATAGCCAAACTCCACAAAGCATGAGAAGAAGCCCTTGCAGCCCATGACCTCGCATGAAAAGCTATGAAAGACCGCTTCTCGAAACCCTTCACCCCGTTCCTAAGAGGAGAAAAGGTGTGGTTAGAAGCCTGGAACCTAAAGTGTTCCTATGAAAATAGAAAGTTTGTGCCGAAACGAGAAGGACCCTTCGTTATCTCGGAAGTCCTTTCCCCCATCACCTATCGCCTCAATGTTCCCACATGATGGAAGATCCACAATGTGTTCCACACGTGCCTCTTATCACCCTATCATGAAAATGCTGTACATGGGCCAAACTTCCCATCTCCTTCCCCTGATATTGTAAACAAAGAAGAAGAGTATGAAGTAGAAGCAATCATTGGCCATAAACGACTGGGCTGAGGACATGCATTCCTCATCAAATGGAAGGGTTACCCTTCTTCTGAAAACTCATGGCAAAGTCCCAAGCACCTCGAACATGTGGCAGATACCCTGACCGCCTATAAAAGACAGTTCCCCAAGGACTTTCCACCTCAGAAACCTTCACCCACTCAAACTACTAGAAACGTCTCTCCTGTCACGATCATGCCTCCCCACTGCTCCTCTGCTCCTGTCGCTCATCATGTCTCCCCAGCTACTCGTCATCCTGCTCCCTTCACCCGCCACCTGCGTGTCCCTGCTGAAGAAGGGATGCTCAACACCTACCAGGTGTTCCTCACCGACCCCTCCTCGTATAACCCCATTATGTGGGAAGTTGACACTGATTCTCCCCTCGATCTGGTCTACCGCATAGCCCTTCAAGGGTTTAGAATTGAGAATGTTGCCCATTATGTCAAAAGACAGGGCCCCCATCTGAGCTTTACCTGCACCATCCTCAAGGAAATCTCGAGGGAACAAATCCTGTTGATCCTGCACCTCTTTGATGTACTCGGAGGGGCTGACCTCGTTCACAATGTCTGCCAACGTGTGGCCCCAGTTACTGCTTGCCCCCCATCCCAGTACAGGAACTTGTCGTCTTCATCATCGTCCCACTCCCCACAGTCCTCACCTTCTCCACAAAGGGTTCGTCCCCATGCTTGCTGCCTATCCCCGTCCTCCCCATCGTTGTCCACATCCCCGAATACAGTAGACCCCCAAGAGGCATTTGGCCTCTCTGGAGAACAGGTTGCTGACCTCCTTAGCCAGACTGAGGAGGCACACCGCCCTTCTGGCTCCCAAAACCCCCCTCATACTGCAGTAGACACTGCACTTGGGGTGCTCCCCCACTCTCACCCCCTGTATGGAGAGACTTGCTTTGTCTGTCACCGACTCAGTCATATCTGAGTAAATTGCCCTGCCTATGAATGTCCCATCTGTGGGATGAACCCCCCTGGTCACACCCAGGCAAACTGCCCTGCCTGCCATCGTTCCCTAGAAGAACGTTTCTCTATCCCTGTTGTTGAGGAAGAGGAACAAACGCTCGTCGCTGAAGACAGCGACTATGACCCTCGTGACAATGATTTCGACTTCGACGATGATGCCATTGCCAACATGACCGGCGAACCTTATGGCAACTCCCATCTTTAGAAGGTGGAAAACCAGTGGCTTTCCCCATACGAAGGGGGTAATGTTACGATTCACACCTTGCCATGGGACTTTCTTTCTCTTTCTGACTGTTTGGTGCTGTTGATCTTGTTCTATACCTTTCTTCTTTGTTCAGTTGACTCATGCTTTGGCTCGGCCAATGGCAGTATCTTGTCTTTACACATGTTCAACACATGTAGGACTCTGGCCAATGGCCTTTATCCCTTTAGCTACATGAGGTTGCCTTGAGGCCTCCCTCTCTGTACTATATATAGTCGCCTCTAGTCTAGAGTAGACCCTCAGACTAGAGCTGCCCAATCTACTGGCTAGTTCCTCAGAACTTCAAACTTGAGCTCTCCAGCTCTCACTCAGAACTACAATAAATCCTTCAGACAGAAGGTTACGACCGTTGCGTCGTAGAATGACTACTTGGGCTCGACCTACATTACAGACTTCAGTCTTAGTGTAACACTATGTGGTTGACTTTAACTATTTAGCCTCTCAGATCCGAGGCTACGGAGATGGTGCCTTGCGTCATCTATTCTACTCTGGACTTCCGGACCGCATTAAGGACAAACTCAGTAGGGTCGGAAAACCGACCACACTGAATGGCTTGCGTACATTAGCACAGGAAATCAATGCACGCTACTGGGAATGTAAGGATGAGGTCGCTCGTCAGACCAAGTCTTCAGGAGGAAACTCCAGAACCAGTACCGGTAGCAAGTCCAACCCCAGTAACAAGGGGGACAAGCAGAAGTCTGGCTCTGGAGCTCCATCCTCTACCACCAGTACCCCAGCCACATCTGGCTCTACTTCGAAATCTTCCAACAATCAGTCAAACTCTGGACAAACCTCTGCCCTCGCAAATAAGCTCGGAAAAGATGGCAAATTGACTCCGGCTGAACGAAAGAGACATTTCGAGCAGAACCTCTGCATGTTCTGCAGAAACACCGGACATAAAGCTAAAGAGTGCCCCAGGTCTACCTCCCGTGCAGCCAAGGCCCATGTGGCCACAGTAACTGAGTTGGAACCCAAACTGACTGCCTCCGCTGAGGCAAAAAAATAGAGAGCAGCTCTCAGAACTCCACACAGCCTGGGAGTTGCATTGATACCAACTGTGCACCTGTGGAGGCATGCCTCAATGCGTCTGCTCTTTCGAATCCAATTTCTTTGAAGCCTTTGGTGACCCTCAACTCTTATGATATTCCGGAAATTTCAGCCTTAATAGACTCAGGTTCAACCCACTGCTTTGTAGATTCTGTTTTTGCCAGTATGCACCACCTTTCCACATATTCCGTTCCATCTCTCGTCCTCCATTTGTTTGACGGTGTGACAACAACATCTGTTGATAAGGCTGCTAACCTTTCCATCTGTTTCCCATCTGGAGATGTCACCAATATGATCTTCTATGTAACTCCGCTGGATTCAGAGTGTAAGATCGTTCTTGGACATAACTGGCTCACCCGCTACAATCTGTTGATTGATTGGGTATTGGGCAGTATTAAATTCCAGAACCTTGCATCTTGTTTGCCAGTGCCGATGTCACCCTCTGCCTCGGAACTATCTCCGAGAGACTCCGGAGATACCCCCAACAGTTCTCCAAACTCCACTTCACTTACTGTGGTTGACACATCCTCTCCACCCAACCTTCAAGCACCCAACATCTCACTGATCAACATGGCAGCTTTTGTACATGCTTGTAAGTTGGTTGGCTCACTCCAGTTCTCCCTCCAAGTGCGACCCCAAGATAATGCCAAACTCCAGGCTGCCACTGTGCAGGATGCACCGGACTTATCGTCAGTACCCTCGGACTATCATGACTTCGCTGATGTGTTTAGTAAAGCAAAAGCATCTACGCTTGCACCCCACCAAGAGTTTGATCTCAAAATCGAATTAGAGGAAGGAACTACTCCACTGCTGGGAACCCTCTACTCCCTCTCTCCGGTTGAGCTTACAGCTCTCCAGAATTTTATCGATGAGAACCTCGTTACTGGCTTTATCCGCCAGACATCCTCTCTGTATGCTGCCCATCCTTTTCATCAAAAAGAAGGATGGGTCTCTTTGCCTGTGTGTTGACTTCAGGGGTCTCAACTAGATCATGATGAAGGATCGCTACCCTCTTCCTCTCATCTCAGACTTACTCGATTCACCTAGTTGAGCTAAGGTCTACACTAAGATTGATCTCCGACATGCCTATCATCTCGTGCACATTGCTGATGGAGATGAGTGGAAAATGGCCTTCTGGACTCACTACAGATCTTATGAATGGCTCGTGATGCCATTCGGACTTACCAATGCCCCTGCAGCATTTCAATGCTTTGTCAACTCCATTTTTGCAGATCTCTTGGATATTTGCATCGTTGTCTACCTAGACGACATTCTAATTTACTCTGATAGCATTGAAAATCACAAGAAACATGTTCGCAAGGTACTTCGCAGACTCCGGCAACACAGCTTGTATGCCAAACCAGAAAAATGCGAGTTCCACTCAGAGTCCATAGAATATCTCGGATTCTTCCTATCTCCCCACAGATTGACAATGTCCGAGGACAAGGTTAAGGCCATCCGTGACTGGCCTGAACCCCATAAAGTGAAAGATATCCAGTCCTTCCTCGGCTTCACCAATTTCTACCATCAATTTATCTATAACTACTCCAATATTGTGGTGCCCTTGACACATCTTACCAGAAAGAACACCCCCTGGAGTTTCTCCGAGGAGTGTCGCTGGTCCTTTAACCAGCTAAAAGAAGCCTTCTCGTCTGCTCCTATTCTCACCCACTTCCACCCCAGACTTCCGATAATAGTCGAGACCGATGCCTCAGACTATGCCATCGCTGGCATTCTGTCCATCACATGCCTGGACAATGAAATACATCCAGTAGCCTTTTATTCCTGGACCTTGACTGCTCCGGAGTTGAATTATGATACACATGACAAGGAGCTATTAGCAATATACGAAGCCTTCTGGACTTGGCGCCATTACCTCGAAGGCCCAGCACAACCTATAGATGTCATTACCGACCACAAAAATCTCGAATATTTCTCGACTTCTAAGGTTCTCACCAGGTGTCAAGCGTGCTGGTCTGAGTACCTTTCCCAATTCAACATGATTATCTGCTTCCGTCCCGGTAAGCTTGGAGCAAAGCCCGATGCCTTAACTAGATGATGGGACGTCTACCCCAAAGAGGGGGATAGGGACTATGCTTGAGCTAACCCTCAGAATCTCCATCCCATTTTCACCACTGAACAACTGTCAAATTCCCTAAGGGCTACCTACTTGGAAAGCCCAGTACTCTGCGCTAGCATGATCATGGATGTTGAACAACTCCATGCCGATATAACGTCCGCCCTACCCTCGGACCCCCTCAGCCAAATTCATCTCTCTGACTTATCAAACCCTCGTTGGAAACTAGATGATACTGGACTACTACGTCTAGATGGTCATATCTATGTACCGGATGTTGATGACCTTCACCTCCGTGTACTCTGTTACAAGCATGATCATCCCCTTGCAGGCCACTTCGGACAAAATTGTACACTCGAGCTCGTCCGTTGTGAATATACATGGCCAGGTGTCCAAACCTTCATCAAAGACTACGTCAAGTCCTACACTGCCTGTGCACATGCCAAAACTCTGAGGCACAAACCGTATGGCATGTTGAAGCAATTACCAATCCCAGAGAGACCCTGGAACTCTATCTCCATGGACTTTATCGAACAGCTTCCAAACTCCGGGCCTCACACTGCCATATTGGTTGTAGTAGATCACCTCTCGAAACAAGCAATCTTCATCCCCACCGATGACACCATCACATCCCCACAACTCACCCAACTCTTCCTACTCCATGTGTTTTCCAAACACGGAGTTCCTTCCCATGTAACCTCCAACCAAGGTATGGAGTTTGTCTCCCACTTCTTCCGATCACTTGGCAAAGCTCTCGACATGAAGCTTCACTTCACTTCTGGATACCATCCTGAGGGCGACAGCCAAACAGAATGCACTAACCAAACTCTGGAACAGTACCTATGGGTCTATTGTAACTACCAACAGGGCAATTGGTCCAAGTTACTACCACTCGCTGTAACGGGGAAGTGTGGGGCAGGAGGCCAGAGGTGGAGGCAGCAGTGTCAGGGGATGTTGGGGGTCCAGGTGCCAGGGGTGTAGGCAGTGTTGATAGCAGAGCACAAGTAGGATTAGTCATCACAATTGTACAAGCCTTCTCATTCGGCATCGGGCATAGGCCATGTTAGCAGGTCTGGCAAGTCCATCTGGTGACGAGAGGGGAGTACGACCCCTGACAACGCAAACAAGAATAGTGTCATCGACGTTACAGGAAGTTGCAAAGATACGTGGGCTAGACAGACGAGAAAGCAACGGGCAAGCGGATAGCAGTACAGGCACTATGGAAAGCAGTACAGCATCTTCGTTGTTTGGAGATGGGGATGAGGACGACAGTCTGTATACACCACGAAGACCGTTAACAGCGGCAACAGCGCACCTACAGAACCGACAAAGGCCCTGGAGTACAAGTGTGACAGGAGGTGCACAGAACTATAACCTATGCCCTGCAGTCTTTACACCTCTGTTTGGTGACACACCAAAGCAAAACAAGCAGAAAGACGAGCAAGGGGAAGACCCAGTGCAAGCATCGTGTCCAGTAGCATCCGCAAAACCCATACCACCGCACCTGGGACAGACAATGTCGTACCAGATCATAAACATCAATGAAACAGCAAAAACTGTTCCACTGTTCCGAGGAGACTACTCCACCAGAGAGGAGCCGTCCGACTGGTTCGCAGAGTTCCTGCTCTCTCTCCCAGCATCGTGGACTGAGACGATGAGGGTGGATCACTTTGGGCTACAGCTGGCAGTGGGAAGTTATGCAGACGAGTGGTTTACAGACTTACCATCGAGCGACAAGGTGGACATGGCCACAATCAAAGCAGTGTTCCTGAAAAGGTGGCCACCGACCAAACGGCCCAAATGGACAAAGGCACAGCAGAGGGAGCGCATCAGGGCGCTGGTGTTAAAGGAGGAAGAAGTCGGAAAGTGGGTGGAAACAGAACAAGGAGGTGACTATGGGCACGTAGTATGGGCAATGAAGGTGATGCGGCTGGCGCTAAGCATGGGAGACGCAGAGGGAAGGTTGATCGAGTACGTGATCGAGGAAACGCTGGCAGCACTGCGAGGAGAGTTAGAAGACGAGTATGAGGGCTGGGATGAGTTTGTGGAGGTGGTAAGGAAGGTGAAAGTGAAGAAGCTGCTGTGAAGCCAGGAGACAAGGAAGGGAGAACAAGAGCTCTGGAATGAGGTTGCAGAGCTACACCAACAAATCAGCCAGCTCATGGTACAGCAGACCACACAAGGGTATGCAGCAAGACCAGTAGCACGGGCAGAAGGAGAGAGCATGCTACCGATGTACCCAGGGCAGTATCAGAGAACGGCAATGCCAGCGACCACAGTCAATCAAAACACCGGAATGGCAAGGGTACTGTTGACAAGAGCCCAAATATTGGAGAAAGTGCTCGCAGTACCACATAGGCCAAACATGGAGGCAGGAAGACAGCTGTACAAGTCGGACGTGCAGGCTTGGCACCGTGCTTTTGGCGAAGAAACCATGCTGGCCCTCGAAAGACTGTATCCACTCAAGCCAGGAACAACCACAGTAGGATCAGGGGAGTGCTTCAGTTGTGGAATGGTTATGGACCTGCCGCATGTGGGCAGCACATGCTCAGCTAAGGAGACATTGCGGTTACACGAAACAAGGTGGCGCCAGCTGGTAGCAGGCATGCTACGAAGAACAATGCAATTCAAGCCCAACTCAGCAGCGGTGCAGTATGTTTGGCCAGTGGGACAACAGGTTGAAAGTGGAGGAGAGACAATCACGCCACACGTGTATGCGGTGGCAGCAGGCAATGGGTGGCAGGCAACAGGTGGAGAGTTGGGCGAGCAACAGGAAAACCAGTGGGAGTGGGCGGTACAGGGAAACTACTAGGGGCTACGGCATGCAACGGACTAACGTCAGCCCCAAGTAACAATCCGTCTGAACTGGCACAAGAGCAAAGGCAGGAAGTGGTTAGTGCAACAGGTGCTCGGGCTGATAGAGGGAAGGATGAGGTAGAGCAGGGTCAGGATGGACTGGACACGAGTAACGTACAGGGCTCTGAAAATATAGTCACTGATGTCTATGCATTGGATGCGACAGGTCAACCGGTTAAGTCACAAATCGGCCATCCATTCATGACCGTTACGAGTTTGGCGGGACCACGAGGCAAACGGGTCAGGTTCCTGGCAGTGGTGGACAACGGAGCGATGATAAATGCAATAGACATGGAGGCCTACAGCAGGGTCAAGAGGCGATTAGACCAGCTAAGTCCATCCAAACAGGTTCTAAGAATGGCAGACAGGTCACTAGTACCATCCACAGGCACATGGACAGGTGTCCTGTAATGGGGAAGCACAAGGGAACGCACGTCATTCGAAGTGTTCCCAAGTGGGGGCTCATGGAGAATGCTTGTAGGAAAACCCCTGCTGGACCAGTTAAGGGCTGTGCATGATTACGGGAAAGATTCAATATGGTTACCAAAAGGGAACGACTACAACGAAGTCGAGAACCAAGCTGGATGGGACATATCATGGGAGGTGCTGCCTACAAGGGTTCCACCAGTGGCGGAGGGGGAATGGAAAGATGAAGGGGAAGGCGGGAAAGAGGAGAGCAGGCCAATGGGAGTGCCAGCGGAGGAGGGTCAGGAGATAGGGACAGAGGTGAAGCAGGTAAGGTTGGAAGGGTTAGACGCGGCAGGGGAAGAAAGAGAGGACATGTTGGAGGGGTACGAAGAGGCGAAGCCGGAAAGTGGAGATGGGCAGGAAAGCATATTCACGAGGCTGACAGCGAAAGGACCATTCTACCCACTGAGGGTAGAAGCCATACTCAGGGAAATAAGGTGCAGTCCACTACCTCCGGACAAACTGAAACAAGTACAGGACAAGGTGGCAGAGTTTGCAGACACTTTCGCACTGTCGGTCAGGGAGGTGCGACCAGTGCCATTCATAAAGTTCAGACTGAAAATCCCAAACGATGCTAAGTTTTCGTTGAAGGTTAACCAAAGACCGCTGACACAGGCTCAAAGGGAATGGTATTTACTGGTCCTAGATGACTTCAACAAGGCAGGAATACTACATGACATAAGGTCCGATGAGGTGAAAGTGGTACATCCAACAGTCCTAGCCCAGAAAATGCACGGGGCACCGGGGCTTATGATGGACGAAATTAGGCAGTTGGTCAGGGAGCAAGTCGAGGGGAGCGCGACCAACAACGATCCCAGGGAAGCAGCGGAGTGGACAGCAAGGGGAACGGGGCCAAAAAGCCAGACCGGGAAGCTGAAGTGGCGGGTGTGCCAAAACTTCCACGAACTCAACAAGGTAACAGAGGTTGTGCCAATGCCACAAGGAGAAATAAGAGCGAAACAACAGCGCTTGGCGGGACATAAGTACGTGTGCGTTATGGACCTAGCGTCAGGGTTCTATGCCATCGAGGTCGAGGAAAAGGATCAGCCGTACCTGTGCATCTATACTGAGGGCAGAGGCTATCAGTGCTACCAGCGAATGCCCATGGGCCTGCTAGGGGCACCATCGTGTTTCTCAGACATGACAGCAATTGCGTTCAAGGACTTGTCAGTACAAATAGGCCTGGAAACATTCATGGACGACAATAGCTTGGCGGGTGACGAGTTCCAAGAGCTACTAGGACGGTTCCACGCTTTTCTAGTAAGGTGCCGTGAAAAAGATATATCACTGTCACCACAAAAAATGCAACTTTTCATGTCGGAGGTTGTGTTTGGCAGCGCAAGAGTAGGGAGGGACGGAATCAGGCCAGATGTAGCAAAGCTAGAGGCCATTGCTAAGTGGCCAACACCGAAGTCACTGCTGGAGCTAATGAGATTCTTAGGTCTCACAGGGTATTTCCGCTCTCTGGTCAAGGACTATGCACGCATCGCAGCACCGTTGACAGATCTCCATAGAAATCTAGATCTGCCAGGACTGGACACAAAAACAAGTAAATGCAGGTATAGGCAGTTCCTCCGAGACAGACTACTCGAACGCTATTGGACAACACGGCAGACGAGGGCGTTTGTAAAGTTGAAACAGGTACTAACCTCAGAACCAGTACTGAGAGCGCCAAAGTTCAATGGAACACCGTTCATACTGACGACAGACAGATGCAAGGACGGTTTTGGGGTGGTATTGTCGCAAAGGTTTATGACAATGTCAGTGGACAGGGAACAGGTTACCAGAGTCCACCCGATTGGATTCACATCCAAACGAACGTCGAGTACGGAAGAAAGATACAAGCCATACATACTCAAGTTCGCAGCGCTCAAGTTCAGGATAGACCATTTCAGTGACACCATTTGGGGTTTCCCAGTGGAGGTGGAAACCGACTGCATAGCCTTGTGGGACACGCTGTGTAGCGATAGGTTGTTGTTGGTGCATGCCAGGTGGAGGGATGGCATTTCTGCACACCAGATCATAGACGTGCAACATAGACCAGGCAAAACCAACACGGCCGCGGATGCACTAAGCCAGGTAAACGCAGACAAACCCAGAACGGAGGATGACGGTAGTACATGGACAGTTAGTGAGGACTGGGAAGCGTCGAAAGGGATTTTAAACAACTTGTTCACAGTCGAGGCAGACCCACATCTCCATGTGTTAAGAGAGCGTTTTGCTGATGAACCCTTGTTCCTAGAGGTGGTGGAAGCAATCTACAACCTCAAGACAACCCAGGACAACAAGGTTAGGCGCAGAGCTCAACATAGGGCGGAAGGATACCACGTTGAAGATGGACGCCTATGGCATGTCTACACGACAAAGTCTCTGCAGGCAAGACCAAGGGTAGAGTGCATCACGCAGAAAGAGGCAATGACAATGGCGGAAGACGAACACAGGACAAATGGGCACTGGGGTAGGGACTTAGTAAAGATGAAGCTGATGGACAAGGTCTACAGCCCACGACTGGACCAGTCAATCCGACAAGCATTGCTGCAGTGCGCGCAGTGTAAAAACTTTGGGTCGACACACCTACACGCACTGTTGTATCCAATCACATGACACCACCCATTTGAACTTGTAGTTGCCGACTATCTCTCCATGCCGAAAGGAAAAGGAGGGTACCAAATGGTACTACTCATGCTCGACATGTATTCCCAGTACATTTGGGGGTTCAAGCTCAAAGTACATGGCATGGCAAAAACCACGGCTGAGGGGCTGAAAACCATAGCTCGTGCATTCAGAGCACCGGAGACCTTCATGACAGACAGTGGATCACACTTCAAAAATGGAGAAGTGAAAGCATGGTGTGAGGCGAATGGGACGACACAGCAGGTAGTGGTGGTGTATGCACCATGGATCAATGGGCTAGTGGAGAATGCAAATGGGAAGCTGCTGGGAAGGTTAAAATGGTTGTGTGGCCCAGAAGTAGGCGAGGAGGGGGAGAGTAGTGTGAAAGCAGAGGGCGTGTCGAGAGGGTGGCCAGACCATTTTGAGGATGCAATAAGGCAAATGAACGAGCACGTCATACCACCGTTCCAACTATCGCCAAAGGAGTTGTTGTTGGGACTGGTGGTCAATATGGCACGAACACCAGTAGCAGAGGCGACATCACAACTGGAGGTGAAAGCAATAGACATACAGCTGGCGTACATGGAGCAACAGAGGTTAGATGGAGCGGCACAAGCAATGTTACATGTGGTGAGGAGAAAGGCTATATTCGATAAACGGGTGTTACACTCTTCTACAGGGGAGGTTGTATTCAAAACGGGGCAGCTGGTACAAGTGTACAACACTACGCAAGAAACGACGTTCGCCATGACAAGAAAACTGCAACCAAGGTGGTCAGCGCTGTAGGGAAAGTATCCTCCCTACCAGGATATTTCATTTATTTCATTGTTTTTACTTACTGATTTGTTTTCTTTTATCTTTTCTTGACTTTTTACTTAGTGTTTGTGCGTGTTGTGGCTTATGTAAGCCCGCACGAGTACTTCGAGTGTACTGTACATACTTAGAATAATAACAGACAAGTTACCCCAGACGAGAAGCCGGAAATAAGATGAAAGAAGACTCGGAATATTACTTCCCCATCCCCAGACAGTCCCTAGACGTTATCACAGCTTTTATTTGGGTTTCTGGGCGCGTTTTTGGTCTTCTCCCTGTACTCTTTGACCCTCCACCAGGCAACACCAGCCTCCTGGGATGAATTCACCACTCTTCCCCCCACTAGGAGACTTTGGCCTATATCCCAAGGTCCTTTCAAATCAATCTCTACAACACCAAGGTGGGTGGTAGGGCAGGCAGGAAACTCGTACAAGCTCACAACTCTGGAAGGGTTTCCCGTTGGTGGACTAGTGCACACACGAAGGTTGAGGCTGTTTGTGCCATGAGACGGTATGGTGTTGGCAGAGATGCAGGAGGCAGTAGATGAAGAGGAAGAGGAGAGAGAGAGTGGGCAAGGAGTCGAGGGGTGGAGTGACGAGGACGGGCTGGAGGACGAGCACAAGGGGTAGCTGGCGAAGAGGCGACCCCGGAGGTTCGCACATGTTGAAGGGGCCGCATGTAACGGGGAAGCGTGGGGCAGGAGGCCAGAGGTGGAGGTGGCAGTGTCAGGGGGTGTCGGGGGTCCAGGTGCCAGGGGTGTAGGCAGTGTTGATAGCAGAGTGCGAGTAGGATTAGTCATCACAATTGTACAAGCCTTCTCATTTGGCATTGGGCATAGGCCACATTAGCAGGTCTGGCGAGTCCATCATGGAGTTTGCTTACAACAATGCTCCGAGTGCCACTACTGGAGTTTCGCCATTCTTCACCAATAAGGGATATCACCCAAATGTCACTGTCCATCCGGAACTAGATCTGATGTCTTCACAGGCATGAGACTATGCAGTGGACGTAGAGTCCCTGCACACATACCTCTGACAGGAAATGGCAGAAGCACAAAAAAGATACCAAGGTCCGGCTGATGCCAAACGAGCCCCAGCTCTGGACTTTCAGATCGGAGATTTAGTGTATGTCAAAGCCAAGTATTTCAGGTCGACCAGGCCTTCGAAGAAACTTGCAGAAAAGAACCTCGGTCCGTACCCTATTATCGTCCGTGTTGGATCACTATCCTTCACTATTCAACTACCCAACTCTATGAAGTCCGTACACCCCGTGTTCCATGTCTCTCAATTAGAACCCGCAACTCTGAATGTTATCCCTAACCGTGTCCAACCTCCACCTCCACCTGTTGAAGTCGACAGAGAACCAGAATTTGAGATAGAAAGGATCTTGGACTCCAAACTGGATCGCTGAAGATGATGTCCATTGCAGTACTTGGTCAAGTGGGCTGGCTATGAGGGTACAGATGAAGAAACATCCTGGCTCATAGCTACCGAATTAGGAAACACCCCTGACCTAGTCTCGGACTTTCACCAGGCATATCCAGACAAACCCAGTCCGTTAAACTCTGTTATATGTCTTCTCTGAGTCATCAGACTCTCCAAAACACAAACTCCGTCACTCAGAACTTAGGAGGAAAAAGGAAAATGAAATTCGGGCAGGTATTGACACAGGCTACAATGTGACTATGAAATGCAAAAAAATGAGGCAGAAAGAAAAAGAAAAGAAAGTCTGCTGGTCCTAGGCATCGTCCTCGTTCGTGGCACAGTTGACCAGCAAGGTGGTCATGGTCCTCAGTACCTCGAAAGACTCTTCCAGGACTCCGGTTATGTAAGTCCTGTGTGTCCTTAGTGGACGCCTTGATGGCCGCTGTGTTCTTATCGATTGCTTGCACGATCTCTCCAAGACGCCGGTCCAGGACTTCAGCCACAGAGTCTTGATGTGGGGGCAACATGCATAGCATCTGAGCTTTCGGGATGATCTCTACATCTGGTGTATCATCCATGGCTTCGTCATCACTGTCCCCTGCATCTCCAGACTGCTCAACCCTCCTCTGACGTTTCCTCCTCTCTCCACCTCGAGGGGACGTCACTGCCGCCGTTCATTTCTCAGAGTCCATTGCTCGGACGGACAGGTCGCATTTGGCCTTACTTTTCTGACACCGAAGTCATGACTTACTACGTCCCGTGCCGGGCACACACTCCTCCCCAGCCTTAGCACATGCAGAGCATGCCTTAAACTTGACACTCGCTGTGCTACCCCTGGCTGCCATCTGCTGAAAGGGAGTTCCGGACTCGTTGGAACAGAACTGTAAGCGATGGTATCATCACTCACCGATGACCCTTCTCCCTGCACCTTCCGCATCTTGATTTCGAGCCATAGTTTCTTGGCCTCTAACTCTTGGGCTTTCTTTGTTTCGGCTGCCTTTGCCTCTGCAGCTTCCCTCGCCTTTCGGGCCCATTCAGCCGCTGCTTCCTTGGCCTTCCGTTCCTCTTCCTCAGCCTCTAGTGCCTCTTGCAGTGCAGCTCATTGCTGCCGCTGATGCTCATCAAACTTGGCCATCTTGATGGCCATGCTATCCCCGGGTTTGTCTTCCAACTCCTCTGTGGGCAGAGTGGTCCACTGCACATCTGCCAGTTTAGCATTGGGGGCAATCATAGACAAGGAAGACATGATGATTGGGAAAACAGAGGTTGAGATGTGTAAGAACTCCATTGAGTCTTAGTGCTATGAAAATCTTTCAGACTCCAACAATGCAGACTTCGAAAACCAACACACATGCGTCGATACTCCAATGCCTCGAGGGCTTGGCCTAAGAGGGGGATACTGTCACAACTGTGACATGTGTGTATAGTCCAGGCCTGAGTCCGAGGACTTCTGGCTCAGTCTAGGCTCTCGGAAGTCTGCTGTGGAACTCCACTCCATGTTTGTTTATAGTTTTGATCTGTTACTCTGTTCTGTTCCATATTTAGAATGGTTTCTTTCTGCCACAGTATGTCTAACTCTTTTGGTACTTGTAGTCTAACCTTCGGACTCTCGGATTGTCTGATACTCTGGTACAGCCTGTAGGAACGTTGTCAACATTCCGCACTGCCCTCTGGAGTTTCAGTACCTGGACATTGCCTCAGAACATTCTCAGTAGTATATAAGACCTTGTACATACATCATAGCACTTCAGTTCGAATATCAAATAAGATACTCATCGATCTCACTCTGCTCTGACTTCTGGAACTCTGCAAGTTCCAAGTGTACAAAGTTGTATGCTACTCCGACCCTCCGGACCTTTCCCCTCCATCTAACTCTGACCTTGGACTTCTCGGAGACCGTTGAGAACTGGTCTTGACAGAATACAACTATTGGATGTGCAGATCATGGTCATGTGTGAAGACAGCATCTGCAACTTGCTGAAAATAAACCTCCTTTTGTGTGCTCATCTGCTGATGCTGCCACCCTTTGTTTACTGCCTCTTGATGACAGTCCAAGAATAGCTTGATCCAAGCATCTGGATATGTTTTACACCGGCTAATGAGGCAAGTAGTATGGGCATGGAGCCTATGTTAGGGTCCTTATCATCCCATTGTATCTTGGGGATCTTCTCTGTGGGAGTTGCAGGAGCATTCCCATAGCCATGGCCATGGGCAGGACACAAGGAGGGTAGTGGGTTGGCCACTTGGGCAGCTAGCTGGTCTACTGGTGCAGGATCAGCCATGAAGGGAGCTAGTACTTACAGTGAGCTCAAAAAACCCGTTCCATGTTTACCCTAATTGCAGTGCATGAGGTGTACTGCCAGACACCGTGGGAGTTCTGCTTAGCTTTGGTGGAGTCATACATAGTACTTACTCTTGGCTACAAAATGGCCCCTATATCACGTGATTTGGTTCACTGGCTGGCAAGATATAAGCAATATAAAACAGCAACCTCATGGAAAGGGTTTTTGAGCTTTTGAATTGGTGAGTAAAATCATAGGATATTTGCTAATGTTTGTTAGTACAAACAAAGGTACATATGTAAACATGGTGTCTGAGCTTGAAAAAGTTCACACAGTTCTTTATTCCCCATTACCATCATGGTCAGATCCCTTTCCCTTACTCAACAAAGCACCATCCTTTCCTTGCTTGATTCTGGACTTTCTGGTGAAGCCATTGCCAAGCAAACTGGTGTCAGCCCTTCCACCATATCCAAACTTTGTTCCAAAGAGCATCCTACCCTTCTGAAGGCCACTGCAGGTCGTCCCATGAAGCTCTCTCCTACCAATATTCATCATGCTCAACATCTCATCACTTCTGGGAATGCTGAAAATGCTGTCCAAGTGACCAAAACTCTTTCCAACATCACCAATCAGCCTCTCTCTGTCAGCACAGTTCATCTTCACCTGAAGAAAGCTGGTATGAAGGCTGTAATCAAGACCAAATGCCCTATTCTTTCTGCTAGACATCACAAGGCTCATTTGGATTTTGCTGTTGCTCATAAAGACTGGACTGTGGAGGACTGGAAAAGGGTTATATGGTCTGATGAGACCAAAATCAATCATCTAGGGTCAGATGGACACAAATGGGCATGGAAAAGGGCTGGTGAGGGGCTTAGTGATAGGCTGGTTGAAGGAACCCTCAAGTTTGGAGGAGGTTCCCTTATGATGTGGGGCTGTATGACTTGGCAGGGAGTTGATTTTGCTACCAAGATTGATGGTAGGATGGATGGAGACCTTTACCTTCAAATTTTGAGGGATGAGCTCCAACAAACTGTGGAGTATTATGGTCTCAATCCTCCTGACATCATCTTTCAGCAGGACAATGACCCCAAGCACACTTGCAGAATGGTCAGGAATTGGCTGGAAGAGCAAGAATTCCAGACCATTGTGTGGCCTGCACAGTCTCCAGACCTAAACCCCATTGAGCATCTCTGGGGTTGTCTCAAGAGGAGGCTTGCACAACATGAAAACCCCCCTAGTGGAATTCATGAATTGTGGGAGAGAGTTCAGGTGGAATGGGAAGGGATACCAGTTGAAGAGTGTCACAAGTTGATTGAGAGTATGCCTAGAAGGGTTCAGGCAGTGTTGAAAGCAAAAGGAGGTTATACCAAGTACTAGAATGCCCATCTATTCAAAAGCTCAAAAACCCTTTCCATGAGGTTGCTGTTTTATATTGCTTATATCTTGCCAGCCAGTGAACCAAATCACATGACCTAGGGGCCATTTTGTAGCCAAGAGTAAGTACTATTTATGGCTCTACCAGGGCCAAATGTAATTCCCACGGTGTCTGGCAGTACACCTCATGCACTGCAATTAGGGTAAACATGGAAAGGGTTTTTGAGCTCACTGTATTACTAGACTGCAGTCCTATGAGCTCATGTCGGAGTCTGAAATGCTGCTGCACAGCATGCTGACTGTGGTGAAAATTCCTGCTTTTTTGGTTTTTCACATACATCAAATTTGACTCTGAATCCTGCTAATAATTGCAGGAACACTGCAGTAGGATTGAGTTAAGAAGAGCATCTCCTTACCATAGAAGCAAAGGATGTTTAAGTGCCAGTTGAAATTTTAAGTGCACATTTATGGCATTCCAGTTTTTGGAATATCTCCACTGTTTCACACAATATTGATGCTGTTACCATGTTCAGATATACCTCATCCCCATGCCATCCTACCTGTGTGTTTAAGTGCCAGTTGAAAATTTTAAGTGAACATTTATGGCATTTCAAATATCTCCACTGTTTCACAGAATATTGATGCTGTTCCCATGCTCAGATATACAGTGACTCAAAAAACTGTCTGGCAGTTTGCTACTTTTTCAAAGAATGGCCTGTAAATTTGTCCATACTTATCTACACATCATGAAAAAATAGGGGTAGATAGCCATTGGTCAGCTGATCATTGGTGCCAAATATGGTTATGATCATGTGACCTGATCTGTTACAATTAAATCCACAATGGCAGGTACTCATCTGGACAGTTTTTTTGCAGGTGGTTGGAATGTGGAGATGACTGTGGCTGTGTTGAATTATGGTGTGGCTGTGCTGAATTTCAACAAATTAATATAACTCTGTTATGAATATACATAAATCAGGTCCAACCTCTAGACATTATGCTCCCTATCCCCCATGAAGCCCATCTCCCCTGAGACTCAGCTAGCTGTGCTGTCTATGCTTCAGGATGGCCAATCTTGTCATCAAATTACTACCAAACTTGACATTGGTTGTTCTACTGTCTCAGAACTTCATTCTAAGGCCCTCTCACCCCTTCCTATCAATGCTGGTGGTTGTCCCTCTAGACTTACAGGCCATCATCATCATCATCTTGCTCACTTAATCACCTCTGGGTAAGCAGATACTGCCACCCAAGTCAAGACACTTGGTAGGCTTGATGTCAGTACCAAGACCATCAGGAATCACCTCAAGGAGAACCTGAAGGCTGTTGTAAAAGCCAAAAAGCCTCAACTTCAGCCTTGGCATGTGTAACAGTGCTATGCATTTGCACAGAAGTACCAACACTTGACTGAAGATGACTGGGCAAGGATTGTTTGGTCTGATGAAACCAAAATCATTCATCTTGGGTCAGATGGGAGGCTTTGGGTGTGGAAATAGCCAGGGGCTCCTCTTACAAACCAACATGTTCAAGGCACTGTCAAGTTTGGTGGGAGGAGTTTGATGATTTGGGGCTGCATGACAGTGCATGGAGTGGGCCAAATGTGCAGGATTAATGGGAGGATGGATGCAGCACTCTATACCAAAATCATGGGGGACCATCTGTTCTAATCTGTGGAGCAACATGGGGTGGATTCCAATAACTTCATCTTTCAACAAGATAGAGATCCAAAGCATACATCCAAATTAGAGCTAATCCCATTGAACACCTTTGGAACCACCTGAAGAAAAGGCTGGGAACCTACCCAGAACCCCCAAAGGGCATAGAGGAGGTGTGGAAGAGGATTGAACAGGAATGGAAACAAATTCCCAGGGAGGTGTGCCTTAATTTGATCAATAGTATGCCTAGAAGGGTTGCAGCAGTGCTTAGCTAGGCCAAGGGTATAGAGTCAGGATAAAGAACATAAACACATAATCTCAGTACTCACTTTCATGCATAGCATGAGTATTGTCATCAACATCAGAAGACATCTGTGAAATATCGACCATGTTGATGTCTGCTGTAGGAGGTTCACCCTGCAAGGGTCAGCCTACATTTCCATGGTTCTTTGGATACCACTTGTCATACAAGGGGACCAACTTACTAGATGGATTGTTGGAGGCACATTGGATTTGTACCAAGCATGATGACAGGATGCTGTCTTCGATGTGCTGCTCAGACAGCGTTGCTGCGAGAAGGTTTGCTTCCAGTGGAACGTTGTCATCCCTGCTTCGCTGTAGTTTCACCTGTGTTTCCTCCTCTTTCAGACGTTGTCTCCAGGTCGAATAGCTAATCCACCACCCCAAGCTAATCTGTTGGGTGCGAGGATCAGTGACCTGAAATCGGTAACAGCCATATACACGACAACTGCATACATGCCTGTTGTTTTGAGCAGGCATCTGCAGTGGACTTTCTGGAAGAACAGGCTCGAATCTGCATGTGTCAGTGTGTAGAGTGTTGACTCTAGAGCCTATTGAAAATGCACAATTGAGGTGTGGCAATGATAGATGATAGAATTGATCAAACTGAATCAGGCCTCTGGCCCCACCAAGCAGAAGCACAAATCAATTGAGAGAATGAGGCAACAAGTATCTATTCACATATGTCATAGGGTTACATGAATAGCAGATTGAAGAACTATTGGAATGCAATTTGAAACGAGAAATCATGGATGCTACACATGAACTGGTGTCCATTAACATCACATATATTCATAATGATCCAGTAGAGCAAAACCAAGGCAAAAAAGAATGTGGCCATGACCAGTGCCAGCCTTCCCACATGGTGGGGTGCCTGCCCAGCACCGCTTCCAGAGTTGGGTTGTGGTTGGTGGGTACTGGATGACTATCAAAGGTTTCAGTGGATTTTAACTAGTAAGTGCACACACATATTGCCAACCTGTGATTCTTTGGATGCCTTTATTACAATTGTTACTGGTACATTCTACAGTAAAACTGTTAATCCAACGTCATGAGAATGAATAAAAAACGAATCGATGTACATGGACTTCCTCAGACATCCCAGCAAGTGTTGCCAGTGCTTCTTCCACCAGCTGTTCGAAAAGTCAGTTTTTCTCCTCCATGACTACAGGCATGAAATACTATATCATGGACGAGTCTCGCTTCATGAATCTGTTGGAAAAGGTCGATAAGAAATGTGGCAACCAGGGTCTGGGGTGGTACTTGAACGATGTTATGCTGGGTACTCTGGGTATGCAGGTGGTGGTTGGCTAAACACTGAAGGATGGCATCGTGAGACTCCATACAGGTGAACGAGAGACTGGGAGATGGGGAGGGAAGGGCGGTGGAATTCATCAGCTGGATCGAGCATGATAACTGCTTAAAGCCGGTTACCTTTCTTTGTCTCCTTGAATCCCTTTCATTCTCAGGAGTTCAAAAGCCAGAGAAAGGCCTACATAATGACATGTACCGGTACAAGTCATACATATTACAGCCGATCCATGCGTGGATGGAGTCACATCTTTGCCCAGTATGGTAGCTTTCTGGTGCAATACAGGTGTGAAATGGACAACCCATGTTTTAGGGTGCCTTCTGATGATTATGCTTTTGAGGTGAGGATAACCGGATCTATGAGAGGGAGACTCAGACTCGAAAGAGACAGTCTGTATTATTGTAGTCTAACCTATGAGAGGGAGACTACAAGCTATCAGTAAATAGTGTAGGAACACGAAAAGGAAAAGAATAATCACCTCAGACTCGAAAGAGACAGTCTGAGGTGTGACTCGGAAAAAAAGAATCAACCTATGTACGAGTACGATTATGTAAGGCTGTGCACTGTCAACACGAAGGTAAAACCGCCAATCTCCAACATATGCTACTTCATGCCCCGTTTTGGGACAGTTTTTTAAGTACATAGTGGCAAAATCACGAGCTGGCCAGTAGTTTTCATAGTCATTCAGGAATGGGAATTGCTCTGCTGCCTAGATATTTTCAGGTTAGTTTGGACTGGCCATGATTCCAAAGTAGCACATACCTTCCAGTAGAATGAGTTTACCACTGCTGAGGTTTGCTTGTGCATGGGCAGTGACATGTCAAGTGTTCCCTTGGCAATTTCATGAAGAGCTGTCTGATGCTATTCAGCACGATTGAGCCAGAGTCATGGAATCCATTACCTGGATGGATTTATATTTTTTATCTTCCCAACCAAGTGCTGACCTCAGAGTGTAGCCTCCCATGCTGGGCTTGGACAACATCCCTGCAGGTGCTGGAATCAAACACTTCCCAAGTCCCTGACTATGGGGCTGAGCTTCATTGGCGGGTGGCTCGTCGCACTGTGGGGAGAAGGGCAGTGCTTCTGACCTGGATAGCAGCAATTGAATGGGAGAGGGTCTACCATGATTAGAAGTTGGAGGGTAGCAGGGATCCGGACACAAACTCTGGTTCACACTTTGATCTGGATGGAAGACCCTTTGGAGAGTAATTACTGTTTCAGGTAAGGGAGGGCTCTCATCCCTTTCCCTTCGAAAGACATAATGCAAGGTAACAGGTGGCAAATGCATCCTATGACAGGCATACATACTAGATGAGTTTCGGTCTGCAATTTATGCTCATGTTCAGGTTTAGTTGCTTTGTTGCATTGCCATGCCTATATGCGGCTGGATAGGTTCTGCTTTGTTGGACATTGCTGCATGACAGCTAGAACAAATCATGAAATGCCTCGAGGCATTGGAGGAAGTTCTTCAACACCGACTTCAAATGTCCAAAACCAGATCTCATAGCCACAATTCGCTGTGATAGACTTGTAACAACAGATGTACAGACACTACATCGTAAATGTCATGCAAAAGGAATCAAAACATCACATATCCACAGTATTTCCTTCTTCACCTTGTAATGCCTGGGCCCAACTCCCAAGCATGTTCCCTGCCCCTCAACAAATTTGCTTCGCATTATTGGACACACTGTTCAGAATCTCTGCAAGATTTATCTGCCCGATGGCAGCGAGCCTTCCCTGGCCCTGATACACTGAGTCAGAGAAGACATGGAGACGGAAAACCACCCACAATATAGGAGACCTACGTGTATCACTTGTAATTCGTTTATTTCCCAGAAAACGAGATCTTACCTCAATCTGAATGAATGTGGCAGAAAGGGAAATCACCAAAATCACACCAGCAAATAATATTGGTAGCCATCGCCATGGAATCAGATCTGCAACTCTCCTATTTATGAGGGCACGACAGAGGCGGTGAGATTGACCTAGTGGCATAGGTATATTAGGGAGTGATAAGACTGGGCAAGGAACATACCAGTTTCCAGTGAATGAACCTCATAATCATAGTATGAGATGACCCTTGGATTGCAGAAGAAACTGAAGTGAGCTGACTCCATGAGAAGCGAGAATGTGAACCCACTGGTGTCTGAATGCCATATGCAGATATATGTGTTTTCGGAGGAGTGAGATGTGCCTGCAGCGAGTAATGCGAAGTGTCTGTATTGATAAGCCTGCGACCAGTCAACGGGCGCTGCACAAAGGGCATCAAGATTACCAAAATTGCTTGTACCAGGTGTCCTGGAATGAACCAGCAGTAAGTGGCTGCAAGTGTATCGAATTAGCAATCATGCATACTGTTGTGGGGGAGAACCTGAATTTGATCCTCATTAGTGATATCCCACACTGTGACATTACTGTCTGTGGACCTGCATGCCACCGCATGTCCATCATGGAGGAAGGTAACCTGAACAGGAATATTTTCACCCATATCTGAAATGTATTTGAACTGGCAATAGGGATGGCAATGATGGATCTTGTAAAGATCCCTGCCCTCTGAAAGGTTATATATCAATAAAGTTTGTTTGTCCAGCGACAAGAGGAAGTGGCCACTGAAACAGAGTAATCAAGATACAGCCCCATGAAATCGGGCAGTTGAAGTCACTTACATCAGCCTGTGGGAGTGCATAGGCACAGTCATCCATAGCAGCTGCGTTTGAGGGTGCATGAGGTCCCAACAACTTTGAGGCATGGGTAAACAAGTCAGGCCATGGGTTGGAGATGACTTACACGATTCCATGACTGAGGTATGTTGCAAGCAGATGGTGACCACCCTCTGTGAAGGTAAGTGCTCGCACCTGAACACATTTATTGGTGTCCTGCGGAGTGTTCAGCAATTTGGGCAGCGGAGGTAGGATCTTGAAAGTAGCATAATGATCTGCTTGGACTACAGCGACTGTCGTCATTGCAATCATTGTTGGGAGTACTTACTGGGTGCAACCCACTTGGCAAGATGGACTTCTGAGCCCATTCCGAGAGCTAGTACACCAGAATGAGTGTCGATAGCAATAGCATAGACTGGTGCATCAATGCCTGTAAGGACACTGCTATCCAGGCCTTGCTCTGGCACCTGGACCATGCTGAGAAACTCAATGAATGGTGTCGAGAGTGATAACTTACACAGTTGAAGTCATTAATGGCAAATATCATTCCATTAGCAGTGCCAACAAAGATATGATGTTTGGTGTCATCAGGATCCCAAGCCATGGAGGTGATGGCACCACTAATGGGAACCCTATGCAATAGTGTGCCCTTCATTGGGTCCCAAACGATCAGGTTACCATCTTCTCCACCACTTGCTAGGCAATCTCCAAGAGGTGAGAAGGCAAGACAAGTTACAGACTCGGAATGTCCATGCAGATCATTTTCCCTTGCATGGAAAGGCTGTAGCGACAGAGACATGGCAACTTGTACAAATGCCACTGGTAACTATTGTCAAAGAATGGAGTTGGAGCTGCAACTACTACCAACAACTACTGACAAGATTAATGGCATCATTTCAGCCAGAACAGCAACTAGTACAGTACTAGTATTGCCTACATACTCGATACAACCTACTCCATCATTGGCGTGAATGTAGTATCACTAAACTTGTAGTCAACATCCTTGGCCTTCAATTCAGCCTTGCTACATGAGGGTAAGGAATTCAACCACTCTTCATCATAACAATTCTGAGGAAATCCGACTGGAGCTGCCACTGTGGTACTGTACTTGCTGGTATGGGGACGAATGTGCAATGGATTCCCACCTCGCTTGCACCTCCCCACTGGTGATGCATGGATCCTTTCGACAATAGCATCCAGTTGCCATAGAAAAGTTGACAGTTGTTGCAAGTGCCACTTAGGATAAATGTGTGGATAAGCAGTAGACCTCCCAGGTGCCTTGGTGTCCAACTCATCTGAGCTCATACCCTGAGCGCCCAACGCCTCAAGCAAACATTTGTGTCTGCCCAACTGTGGATCTTTGGCAATGGCGTTAAGATGCCACTTGTAGAGCTGCAGGCAAAAAAGCATAGAGTCAGTACAGTCCAGGTTGCGGGCTAAGCTCTCCACTAACTTACCCTCACTTTCCTAACCCCTCAGGACACTTTTTGTAAACACCTTTCCTCCTTAGCCTGTGCAGCTGTGGAATCATGCATCATACCTATAACGAAATGCTTGTAACGTGACTTCACATGCTTCAAGTGGTAGTAGAAGCAGTTGCTAATAATATCCATGTGAAGGTACCGCACAGGGATTGGTGGAGATTTGTACCAGCCATCCAGTGTAACCTTCTGACAAAAGTCTTCGGCGAAGACTTCCATGGCAGTGTGATTGAAGAGTGTAGAGCGGTCTCAGGATAAGTCTAGCCTGAAGTCGTTTGCTGTGATTTGGATACTACCTGGCAGCTCTTGGTTGAACGCCTCGTTCTCCTGCTCCGAGATTGTGCATCGATCTTTTGCATTGGCGATGTTTTTCAAGTCTCTGATGCCAAGTAAAGCAAGTAAATGGTCACAGATGTATTGCTGCAACAGTATGAGGTCGGCGAACATCAACAAACACTCGAAACATACCAAGAACTGATCATATGTCACCATATCTACGTCCCCATCAACTGCATGCGCATTCTCCAAAAAATGGCGGTTCTTGCGCTTCTTCTTCTTTGGTGGAGCAGGGAGGACATCGTCCCCATCCTCCACATCTCCGCCAGGGGATGACTGACCTGGGGATGCAGAAGGAGCGGTTTGAGCGAGTTTCACATGCAGTGATTGCAGGTGGGAAGAGAACTGTTGCTGCTGCTCTTTCATGGTACGTTGTACAGACAGTTGATTTGACTCCAAGGTCAATACTAGGTGATTCATGCTTTGCGTAAAGAATTTGAGAAATGGGGCGAAGGAATAGTCAGCTGGGCTGCCTGAAACTAGAGCTGCTGAAGATGCAACAGTGCCGCTGCCAGCAGCAATAGACTGACCACCAGGATTCAAACCCATGCTTGAAGGTGCTGCAGCGAAACCAATGTTTGGCCAGTCAGGGAAAGGATGGGGCAACTGGCCAGGATGCTGGAATATGGAGGCCGGTGAGATGAATGGATGAAAGAAGTTGAGATACGCACTGCCCCCTCAACGCTCATCCCCATCAAAGTCTCACTATCAGCACATGCGTCGTTTGCTCTCACCTTTCCTCTGCTGCTCGCACTTGACTTTTTCTTCTTTGGAACTGATGCATCGTCGGTACGCTCATGGCGATGTTGACGCTGAGAGGTTGGCTTCATATAGACATCCCCAAGGGAAGCTTGCGGCCTGACTTGAGTTGCTGGTGGGATCCTGAGGTCTGCCCTAGATGCCACAGTCGGGTTTACACTATTCTTCTCAGCCAGACCCCCTTGTAAGTTACACATCACAATTGTAATGAAAATATATTTACATGAAGGACATTGGGGAAGTTCATTCCCTGCTGGGATGGAACGACAGGGAGATTTCCACCAAGCTATCATTATTCCAAGGGGTTGTTGGTTAGTGCAGCTAGATAAAAAGTGATACATGGTTCTTGTACCCATTGACTATGACTCCAGGGAAAACTCAGATGAGAGGGAATGCCCTCAGGAATAGCTGGAAGGGACATGGGCTGAAAAGTGGACGATGGCTACAGACGTACTGAGTCAGAAGCAATTGTGATTATGCAGGAACTCACCTGTTGAGCCTTGCCATCAGACATTGACAATCCCGAAGATCCAAGACTGACAACACTGAGGGAAGAAGTAGTACTTGAAAATGAGCCATCTGTGCGATTTAGTGGCCTCAGCCATGGAGTATTGGGTGCATGTCCACCATCATCAGGATGTGAGACGGAAGGCAGAAAATTAAAGGATGCTGTTGACCAGGGTGTAAAATTCATGGGCTAGGGAGACATGAGCAACTAACAAATGGCCAGTCATCGACCCACAGACCTGACTCTGAGCCACTGCTGCAGGGGTAGTAATGAGCATGTTCGAGTTCATATGGCTGCCGGCTGGAACATGATACGAGCCATACTCTGCAGAATCAGATGGTTCTGGCTCCATACTCCTAAATATCATGAAGATCCAGCTTCGGAGTGGGGGCGAGGAAAAAACGAGTGTGATGAATTTGAGGCCTACATTGGGATTTATATGTGAACCCCCATTGCGACTGGCACAAAGTGAGAGGCACTGAAAGGTTTGGATTCGCATAAAGGGCGAAGAAAATGACCTTGATTGAACCTCCATAGTAAGTGGCACAAAGCGGCAGGAATTGAAAGCCATGGTCTCGATGTTCTGAAAACATTCAACCCTCTGGTGCATGATTCAGGACTGATATTGAATATTGAGAGCTAAAGCTTAAGGGGCACCCTTTGCCGAGGGCTGTCAAAATTACCATAACAGGCTATTGCGCCTGAGTTGTCACAAAGTTAATACAGGTACAAAGCTTTGTTGTACAAATGAATCACAGCACATAGTAAGAAGCCCACCACCATCCCAACCATAGTGACTGACAGAGTCCAGAGAGTAGACTGGGTGAATGTGACAAACAGAGCTATAACTGACGTATCAGCAGTATTAACATTAGCAGTAACATGTTCGACGTTGAAAGTATCAAGTTCAGGTGAGATGGCAGTTGACCAAACCTTCACCACTGGCCTAGAGTCAATGGCATCAGTCGTGCAACTGGCAATCATGTACTTCGAGGTCTGAGAAGCGTGATACTGGATAAGGAGTCATGTGGTCACAAGACATGAAAAAGCACTACAGCGTTACTCTTACCACTATGGTTTGGACGAGGAGCCGTTCTGAGTCACTTCGTTACTCATGATGTGCATAGACTTCGGAGAAACTTACCTTTCCCATGAGACAGTACCTGCATCAGTTTAGCAGATTCTATATTCCAGACTGACACTTCCCCATTATCTCTGCCCACTATTGCTGTATTTCCTGTCACGTCAAACTGGACACTGCAGATATGCAAGTCACGTGTCTGGAGGCACAGTTTCTGCACATGTAACAATCGCTCTGTTGGTGAATCACATATGCGATAAATGTCGACTCCGTCATGTAGGTTCCATACAAGAAGAGATTGTGTTGTGTTGTGGTATGCAGTACTGCCTCTGTGTGCAACGTGCATTAGCTTGAGTCAATGTGAAGTTAAAACTGGGGTACAACTACATTCTTGTCACCAGCTTGTGGCACCAAATATGAGTCCACGGTGAAACATTCCACACTATACTGAAAAGGGAGGGTATAAGTGACTTCAAGTCCAGATCAGAGATACATACACTTCCTTGCTATCAAGAAAGCCAACCATGAGCGACTTTCCATTGTTGAAGAAATGGCAACTTCTTGTGAGCGCCCTATGGGAGGGCTGGTTGGGAACAGGGTCTGCTATAAAGTACCTCAATGAGACTGGTCATCCTTAGTGCATTGCCATGGACTAATACTCTGAGAGACTTGCCTGCAGTGCATAAGGAAACAGAAAGAACGATAACCTGACCCAAACCCATTGCAGCAATGAAAGTATGATCATCATTAACTGCAAGATCTTCTACAGGCCCCTTAAGAAGTGTGTGTGCACACAAGATCTTGTTTGCTTGCTAATGTAGTTAAGTAGGATCACATAGTGAATGTAGAGATTTGTTGGGACAAAATATGTACAAAATTGTTGAAAATGGACCTAACATGCAATGTCCCATCGGCACCCGTGGAAGCTAGGAAATGACGACCATCATTTTCACCATTGTGGAGCCATCTTAAACATGTTATGGGACCTTGTGTGGTTTTAGTGCGTTGATCCAGGGTACCATGGCTGGCAGACCAGAGTAAGATGTAGCCATTGTCACCTACATGGGTTACTGCAAGTCCATGGTCAGCTCGAAATGACATACTTCCTGTTCCAAGGCATGACCCATCTTGAGAGAAAGCAGCACAGTTTACAGGCGCTTTGTGTCCTTCTAACGCGTGAAGCACTTGATATTCCATATGATTTGCAAACAGCTGCAACACAGCAGTGGTAAGGTAGATGTTCACTCCAATATGCCTTTGTTCATCATAGGTCATAGGGCACTTCTACCAACAGGGCCGATATGTCCCCACAAAGCCCCAATGCCTCACAATCATAGCTTTGGGTGGTGAATATGAAGAATTTTCAATGGCATTGCAATGCCGATCTGCAACTGGAACTCTGTGATGACAGATAGACTTGTTCACTCAAGTAAGTGTAAGTGTGCGTGCTAATGATTATGACTCATTTGCTCTAGACATAGGCTCAGATTAGTAGGGAATATTGAAATATCTACACGAGGCCACTAAGCGATGCTAACAAAGAGATTTGTGACTGGTATGAAACTTGGTTCTGGGGTGACGACTGATGAATAAAGGCGATCCAACAAAGAGATTGGCGACTGGGAAATATGGGTGTGTGATCCTTTACTGCCTTTGATGAGTGGCAACGATGGAATATAATGTTCAGGAAGCTGCAAGTTGTGCAACCTGAACCCATCTCCCCTCCTCTCCCCCATCTTACCCTCACCCATAATATGTGCCTTCAATGCCAGTCTCTGCACAAGCGGCCCTCCCCTTACGATGGTAGCTACAGATACAACCTCCATACATGAATATCTATGCTGCTGCATGTCGCCCAATCTTACCTTCTAGCTCCTCCAGCCAGATGCCCAGCCACAAAACAGCTCTGTTTTGCATCATTTTCATCCGAATCCAGTCTTTCATCCAATTTTGCAACACCCCCATCTTCGCCTTCTACTCCGGCATGACTGGCACAGTCTCACCCTCTTGAGCATGAAATCAAGACCGCCCACAATGTAAGTAGTATCCCTCCATATCGCTTTTATGCTATTGATCGTTCCCATTCAGAAAATTGCCAATCTAGTGGATTTTCTTTCTGATGAAGTAGGAATATCCCATAAGGTGTGTGTTACAATTCATGTCTTGCGATGGGACTTTCTTTCTCTTCTTGACTGTTTGATGCTATTGACCTTGTTCTATGCATTTCTCTTTTGTTCCTTTGACTCATGCTTTGGCTCGGCCAATGGCAATATCTTCTCTCTAGGCACGTTCAACACATGTAGGACTCTGGCCAATGGCCTTTATCCCTTCAGCTACGTGAGGTTGCCTTGAGGCCTCCCTCTCTGTACTATATATAGTCACCTCTAGTCTAGAGTAGACCCTCAGACTAGAGCTGCCCAATCTACTGGCTAGTTCCTCAGAACTTCGAACTTGAGCTTCCCAGCTCTCACTCAGAACTACGATAAATCCTTCAGACAGAAGGTTATGATTGTTGCATCGTAGAACAACTACTTGGGCTTGACCTACGTTACAGACTTCAGTCTTAGCATAACAAAAGCTCTAGTCTACATCCCAGCCATCATGCCTGACTGTCCACTGCTTAGCGAGACACCATTTTCCCTCGAAGGAACAGATTGTGGGCAAGCCCACTTGAACCACATGAACCCAAACCTGAGTCATCAAGCTCAGACACCGAACATAGTGCCATTGAAGCACACACCCCGACTGACCCGAACCCCTCACCATCTGAGGATGACACCGGCTTCCTCCAGAACACCCTCCAGAACGTACTATCCTCATTAGGACCCCCCCATCCCCTTACCTCTCAACCTCGCCTTAAACCCGGAAGCCCGTGCACTATGTCAGGATCTGGATCTGGTGGCCTTGGCCTAGGATCAAAGGGTGGAGCTACCATCGCTCCAGCAAGACCCACTGAACTAAAGATCGGCATGCCATTTGAATATGATGGTAGCCACGA
This sequence comes from Pisolithus marmoratus, assembly GCA_024613145.1. Classification (NCBI taxonomy): domain Eukaryota; kingdom Fungi; phylum Basidiomycota; class Agaricomycetes; order Boletales; family Pisolithaceae; genus Pisolithus; species Pisolithus marmoratus. The sequence goes on from JANFAE010000055.1 coordinate 301,176, forward strand.
AACCGCTATGTCTTGGCTGTATTCAGTCAAGGCATATCTTTTGATTAATCAAGACGTCTATGACAATGACAATAAATGTGTCACTTATGCCCTCTCTCATATGAAGAAGGGGGTGGCCCAAGCATGGGCAATGACCTTCTACCAGGCAGCCCTGGAGAAACAGAATCCCAGCTTTGGGACAATGAAAGATTTCAAAAAAGATTTCAAGGCAGCATTTACCCCAGCTGACACTGCTGGCGCTGCCATCGCCAAGATCAGGACCCTGAAACAAAAAGGGTCAATTGAAGAATATATCTCCAAATTCAGAACTGCTGCTGCTCGCAGTGGCATTAAAGAAGATGCCGCCCTTGTCGAGTTCTTCACCACTGGGCTCAAACCAGCACTAGTCCACTGAATCTATGGAATGGACAAAGTACCAACGAAGATCGAAGAATGGTATGAAAAGGCCATGCACTTCGAAAACCAATGGCAGAAAGCTCATGCCATTACAGGAAGAATTGACAACAAAGGAAAAGGGAAGTCCTACCCCCGACCCCGATTCCAACAACAGGAGGAGAGAGACCCCAATGCCATGGACATTGATGTGGTCAAACTCTCAAAAGAAGAAAGAGATCGCCATCTCAAAAATGGCTTATGCTTTGGATGTGGAGAAAAGGGACATATGTCCCAAGACTGCCCTAGCTGAAACAAGACCCCTGCTAAAAAGGTAAAGCAGGTGAAGAAAGAAGAATCAGACGATGAAGACGAGGCCTCTGTAGCCCTGGTCAAATTGACCAAGTTTCTTGGAAAGGGTTTTTGAATGGGGAACCAGAGTTGATGCCTGGAACCCCTGACCAGTACATCTCATATGTGGCCTCTCCTGTAAAAATATCTTCTCTCCCTGACAGAGTTAAGAAAATCCCCATTTCCATTTTCATGAGAGCCACTGGAGAACAAGTTGTCAACACCACCACCCTAGTGGATTCTGGGGCAGAAATATCCTGCATTGACTGGACATTTGTCCGAAAGAACAGACTCCCCACTGAATGACTCCCCAGACCTGTTTTGGTCACCAATGCCGACAGTTCCCCAAATAAAAAAGGACACATCCTGTTTACTGCCACCTTGTTCGTCAAAATACAAGGGATAACCCACAAGGAGAAATTCTATGTGATGAACTGTGGGTCAGAAAATGCCATTCTCAGCATCCCATGGTTGCAGAAAAACAACCCCACTGTAAACTGGCAAAATGGAACGTTGACCATTGATGAGTCAACCAATGTCGCAGCACTCCAAATCCCTGCTCCTCCACCTGAGGAGTTTCCTGAAGAGTCCCTCCTCGAACCCCTAGAAAGGAAAGGGGTCAACATCTACCTTGACCATGAGGAACCTGATGCCTTTACAACCAGAGCATACAACTGTATGTTCATAAACTGTTTTGCAAAGGCTGCAACCCTAATCGCCCCGAACAACAAATGGGTAAGAAAGCTTAATCTGGCAACAGAGCTTGCCCAGAAAGAAGAAAAGAACAAGCCGAAGGCAGTCCTTCCCCTGGAGTTTGCTGAGTTTCCCTCAGTATTTGAAAAACCCTCAGATGGAACCCTTCCCCCCATATGACCCTACAACCACTCCATTAACCTGGTCGAAGACTTTGTACCAAAGGTGGCTAAGGCCTACCCACTAACTCCCTCCAAACAGCTCGCCGCTGAAAAGTTTGTCAAAGAAAACCTCTGAGAGGGGAAGATCAGACCCTCAAACTCCCCCCAGGCGGCACCTTTCTTCTTTGTAGGAAAGAAGGATGGCAGTCTAAGACCATGCCAAGACTATTGTTACCTAAACAAACACATGGTCAAAGATGCCTACCCACTACCATTGATATCCAATCTGGTAGACAAGTTGAAGGGAGCCTCTGTTTTCACTAAGATGGATGTTCGATCTGGGTATAACAATGTCTGGATCAAAGAAGGAGACCAATGGAAAGCAGCGTTCATCATGCACAAAGGGCTCTTCGAACCAACTGTAATGTTCTTTGGTTTATGCAACTCCCCTGCTGGGAATGCCAGAGTGTAGACCCACAGTCTTCTATGCCTGATGACTATGGTGTGCGACTATGAACAATGCCTCCAGCTTCTGCCACTGGGTTCTATTGCTACTGCTGTGACCCCTGACACCTGGTCACGTGACCCTCTCTTCTCCTGCACTCCGAGATCCCAGTTCCCTGGTCCATGTGCCCCCTCTCCAGAAGGCAAACCTCCAGGTTTGCTACTCGCTGTCGTCTCCTCCATCTGCCCAACTGTCCTCGTCCTCCTCTCTCTCCGCCTGTCCTTCTTCCTGCTCCATCTCCTGTAACTCCTCTAGTGCCGACCCTTCCCTTGGCACAAACAACCTTAACCTCCTTGCATGCACTGTGCCACCTATTGGGAACCTTTCCAACATCTCCACCTTGTACAAATTCCCGATACTTTCTATGATCCATCGCAGCACTGACCACTATGGTAGTAATTTGCTTGTACTTGCCATGGTGAAGTCTAGTGTGCTGTTGTACACCTGGACGAGGTCCCCTTTTCTGAACACCACCTCTCTGGCCCTTCATGCTAGAACCCTCCAATCAAACGCGATCTTCCTCTTGACCGCATGCCTTGCTGCTTGGCCCTCCCCATCTAACCTCTGCTGCTCCACATATGCTAGCTGCACCTCTACTTCTTTTTCTCCTAACTCTCCCTCAGCTTCCCCCATTGGCGTTCTGGCCATGTTCACTACAAACCCTAGCAGCAGTTCTTTAGGCAACAGTTGGAACACCAGCATGATGCGCTCATTCAGTTGTCGTATTGCTTCGTCAAAGTGTGTTGGCCATGCTGTTGGTACCTCCCCAGCTTTCAGCAGTTCCTCCCCATCCTCTCCCAACTCTGGGCTGCACATCCACTTTAGTTGACCTAGTAACTTTCCATTAGCATTTTCTACTAGGCCATTGACCCACGGTGCATGTGCTGATACCACTTGTTGCTCCACCTTATTCGCCTCACACCACACCCTGACCTCCCTGTTGTTGAAGTGCGATCCTCCATCTGTCATGAACACCTCTGGTGTTCTGAACATTCTTCAAATCATCTGCAGTCCTTCTATTGTGGTCTTTGCCATGCCATGGGTCTTCAGCTTAAAGCCCCATACATACTGTGAGTATGTATCCATCACCAGTAGCACTGTGTGGTAACTGCCCTTGCCTCTTGGTAGGCTCAGGTAGTCTGAAACCAATAGTTCGAACGGGTGCCGTCTCGTTATTGGGTACAGCAGGGCATGTAGGTTCATGGTTCCGAAGTTCTTGCACTGCAGGCACTGTCGTAGTGCTTGCACAATTGACAGGTCAAGGCATGGGCTGTAGATTCAATCCATCAGTTGTAGTTTCACTAAGTCCCTACCCCAATGTCCATTTTCGTTGTGTTCCTGTTTTGCTAATTCGATTGCTTCCTCTTGCATTATGCACTTGACTTCTGGTCGGGCTCTGAGGGATTTGGGTGATGCTATTTGCCACAGTTTCCCATCCTTGATGCAGTATCCCTCCACTCTGTGCCTTGCCTGTTTTTGCTCCTGACTGGCATCATCTTTGTCCAGCTTGATGATGGCTCCTATGACTTCTGCAAACAACCGTTTGTTAGCAAATCTATTCCTTAACTGCATTGTAGGGAAAGTATCCTCCCTACCAGGATATTTCATTTATTTCATTGTTTTTACTTACTGATTTGTTTTCTTTTATCTTTTCTTGTCTTTTTACTTAGTGTTTGCACGCGTTGTGGCTTATGTAAGCCCACGCGAGTACTTCGAGTGTACTGTACATACTTAAAAAGAATAACAGATGAGCTACCCCAGACGAGAAGCTGGAAATAAGACGAAGGAAGACTCGGAATAATAGTTCTTCATTCCCAGACAGTCCCTAGACGTTATCACAGCTTTTACTTGGGTTTCAGGGCGCGTTTTTTGGTCTTTTTCCTATACTCTTTGACTCTCCACCAGGCAACTCCAGCCTCCTGGGACGAATTCCCACTCTCTTCCTATCAGGAGACCTCTACTAAACCCTAGGGTCTCCATCTCTAATCTCTACAGCGTGACAGTAGCTTCCTGGTCAAACGTGAACAGATTGTTTACAACGCCTCTCGTTGACTCCCAGTCTTCGCTAACTGTCCAGGTGCTGCCATCCCCTGGTTCTGCTGGTTGACCTGTGTGCATTCGGCTTAGTGCATCTGCTGCTGCATTCGTTTTGCCCAGTCTATGTCATACCTCTATGATCTGGTACGCTGATATCCCATCTCTCCATCATGCATGCACTGTTGACAGGCGGTCACTACACAGCGTGTCTCTGAGCGCTATACAGTCCATTTCAACTTCCACTGGGAATCCCCATATGGTGTCACTGAAATGGTCGAAGCCAAACTTGAGTGCTGCGAACTCCAGGATGTATGGCTTGTATCTCTCTTCTACTGGCGATGTTCTCTTCGATGCGAATCCAACTGGGTACACCACTATTGCTTCCTCTCCATTTTGCCTTGTGACTTTGAACCTTTGTGACAGCACCACACCAAACCCATCCTTGCATCCATCCATTGTTAGGATGAACAGTGTTCCATCAAACTTTGGCACTCGTAGGACTGGTTCTGTCACCAGTAGTTGTTTCAACTTTAGGAATGCTTTTGTGTGCTGTTGTGTCCAGTACCTATCTAGTGTTTGGTCGTGCAGGTATTGCCGGTATCATTTCCTTCCTGCCTTCATTGCTGGGTCAGGCAGGTCCAGGTTCCTTTGTAGGTCCATTAGTGGTGCTGCTAATCATGTGTAGTCCTTGATTAACAGTCGGAAGTACCCTGTTAAGCCTAGGAACCGCATCAGTTCCAACAGCGTACCCAGCATTTTCCACTTAGCTATGGCCTCCAACTTTGCTATGTCTGGTTTGATTCCCGCTTCGCCTACTCTCGATCCTCCAAACACGACCTCTTGGAAGAACAGCTTTGTCTTCGGCAGTGATAGCGACAAATCTTTTTCCCTACACCTGGATAGGAATTTGTGCACTCGTCCCAACAGCTCACTGAACTCATTCCCTGCCATTCCATTGTCGTCCACGAATGTTTCCAACCCTAGTTCCATCATGATGTCCTTGAATGCCACATTCGTCATATCCGAGAAGCATGCTGGTGATCCTGTGAGCCCCATTGGCATTCTTTGGTAGCACTGGAATCCCTGTCCCTCCATGTATATGCACAGGTAAGGTTGGTCCTCCTTTGTCACCTCTATCGTGTAGAAACCCGATGTCAAGTCTACAATGCAGATGTACTTGTGTCCTGCTAACCATTGTTGCTTTGCCTTGATGTCTCCTTGCAACATTGGCACTACCATCGTTAATTTGTTGAGCTCTGCGAAATTCTGGCATACCCTCCACTTGGGTTTCCCTTCTGGTTTGTGTTCTACTGCTGCCTTTGCATGTCTTGGTGGTAATTCCAGACTCGGTTGCTCCCCATTCTGTATGCACTGCTCTTCAACTATCCATTTGATCTCGTCCATCGTCAGCCCCGGTGCCCCATGTGCTTTTTGTGCCAGCACCATTGGGTGTACCACTTTAACCTCGTCTGACCTGATGTCCCGTAGGATACCTGCTTCATTGAACTTGTCCAATATTGGTAAGTACCATTCCCTCTGGGCCTGTGTTAGCAGTTTCTGATGTACTTTTAAGGGGAACTTAGCATCTTTCGGCATGTTTAGCCTGAACTCTATGAAGTTTACTGGCTTGACCTCCTTCACTGACAGTGCAAATGGTCTGTGAATTCCACTACCAGGTCTTGTGCCTGTTTCAGTTCATGTGCCGGTAGGTTTCCATACTGGACTGCTTCAACCACTTTCTTCACCCTGGGAGGGTAGAATGGGCCTTTTTCTGTTAGCCTCGTGAACACTTTGCTATCCTCTTCTGTCTCCACCTTCATCTCCACCTTCATCTCCACTAACTGCTCGATTCCTGCCTCCTCCCTGTCGCTCTTACTCTCTTCCACTGCCACCTGCCCTACACCTACTGCATTCGGGTCATCTTTCCTCTCCTTTCCACTCCTCCTTTCTCCTCCTCGACTTCGTTCTTCCTCTCCACTGCTTTGCTGCACTTTCGTGGGCAGGACTGATGCTGGTATCGCTCGTCCTATATGGTTTGTGATCCTGTACTGCCCGCTTCCCCACAGTAGCTGAATGGAATCTGTTCCATAGTCGTGAATCACCCTCACACTGTCCAGTAGTGGCTTCCCTACTAGCATCCTCCATGATCCTCCACTCAGGAAAACCTCAAAGGACATTTCTATCTGCGCTGGTCCCCACAACACCTCACCTGACCACGTTCCTTCTGAAGGTACTACTGACCCATCCGCCATTTGCAGTACTTGCACTGATGGGCTCAGGTTGCCTAGCCTGCTTGCTATCCTTTGGTATGCCTCTGAGTCTATTGCGTTTATCATTGCCCCGCTGTTGACCATCGCCAAGAACCTTATGCATTCTCCTTGGGGGCCCTCCAAACTCAGTGTCGCCCAGAACGGGTTACTTTTGTGCATGCTAATCGGCTTTCCCTTTGCATCCACCATGTAGACATCAGTAACTGTATTGGCGCACGTTCCTACATTAGTGCTATTGTCGACTCGTTCATTCTCTTCGCTCTCTCTCTTTCCTGGCTCTTCTGCATTTGGATCCTCTCTTGGGACTACAGCTGATCCACCACTGTCTGTAGCCCCAAGTCGTTTTCCTCTTGCATCCATTCCCACCCACTCCCATATTCTCCTTGCCCATCTCCTCTCTGCCAATCATCCCACTGTGTTACTGCATGTACTGCTGCTGTCGGTTGGTTTCCCTGTGCAGCCCCTTGACCCATTTGCAGCACTCCCATCTGTACCTGTGTTGCTCTCCTCAGCATAGCTGCAACCAGTTGTCACCAGTGTGTTTCATGTGGTTTAAGCGTTTCCCTTGCTGTGCATGTGCTGCCGACATGGGGGGGGTCTGTAACCAGTCCACAGTTGAAACATTCTCCTGCTCCTGCTGCCGCTGTCCCTGGTTTCAATGGGTATGGCCTTTCAAGTGCCGGTGCTATCTCGTATCCATAAGTCCTATGCCATATCTCCACATCTGCTTCATATTGGTGCCTTCCCATTTCCATGTCTGGCCTGCATGGGATGGCGTTTGCTTTCTCCAATATCTGCGCTCTCATTAGTGGCGGACGTGGTGTCACTATGTTCCTTGGATACCCTAACACTGCATTGTTGACACTTGTTCCCTGCATGGCAAACCCTTGTTGTGCTGTTGCACCAACTTGTCCCTGCATCTGATATGCCGCTCCCAGTTGCACGAAGCCCCTTGTGCCCAGATTTGTGGCATGGACATTTAAACTGGCCATCTGTTGCTGCAGTATGGTGTCCATTGTGCGATCCCTTGCTCGCTCTCTCATCTGCTTCTCCTTATTCCATCTGAGTTTCTCCACCTTGACTGTCTGCACCGCTGTCATGAACTCTTCCCAACTCAAGTAATCTTCGTCCAGTTCGTCTTTGAGCACCTGTGGTGCTCCCTCTATCGCGCACATGATCAGCATTCCACCTGCATCTCCCATGCTCAGCGCTAATCTCTTGACCTTTTCAGCCCACAGGACATGCCCATAGTCTCCTGCTCTCCCTTCCTCTGTCCATTCCCCTACTTCCTCCTCCTTCAACACTTGGTCCTTAATTCTTTCCCTCTGCTGCACCCTCATTAGCTTGGGCTGTTTTGCTGGTGGCCACCTTTTCATGAACGCCACCTTTAAGCTTGCCATGTCCATCTTGTCCTCCAATGGTAAGTCTGCAAACCACTTGTCTGCATAGCTCCCTGGTGCTAGCTGGAGCTCGAAACGGTTTACTTTCCTCATCTCCGACCACAAATCTGGTACTGACAGTTGGAACTGCATGAACCACTCTGTTGGTTCTTCTCTGTTGCCATAGTCCCCATGGAACAGTGGTATTATCTTTGCTGACTCTGGCATAACTCTGCCATACATACTTTGTATCTGCGCTAGGAGTGTTGTTCCTGATCCTCCTGGTACATGTGGCAGGTGCATGTCTGCTTTTCTGCAATGCCTGCTGTGCCATGGTGCTTTTGGTGTTGGGGATGGGGGCATTGCTGGTCGTGTACCCTGAGCCTTGTACACGTATGTTGCCATTGGTGTCATAAAGATGGCTGGTTTTAGTCTGAATTCTGGGCTGTTCTCTGCTACGTTCTGCTGTGTGCTCGTTTCCGTCACTGTTTGCAGTGCTTGTGAACCCCACTTTTTCCTTCCATCTATTCCCCAAGCTCCTGTGTTCTCGTCTGATGCCAATGACTCTGCAATGCTGCTTTCCGAGGTTGGTTCGTTGTCCTCATTCTGACTCTCTTGTTCAATGCCTCTGAGTGACACCACTGTGCATAACGAAATTGGGTCTGTTGTTACTCACTGCCCAAAGGCTTGGATTCCTCTCTCGTCACCAGATGGGAATGCCAGAGTGTAGACCCATGGTCTTCTATGCCCGATGACTATGGTGCACGACTATGAACAATGCCTCCGGCTTCTGCCATTGGGTTCTATTGCTACTGCTGTGACCCCTGACACCCAGTCACGTGACCCTCTCTTCTCCTGCACTCCGAGACCCCAGTTCCCTGGTCCACTGCAACCTTCCAACAGTTCATGAATGATTCCTTCCAAGACCTCATCACTGAAGGATGGCTGGTTGTCTATATGGATGACCTCTTAATTTTCTCAAATAACCCAGAAGAACATTGACTCAGGACTCTGCGAGTCCTCCAATGAATGAGGGAACTCTCCCTACCACTGAAACTGGAAAAGTGTCACTTTAATCTCTCTGAGGTGGAATACCTTGGAATGATCATAAAAAGGAATACCGTCGCCATGGACCCTGTCAAAGTCCAAGGAATTGCTGGTTGGCCCACCCCCACAAAGGTCAAAGATGTCCGCTCTTTCCTGGGCTTTGCAAATTTCTACCAAAGATTTGTCCCATTCTATTCTGACATTGCCTGACCCCTTATTGACCTCATGAAGAAAAATGCAGCTTGGGATTGGTCAAAAAAGGCTGAAACCACCTTCCAAACCCTGAAGAAAATTTTCGTGAAGGAACCGGTCTTACTCATGCCTGATCCCTCAAAACCATTTGTGATATCTACTGATGCCTCCAAGTATGCCACCGGGGGTGTTCTTATGCAAGAAGACTCGAACAGACAGTGCTGCCCATGCACCTTTATCTCTCAGTTGTTCAACCCCGCTGAGAGAAACTATGACATATATGACAGAGAGTTGTTAGGGGTCATCCATGCCCTTAAAACTTGGAGACACTACCTCCAAGGGGCCTCCACCCCTGTATGGGTTCTCACTGATCACAAGAACCTGACCTACTTCTGACAACCCCGTAACTTGAACCGCCACCAGGCATGCTGGCTTCTTGACCTTGCTGATTTTGACCTTTCCTTCACACATGTACCAGGAAAGGAACTCTGTGCACCCGATGCACTCTCCTGCTGCCCCAATCATGTCACTAGCAAAGAAACTGACAACGAAGGAGTTACACTCCTACCCCAAACTCTGTTCATGAATGTCATTGACACTGCTCTCTCTTTGAAGCTTGCGGAGTCATCTGTCAAGGACCCTGTAGTCCTCACCACTCTACAGGCTATCGAAGGAGTGGACATGCCCCTCCTGTTCAAGTTGAACCTCTCTGACTGGCACTTTGAAGAAGGGGTTCTTTTCTACAAGGACCGAGCCTATGTCCCTGAAAACTCCACCCTCTGCCAACAGGTTGTCTCTCGACATCATGATCACCCCTCCGCTGGACACCTGGGAGTCCTAAAAACCAGACAGTTACTCTCTACTGAGTACTGGTGGCCAGGAATGGCTATGTTTGTCTGAAAGTATGTTGAAGGATGTGCTGTGTGTCAACAAAATAAGGTCAACACACACCCCACCACCCTGCCCCTTACCCCGATTTCGTCCTCTGCAACGAGACCCTTCCAACAGATCTCCTGCGATCTCATCACTGACCTCCTGGTGAACTCTGGCTATGATTCCCTTTTGGTCGTGGTAGACCATGGGCTTATGAAGGGGGTAGTCCTTATCCCAACCACAAAAAACACCTCCACCCTTGAAGTTCCACCCTCTTTTTCAAAAGGGTCTTTTCCAGATTTGGCTTATATGACAAGATTATATCTGATCGAGGCCCACAGTTTGCCTCCACATTTGCAAAAGAACTGGCTAAACTCCTTGGATACTCCTTGGGGCTCTCCACCGCCTACCACCCTCAGACTGATGGTGAAACTGAACATGTAAACCAGGAGGTCGAAACCTATCTTTGAATCTTCTGCCAGAATGAACCATCCTCATGGGTCCAACATCTACCCATGGCAGAATTCGCTCACAACCACCGACCCCATTCTGTCACTGGTCAATCCCCATTTTACCTCATGTATGGCTATGAGCCGAAACCCCTACCATCTCTTATCGTCAAGTCAAAGGTCCCCACCACTGAAACCAGGATAGCCAAACTCCACAAGGCACGAGAAGAAGCCCTTGCAGCCCATGACCTCGCATGAAAAGCTATGAAAGACCGCTTCTCGAAACCCTTCACCCCGTTCCTAAGAGGAGAAAAGGTGTGGTTAGAAGCCTGGAACCTAAAGTGTTCCTATGAAAATAGAAAGTTTGTGCCGAAACGAGAAGGACCCTTCGTTATCTCGGAAGTCCTTTCCCCCATCACCTATCGCCTCGACATTCCCACACAATGGAAGATCCACAACGTGTTCCATGCATGCCTCCTGTCACCCTATCGCGAAAACACTGTACATGGACCGAACTTCCCATCTCCACCTCCTGATGTTGTGAATGAAGAAGAAGAATATGAAGTAGAAGCAATCATCAGCCATAAATGACTAGGCTGAGGACATGCATTCCTTGTCAAATGGAAGGGTTACCCTTCTTCTGAAAACTCGTGGCAAAGCCCCAAGAACCTTGAACATGTGGCAGATACCCTGTCTGCCTATAAAAAATGATTCCCCAGGGACTTCCCATCTCAGAAACCCCCACCTACTCAAACTGTTAGAAATGTCTCTCTCATCACAACCATGCCTCCTCATCGCTCCTCTGCCCCTGTTGCCCATCATGTTTCCTCTGCTACTCGCCATCCTGCCCCCTTCACCCACCACTTGTGTGTCCCGGCCAAGGAAGGAATGCTTAACACCTACCAGGTGTTCCTCACTGACCCCTCCTCTTACAATCCCATCATGTGGGAGGTTGACACTGACTCCCCTCTTGATCTGGTTTACTGCATAGCCCTTCAAGGGTTTAGAATTGAGAATGTTGCCTGCTATGTCGAAAGACAGGGCCCCCGCCTCAGTTTCACTTGTACCATCCTTGAGGAAATCTCGAGAGAACAGATTCCATTGATCCTTCGCCTCTTTGATGTGCTTGGAGGGGCTGATCTCATCCATAACGTCTGCCAACATGCTACCCCCATCACTGCTCACCCCCCGTCTCAATACAGAAACTCATTGTCCTCGTCGTCATCCCACTCCCCACAGTCTTCACCTTCTTCACGAAGGGTTCGCCCCCATGCCTGTTGCCTGTCCCTGTCCTCCCCATTGTCATCCACATCCCCGAATACGGTGGACCCTCAAGAGGCGTTTGGCCTCTCTGGAGAACAAGTCGCCAACCTCCTTAGCCAGACTGAAGAGGCTCATCGTCCTTCCAGTTCTCGAAACCCCCCTTGTACCGCTGTGGACACCAAACTTGGTGTACTCACCCGCTCTCATCCTCAGTATGGTGAAACTTGCTTCATCTATCACCAACTCGGTCATATCTGAGTAAATTGCCCTGCCTATGAATGCCCCATCTGTGGGATGAACCCCCCTGGTCATACCCAGGCAAACTGCCCTACCCGCCATCGTTCCCTTGAGGAATGTTTCTCTATCCCCATTGTTGAAGAAGAACAGACTCTTGTCACTGAAGAAAGTGACTATGACCCTCAGGACAACAACTTCGATTTCGATGACGACACCATCACCAACATGACTGGCAAACCCTATGGTGACTCCCATCTCTGAAAGGTGGAAAACTGGTGGTCTTCCCCATATGAAGGGGGTAATGTTATGATTCATGTCTCGCCATGGGACTTTCTTTCTCTTCTTGACTGTTTGACACCATTGACCTTGTTCTATGCATTTCTCTTTTGTTCCTTCGACTCATGCTTTGGCTCGGCCAATGGCAATATCTTCTCTCTACACATGTTCAACATGTGTAGGACTCTGGCCAATGGCCTTTATCCCTTCAGCTACATGAGGTTGCCTTGAGGCCTCCCTCTCTGTACTATATATAGTCACCTCTAGTCTAGAGTAGACCCTCAGACTAGAGCTGCCCAATCTACTGGCTAGTTCCTCAGAACTTCGAACTTGAGCTTCCCAGCTCTCACTCAGAACTACGATAAATCCTTCAGACAGAAGGTTACGATCATCACATCATAGAACGACTACTTGGGCTTGACCTATGTTACAGACTTCAGTCTTAGCATAACAGTGCGCTCTAGGTGCATCCCAATGTTTCTACATTTCGCATTCAGTGGTTTTTCCTTTAGGAGTGTGATGAGATCACACTTGAAGTGGAGCAACTCAGAGAACTGGCTGCTCATCATTCCTTGGAGGTAACCAGGCTTCAAACGCTTCATGATACTGTGAGCAATGTCATACTTCCACCCAATCTTGACGCTCATTTCATTTCATGTTTAGCTTTGTAGGACCTGGGAGGAGTTGATCTTATGTGCTATGTGTAGAGAGCCATGCATCTGCCCTTACTTGTACATTAATGTCACTTGTTGTGCAACAGGTATTGATTATCTTACGCCGCAGAATACAAGAGTGCAAGCACATGTTCTGTCTAGTATGCCTCCAGCAGTGGTTTGCTGAGTGCCTCCACAAAGACCTGGAACATGTTGATCTCCCTCCTCACCTTGAAGCTCAAAGGGATCCCCCATATACTGCCAAAACCCTGGAGGAGTTCTATGCTGTTGGAGTGGCCTATGCTGGACTTTCATATACATGTCCCTTCTGCTGTGCTAGAGTCTGGGAGAAACCAAAGGAAGAACCTGCCCTGACATGCATTATCTCAGCCCTTGCAGCTGTACTTGGTCCTGCTGTACGACCTGATTCTAACAGTGATGCAGACCCCGATGTTTGGGCTGGAATATTCCTTCAACAACCACATGAGTAGTTTATTTGCTTAATAGAGTTGTTTCCATTAGTCATGATTTCTGTAGAAACTCAGCCTGTTGTACGTGACTAGTGACTCTGCTAATGTAATTGTATGAACAACGCCAACTATGCACTACTGCTGTCAAACCGACTCTAAGCTCAACCTCGGGATTGACCTTAACCCTTCGACAGTGAGTATTTGCTTCCTAGTCAGATGACCATCACACTTGCAATGGCGCAGGTTCTTGCTTCTAGCTAATCAGTGAGCCTTGTACCGGGTTAGTAACTTGACGGTCGAGGCTATCCTTGGCAAAGCATCAGCGATCGCACAGTCAGCTGCACAGGGAAGGTGTCTTTGGGTTTCGAAGGTAAGCATGTTTCATTATGTGCATGAACCGGGTGTCTAAGTTACTGTATTTCATTGCCATTGGCAGAGCTCTGGGCCTTGTGAGTTGGTTTGATGTCGCACACTTCAAGTTTAACGCAGTGCTACTATGCAGACATAATGTCACAACAATGCCTTCCTTCAAATCTACACTCACAAATACCTAGTGGATGGTTCATGGAGTCGAAAGAAAAATGGTACATAGCACAGAGGAACATCGGCGTCTCATGGTTCAGAACCATGCCATACACTGGAAGAGAGTTCATAAGCATGGTAGCATGGTCTGATGGTAGGTGAACACCATAGTCACACACATCTTTAATTAATGGGGGCCATTCCCACATGTAGGATCTCAGGGTTCAACCTCAACTTCGATTGCTCTGGAGAATTTGAGGTTTGGTAGTAAAACAACCTCCATATCTCGCAGGGGGGGGGGAGGGGAGGGAACGCTCTGAAGGTAATGTGCTTGCTCGGGATATGCTTTTATGCGGCCACTCAACAATGTAGCATCGCACCTGACCACATATTTATCATCCCCATCTGAGACAGGATCGAAGACGAGACCAACAGAATACTTCTCAGCCTCATTCATTCGGCTCATAAAACCAAGAAGGCCTCGTGTGCAGTTGAGCCCACTGCAGTATTACAATGATCGATGTGAGCTAGAATAGAGGGGCGAGCATCAGAGGAAACACTTTCAATGTGCCAAGGTCGAATTGATTTCAATGCCGATTCTGATGAGCCTATCGACCGGACAGTTCTATCCTCTTCACCATAGATTGGTACAGTACTGTTTGAGAAACTAGTTTTTAACTTGAAGAGGAGCTTGGGTTCCCTCTATGGAGATATGGGCAGTTCTTCTGAGTCAAATGATTCAAGCAACGATCAAGGTAACCATCCTCCTCTGTCAACTCCTTCGTCACCTCCTCTGCTGGGTCCCACTCCGCAGATCGCCCTAAACTATACAACTAACTCATTAATGTGACTAACGCAACATCATCATTCCAGATCTCGCTTCTACAACTGACCGAAGCCCCATTATCACACCTATTGATCGTGGAGGATAAATGATGTAGAAGCACTGCGCCATCAGGTGGGCACAGGTGGTCAGAAGCATTGGTGGGCTTGGCTTGGTCCGATGCAGTCACATGTCACGTTGTCACAAGTCCACCTTTTAGAGTCATTTTCTGAGTGATTGAAGAGTCTGGGAGTCCCTAGCATCGAGCCCTTCGAGTTTTCCCCATGTCTCCAGCATTGTCATCGAGTCTACCAGCTTCTTCGATATTGGAAAAATCACATACAGAGCCCCATGTCTACAAGCCCATGGCCTGATCTAGCATTAACAACCTATTCCTATGGAATTTTCCCCCACCAATTCTCTTTCACTTTTCACACATCCCTTTCCCTGCTCAGCACCCCTTGGGATGGACCTAGGAATTTGTTCCTTCAGCCCCCTCTATTTTTCCTGTACACTCTTCCCCAGAAGTAGTGTCTCACAAGTTTTGGAGCCCACCACAAGGGGTCTGCAGATCTGGAAAGGAGATCTCTATGGCCCACTTGTCAATGAACAGAACTCAAAGAGCTCTTAGAGCCCTTCCACTGCCTCTCTATATCATCATCAGACCTCTTTGTACCTGTGGTTAACCCCTGTGACATTTCAGAGCTCAGTTCCCTAGACCCAGAGTTTTTCCCTGCAGATCACCCCCACTTTTCAGAACCTTCATCTCCTTCCTCAGTGGATATTCCTGGAGCTTTCAAGCTTGACGAATCCTTCGCACCACCACCAGATTGCCAAAACTTATTGCTGCTCACTGATTTATCATCTTCTTCATCCTCTACAGATTCAACTCTTGCCACCAAACAACTTCTTTTTCCATCATCATCGTTTATCGCCCCCCAGAGTAATATTCTGCTGCCCATTCAAGTCCCTGCATCACAGCCATTCAGAAACCTGCCTATAACTCAGAACCAGCCTCCACCCTTGTCATCAGTACCAGTCACCATGTCTAATGCCACCAACCACCACGAAATGCCACTTAGGGGCTCTAACAAAGCTCCTAAGTTTTCCAGAAAAACAGAAGACATCTGTGCCTACTTTGAAGACATTGATCAGGTCTGCACAGATGCAGGCATTACCTCAGAAAAAGCTAAAATTCAGTGGGCCATCCACTATGCTGATCATAATGAATCAGAGCTGTGGTTGTCTCTTGATTCCGCCATGGGTGATGACTGGGAGGCATTCACAGAAGAGGTGACCAGTTTCTATCCTGGCACTGATGTTAAAGGCTGGCAGTACACCAAAGCTGACCTCAAGACACTTCTTCACCACCAGGTACAAAAGTTGATGTCGACCCTCGATGACCTTGGCAAATACATCTGAGAATTCTGCTGCATCATTGCTCTTATCAACAAAAAGAAGAAGCTTGTGGACGACTACATCAATGAGAAATTCCTTGAGGGTTTCCCCCCAAGGTTCCATAACGGCCTCATTACTTGCCTGCAGCTTAGGGACCTAGATCATGACATTGACGACCCTTGGCCCTTCAACGAGGTCTGCAAACAGGCCATGTACCTTCTTAGCAGTTCTAGATGGAACTTCATACAGCCAGACTCTTCAGTGCTCTTCCCAGAGTCCCCTTCCCAAAATTCCACCCCTCTGACCATCCTAAAACACGAGTACATCCAGGCCACAGAGCCTTCGATGTCGTCGAGGCAGCTGCAGGAGGGCCAATTCTGTCACTCGTTCGACCCTAGGTGCTTCTTTTGCAGAAGTACCGATGGCCACCATATGGCAGAGTGTACCATCTGCCAGGAATATATATGGCAAGGAAAATGCACCCTGATTGGGGGTAGGGTTTTTATGAAGGATGGCTCTGACATTCCCAGGACTGCTGCTGGTCGAAACTTTAAGGAGAAAATCAACAATTTCCTTGCAATGTGAGAATCGATCATGGCCTTGGCTAACCTGGTCTCGGTCCAGTCCTCCAAGCAAGGTTCTTCGTTGTCATGCGGTAGGGACACTCTGCTGCACTTGGTCAGCACCATGTTCTTCGGAACAGAGGGAACGTCAGTGTTTCAGGTTGACATCCACCCATTGTCATACTTGGTTGACGAAGATCTAGAGGAGACAGCTGATGAAGAAGATAAGAGAGTGTTGGCCAGAGCTTTTTTTTTTTTTTTTTTTTTTTTTCCTTTTAAAGTCCCTTGGTGGGGTAGATAAACCCTATGTAGGACTACAAACGGTAGGTAGAAACTAGGTAAAAGGGGGAGGCGAGAACACTAAGCTAACATTGGCCCCTTCCGGAGCTGCGCCCGAACATCTAGAGTAAGCAGGGTTAGTGAGTACTATGTAAGAGCGAGAGGAAGGGATGTAAGTAAGTAAAGGAAAAAAGGGGGGAGGGGTGGGGTGGATGGGTGCGGGCTGCCTCTAGTGGCGAGCCCTGGGTACAGATGGATCAGAGGGGAGGGTGATAGATTTGGATACCAAGCCTCGTTCAGAGGCGGCGGCGACAGCCAGGTGCCTGAGCCGACTGATGCCAAGATAGATTGGTGAGGCACCTCCGAATTTCAATTTAATCGCCTCGATGACATTTTCAGGGAATGGGGCGGGGGTTAGGGGGCTGGAGTACGTGAGATCCCCGGTGAAACGGTTGGGGAGGTCTGGGGTCGCTAAAGCGGTGACCAGCCAGGTGGGGTGGTTGGTGATAGCAGAGGGACTGCCATCAGGGTTAACCCTTTGAAGGGAAAACTGGGGCAGGGGGGGAGAGGGGGTGGATTCCTGGTCGGGGTCATCCTCCGAGGAGGTGACGGAAGGGCTGTTACTGCGGCGGCAGCATGTCTCATGAGATGCGATGTATTTGTAGAGGCTCTCACGCAGGGAAGCGATCTCTGCCTGAAGCGCGGCGATCTGGGAGTTGGCGGTGGTAGGGTGGGTCTCGGCTGGGGTTTTCCCAGGAGGGCGAGGGGTGGGAGGCGAGGGTTTGGCTGGGGGTGGGGGGGGGAGGGGACGCCTTCAGTTGGGACTGAAGGTGGACGCAGAGGTTGTTCTGGTAAAGGTGAAGCCAGCCCTGGCGCACCTTCCCAGTTTCAGTGTCTAGGGCGACCGGGTTGAGATGGGTTTTGAACGAGTGGAAGACTGCGACCAGCCAGTGGACAGCTCTGGGGGCAGTCTTCTCGCAAACGATGGGGATTGTTGGGACCTGGAATGACTTCCCTTTGTTGGGGCCATCCTTTGTCGTCCAGGTCCAGACTGGGGGGTGTGAGGCAAGATATCGCAGGACATATCTGGGGAAGATCGGGGGTGAAAAACGAGCTCGGAAGGTCCCCTTGGGGAAGGAGTGGAACCTCCTACCAACATCCGACAAGCGGATGGGGCAGGGCTCTGTCGACGAGCAACAGTGCTTGGTGGACACAACTTTCCCACGGGGGGATGGTGGTGGTACGGGATCAAGAGGCATTTTTTGGCCAGAGCTTATGCTCAGGTAGAGGAGTTAAAGAATGCGATCAAGAAAAAGAAAACTGGGCGTATTGACAGTGTGGAAGTTCCAGGTCATTGCCCACACAGCAACCCCACTCCAGCAAGTACCCCCGCCCCAGTTAGGCCTTCAGCAAGCCCTGGGTCGAATTCTTTGGGCATGGTAGAGAGATCGCAGGTGGAGAAAACACCAGAGAGGACCAACTCTGCAGACTCAGGAAAGTTGAGGGCACAAGCCCAGCCCACCCCACAATTCCGTTACCAAAGTGGGTTCGATGAGGTAGCTGCCACCAAGTGTCTTGTTCAGCAGGTCCTTGGTGCCAAAATAGAAATCACCACTGAGGATCTCCTAGCTGTTAGTCCAGAGATTCGCAAACAAGTCAAGGAGTTCACAATGATGAAGAAAATCGCTATAGGAAGCTTAGAGGCTGCCTTGGAAACCTCTGCATCTTCGACATGGGCGACCTATGCACAGTACCTGGTAAAGGACACTGAAGGGAAGTGTGTAGGGTTGGTGATGGCTCCCTTGAGGGCAGTAGATGGAGTACTGATGGACAAACTCCATGTTGAATGCATCCTCGATAGTGGGTGTCAGGTGGTCGCCTTGTGATGTGAGCTGTGGGAGGCATTGGGGGCTCCCCTTCATTCTGATATGTGTATGATGCTCGAGGCCACTAACCAGTCAAAGGAAAGCATGCTCGGGGTCATTGAGAATGCATCCCTGTGTATAGGTACCATCGAGGTGCACCTCCAAATCCAGGTCGTTGACCATGCACCTTTTGACCTTCTCTTAGGCTGTCCATTCTTTTGTCTTCTCAGCAGCATCCTATGCGACTTCCCTGACAGAGAACAGTCTCTCGAGATACATGACCCGAACTCCAGAAGACAAATACTGATTCCTACTTGTCCTCGTAACCGGCTACAACCCTTACCTTGCTTCGTTAATTCAGAAGACGAAGAAGAGTTCTATGCAAGAAGAGAACTATGCCGCCAGATGGATAAGACAGAACAGGGTTTTTAGTATTGGTCAAGGATTTGCCGAAGTTGTGAGGAGACCACAATGAGGTTTTCTCCATATGTTCCCTTTATGTATCAGATTCCCCATCAGAATTTCCCCATTACACTTCACCCATTCCTACAGACTCGCAAGATTGTCCTGCTTCTATGTTACTATACAATGTCAAGAGCGAAAGCGTTCCATCTGTGGAGCCTTTCGACTCCAGTTTCATTCCACATGGTGACCAGTTCTTATATTCAACAAGTACAACAATTTCTCCACTGACAGTTTCTGCCCTATGATCTACATACCAGTTCGACCCTGTTTGTCACGTTTTAAAGTACAAGCCTGTAGCAAAGAAGGTCAGGCTGGTCCCGACATCCATGCCTGTGGAATTCCAGGTAGAGTGTTGGGAGGTTGAGAACCCTCTAGTGTCCCTTCCTGTACTTCCATTCTCTCCCCCACCCTTTGTTCCAGGTACCCGTTTCACCCAAGAACACTCAGACGAGCTGGATTTAGACCCAGCGAGGTTCCTGTGGCCAGAAGAGTTGGCTTTGGTCCACTGGCTCGTTTGTACCCATGAAATGGCCTTCACCTGGGACGCCTCGGAGAGGGGTACATTTCATGAAGACATATTCCCGCCCCTGAAGATTCCTACCCTGATGCACAAACCATGGGTCGAGCAGAATATCCCTATACCCCCCGCTATCTTTCACAATGTCATTAACATCATCAAAGAGAAGATCACCACTGGTGTTTACAAACCCTCCACCTCGTCTTATCGCTCCAAATGGTTCTGCATCGTCAAGAAAGATGGGAAATCCTTGTGACTTGTCCATGACCTACAACCACTAAACACCATGTCCATCCAGGACTCTGCCATTCCCCCCTTTGTTGACTCTATTGCTGAGGCATTCACCTGTCACTCTGTCTATGGGATTTTAGATCTGATGGTCAGCTATGACCACCATACTATACACAATGACTACAGAGACCTGACCATGTTCCAGACTCCCATAGGCATGCTTCGGCTTACCAAACTACCGATGGGGTATACAAACGTGGTCCAAGTATTCCATGGAGATGTGTGCTGGATCCTGAAGGACAAAATCCCAGAAGTAACCATTCCATTCATAGACAACTGCCCTATCAAGGGCCCCAAAACCTGCTATGAGAATCCTGACAGCACCTTCCAAACGATCCCTGAAAATCCCGGTATACGGCATTTCATCTGGGAGCACCTACAGAATGTCAACCAAGTCCTCCACCACCTTCGAAATGCCAGGGCAACCATCTCCACCAAGAAGTGTGTTATCGCAGCACTGTCAATCATAGTCATTGGGCATAAAGTGTCATACAAGGGTAGAGTTCCTGATGAAATGAAGGTCCAGAAAATCCAGGACTGGCCTTACTGTGCTAACATTACTGAAGTTCATGGCTTCTTAGGACTATGCTCATACTGCTGCATATTCATTAAAAACTTCACCAAGCATGCCCGTCCCCTCATCGAGCTCACAAAGAAGGACATTCCCTTCGAATTCCCTGATGAGCATCGAGAGGCTATGGACTACCTCCACCAAGCTATTGTCTCATCCCCTGCGCTTCGTATGATTGACTATACCTCTGGCAGATCTGTTATTCTCGCCATTGACACTTCCAATGTCACTGTTGGGTATATTCTCATGCAAGAAGGGGAGGATGGAAAACATCACCCAGCCTGTTTTGGTTCAATAAGTCTCAACGACCAGGAAAAACGATATAGCCAGGCAAAGCTCAAGCTTTTCGGCCTCTTTCGAGCCCTACACAACGTCAGACTTTATATATTCGGGGTCCAGAACTTGGTCGTCAAGGTCAACGCACAGTATATTAAGGGCATGATTAATAACCCTGATCTACAGCCCAATGCTACTATCAACCGCTGGATCGCTGGGATTTTACTGTTCAATTTCAAGCTGGTGCATGTCCTGGTGTCCAAACATGCAGCCCCCAATGGTTTGTCGAGGAGACCAAGGGCTGAAGAAGATCCAGAGGTAGACAAAGAGGGCTATGAGGATTGGGTGACAAATGCAGAGCTTTCGCCATCGAGCTCAAGAACTGTAGAGAGGCACCTGCTTGACCGCTATGACCCTTTTCAGAAACTCCGCAGTTGATCGTATGCTTACCTCGAACTGTTCCTCAAGACACCAATGTCTTCCTTACAGCAGAAATGGCAACGGTTGTTCCGGAAACAGAAATCCCGCGATCTGAGCATGCGAGGCAGAGGGAAAAGAGGTTGGAAGAGGTGAGGGAGTTCTTGGAGATGAAGAAGACCCCAGAAGGGATGGGAGAGGCCAACATAGAGAGCCTGGTGTGCATGGCCTTAAGGTATTTTGTAAAAGGGGGGGAACTGTGGAGGAAGGAACCCCAGGGCCGGCATCAACTCATCATTCGACCCCACAAGCGCCTAGAAATCTTCTGGCAGGCTCACGATGATCTTGGACTCAAGGGTATATTCTCCACCTGTATGCATCTGCTGACTCGCTTCTGGTGGCCCATGCTGGAACAGGATGTTCGTTGGTTTGTCCGTACATGCCACGAGTGCCAGGTTCAATGTCTAGACTGGGTCCATATTCCCCCTGTCATTGCCATCCCCAAGCCCCTGTTCTACAAGGCATACGTCGACACATTTGTAATGCCAAAGTCAAACGGATACCGCTACATCACCCAAGCCTGCTGTTCCCTAACCAGTTACCCTGAGTGGGCGATGCTCAGAGCCAAAACTGGGAAGTCGATCAGGAAATTTATCTTCAAACAGATCCTGTGCTGCTGGGGTGCCATCTCGGAAATCATCACTGACAATGGAGGCCCCTACATCTTAGCCCTCTCCTGGTTGGCAAAAACCTATGGCATTAACCACATCCGCATTTCGCCATATAATTTGCAAGCAAATGGGATAGTCGAGCTGGCATTTTGATGTCAGAGAGGTGCTGGTAAAAAGTTGCAAGGGAGAGGTTTCGAGATGGTCAGAGGTGGCACCGTCAGTTTTCTGGGCAGAGCGTGTCACCGTCCACAAGGCTACCGGGTTCTCCCCCTATTATATGGCTCATGGTGTTCACCCTAGGCTTCCTTTTGATATCACAGAAGCGACATTCTTAGCACCATATGAAGCGGAATTATACTCGACGACAGACCTCATCGCCAACCACACTCATCAGTTACAAAAACACCCTGAGGACCTCGCACGTATACACAAACTCATTCTGAAATCTCGATTTGCATCCATCAAAGATTTCATCTCATGGTTCAGGCATACCATCCAAGACTTTGATTTCGAGCCTGGCTCACTGGTCCTTGTCCAGAATTCTAGGATTGAAAAGGAACTCAACCAGAAAACCAAACCATGTTACCTAGGACCTATGGTCGTCATTCGTCATACCAAGGGGGGATCCTACCTCCTCTCTGAGCTGGATGGTGCGATTTCAAAATTCCATTATGCTGCGCTTCGACTCTTCCTGTACTATCCTCGTAACCAATCCCGGATTGAGGTCACCCATCTCACTGACAGCCAAAATTCCGACCTTAATCGCCTTGAGGACGAGTCCCTCCCAGACCCAGACCTGGCTGATGTGCCAGAGGATGAGCTAGATGAGTAACCACCACTGGTGTTTCCTTCTCTCTTTTCTGTTACCATTCCTTTCTTGTCTTTTCTTTTCTTTACTTTTCCTCTTAATTAATGCTGGTTTAGTTACAGTTCATTCCTGTCAACATACAAAGAGTCTTTCGAGTTTTCAAAAAAAAAAAAAAAAAATTCCATTCATACTGTTCACGTGTTACTTGTTATGCGCAGGATATCTCACCAGCCGAGTTGACTAGTGTTGGCGATGAGGCAGGTGAATGCGTCGTCACTCTTGCGATATTCCTGGGTTGACCTCGAGGGCTTAATAGTTTTACCCCTCCTATGGCCAAGCGAGCAGTTCTGAGGTAGTGTTTGTCAGAGAGAAGCTAGCCTGGTTGCAAGGTAGCTAAAAGCTAAGGAATACATCCATGTCCCTACGGGTATATACTACTTGAGAGCATTTGGATGTGTTTGCGTATACGCGTCGAAGACGCGTCGCGACACGCTCCAAATGACTCGAGATGACTCGAGATGAGTACATGGGCATAGGGTATTCCCTAGGAAAGGAAACGAGTCCGAGAAAGGGGATATAGCTATGCGTTGTAGGCGTGGCAAAGCCCCTACTAGGAGATTTGAGAGAAGAAGAGGTCGGAGAGGTGTTGGGAGACGAGGGGAAGGTGTTGTGGGTTGAAGGAGGGGTTTTCGAGGGTTGAGGAGGTGGCTTTGAGGGTCGAGAGGAGCGAGGGGAGGGACTTAGGAGTGTGGTGGGTAATGTGATGACTAAGCGCGCGAGGAGTTTGGGGCGTGAGAGTCATGTGAAAAAAAAAAAAACCTACACTTCTGTGCATTCGTTGTAGAGCAAGTAGCCCAAGTCTGGGGCGAAGCTCGAGAGTCATTGTGCCTTTGCTGCATATATGCTTTTAATGGCTTTTCTCAGTGTCAAATTCTAAGTCCAGTCTTCATTTCTTGGCACCAACTTAGTACCTGAGCTGTCTGGGTTTCGAGAACCCTCTTCGAGGACGAAACGAGACTCGCAACACTTCTATTCTCTGTTCTCCCTAGTCCTACGACCTAATTCCCTACATCTGGAGCCCACCGCGAGGGGGTTCTTTGTTAATCCAGCACCAGGTACTAGCCCCGCAGAACTGCCACGTGTACAGCCGACAAAATGTATGGTACACTACGACACGAAGCAAGGGACACGAGAAGCTACTGGGTAGATGACAGGGCCCACAGAAGCTACGAGGCACTGGAAAGGGTGCCGACAGGCACGGAGAGAAGACCGACTTACCACGAGGAGCGCTATGAGAGAGGGCGATGGTATGGACATTCGAGCCCACATGACGTTTATTCTAGGAACCACCCTGTCACGCGCTCTCGGTCTCGTTCTAGAAGACACGCGCAGGGAAGCTCGTACTCGTATACAGTGCAGCAGCCTCGGGAGTACTCCCCTCCTCGTTCAACCAGAAGATCCCCATCTCGAAACCACCACCACCATTTTGTCGATTCGCGCTATTACCCTCGTGCAGAGTCTCGTTCTTACGGTAGACCCTCGTACGGGCAGGGTGAGACACGCGAATACACCCCTGAATCAACCAGATCGAGGAGCAGGGAGAGAGGGATGTTAGGTATGAGGGATGAGCGAGATAAATGGTCATACTCGCGAGAGAGACAGGATGAGAGAGGAGAGCGGCATCGTGGAGAAACAGAGTCATATCGCAGGCACGAAAGGTCAGAGGGGCAAGCGGTCCTCGAGATGTTAGGTCGAGGAGCCACGAGCTCTCGCACACCAGAGCCGCTCGATGGGATGCCGAGTTGAAGATCGAGCAAGGCGCCAAAGTTCTCGGGTAAAGCACGAGACCTCATAACTTACCTGAATGAGATCCAGTATCTATGCCAGCTAGCAGGGTGCAAGAGCGAGAAGGAGTGGATCAAATGGACGTACTGGTACCTTGATGAAGACACCGCGTCCCTGTGGAGTAACACCCTAGGGTGGAGGATGATGGAGTGGAACGACTTCATCATGAGGCTGATAGGCCTGTACCCTGGTGCCTCGAAACTAGAAGAGTTCGTCAGGGAGGACTTGTACAACCTTGTAAGGGCACAAAGGAAGAGGGATTTTGAGACGGAGGAAGACCTTGGCGAGTATCTTCGCAAGTACAAGTTGATCGCGCGGTACCTTTACTCGAAGGGCAAGATCACCCCAGGCAACTACGACAGTTACATACTCGAAGGCCTCGATCCAGAGTTGAAGCAAGAGGTGTTGACCAACCTGAAGCTTCGTTACAGTATACGCTTGCACGACGATCCCTGGCCTCTAAGATACATTGTGGACGAGCTGAAGTTCCTCGTTAGGGATCAGTTCGAGACAGCGAGGAGTAGGGCTTCGAGGACAAGAGAGGCGCAGCCCTCGAGAAGCGAGCCAGCGACCAGGGTATGGCAGGATCTGGCTCAGAAGCAGCCGCAGGTATGGGTCGAGGTCGAGGTGCAGAGGGTGTCGTCCTACCAGGATAAGGGTACTCACCGGTTCACGAGTGATGTCCGAGGGGCGAGCTTGGCATCAGCGCTGGCAGCGTCAACAGCCCAGATCAAGGTGACTTCGACAAATGACGAAAGCGAGCCAGAGTATGACTTCACTGGAGCCGAAGAAGAAGCATCGAGCGCACAGGTGTCAAGTGTGGAGTTCGAGGTGACGAGAGCCCAGAGTTATCGAGGCTTGTCAATGCCACTCTCATTCATGGAGGTGGAGCGTGCAGGTCAGGTCACAACCGAAGGGATTCTGGATGGTGGATCACAGGTGGTCATCTCGAGGAAAGAGATAGTGGAGGCAGTACGGCTTCCTGTTGACAAGGAAGGCAGTGTCGGGATAGAGAAGCGAGGAGAAGATGAGGTGTTGGCATCGAGGACATTGTTAGAAGTTTCGAGGGTCGAAGAGCAAGTGTCGAGGGTCGAAGAGCAAGTTTTGAGTGAAGAGCAGGCTGCGACAGGAGATCGAAGCATGGAAACTACGAGTTCGAAGGCAGAGAGTGCGTTACGAGAGTGGGAGGACTGCAACGAGAGAGATCGAGTCAGGGTCGATCGGCGAGACACAAGTGAGGGAGAGAGGGGAGGCGACGCGAGCCCCCCAGATATTCATGAGGAGGACGCCGAGTCCTCGGGTTTACTTTTGTGCTCGTTTGCGGTTGAGTCACTGACCGATGTTGTGCAGGAGGGTAGTCCGATTGCCCATGTTCTCAAGTATGAGCCCATAGTCGAGAGAGTTCGCCCAGTCGCTAGAGATAGGCAAGAGGAGATTAGACCGAGAGGGAAAATGGTAGGAGAAGTGCAGACTGACCTTTTACGATCGCCAGTGCACCTCCTCGAGGGGGAAACCAGGGAGTTGACAAGGGAGCGAGGCGACACCTTCGATTGGGACCCTGGTGGACTCATAGCCCGAATGTCGAGGGCCGGTCGAGTGGCTCGAACGGGCTTGTAAGACTGTGCCCACTGAGGGGATTACATCAAGAAGAGATTGTTCGATAATGGAAAGACTAGAAAAAGAGAAAGGCCCAGGTGAGAGTGTCTAAATCATACCTTAATAATTGGCTATGCATGTCATCGTGCTACGATGCACGAGGGTTGCGAAGTTCGAGAGGCAAACTCGCAACTTTGAGTAAATAAAATCAGACCTAAGTTCCTTTTTGTTTAATGGTGATATGAGGGCAGCATATATTCGGCACTGATACGAGATACAGGATGTATATTATCGAAGCTGTTGAAGCTTCGCGACGAGGGAGGGAACGAGTGCTAGGCGATGTACCTACAAGACGAGCTCAGTCACGAGCCCTACGCTTACCGAGGGTCTTCTCGGGCACGCCCTGCTCTTCGAGGGACTGGTCGAGAGCTTCGACAGCGGCAACCAAGACGGTTCGAAGGGCGAGCGCGCAGTTACAAGGGGTGTTGGGGACGACGAGGTTGGCAGGTAGGTTGGACGGAGTAGGGAGAGGCGAAGGGGCAGCTGAGACGGCTATGTTCGAGCACGAGGAACAGGCGGTGGGAGAGGCATCGATGCGAATTCTCTTCCTGGAACGAGGGGGGGCAGGTTTCGATTTAGGTGCAGGTTTGGCGTCAGCAGGGGTCTCAGAGGTGGAAGGTCGGTTTTCGGCTGGTGCCATCTTGGAAACGAGTGACTTGGCCCAGGCACGGCTCTCGACGTTGTCTTGCTAAGGGTGGTCGAGGTTGAGACCGAGAGAAAGGAACGAATAGCGAGATGGGACTCACATAAAGCGAGCAGACTGAGTGCCTGGTTCGGCATCGAGCACACTTCAAGCCACTAACCCCACTGCAAACCGTCTTCGTGTCGAGGCAGCCCTTGCAGGGCTTGGGAGGGTAGGCTACCGATCCACCTCCCTTCGAATCGCGAGGAACAAACCTGAGACGGTAATCTGGCGCATAGATGCGCCACTCCATGTCAGAGCCGGCACGAACACCAGGACGCGCTTCTTCGAGGCATGCTCGACCAGCTAGTGGAGACCCGGCAGGGATCGAAAAGACAGCATTGCCGACTGGCAGAGAGGGCGTGTGCCGAGCGTCCTCCAGTTCGTCGGTCTCGGATCCAGGACGTGCGCGAGCGGGTGAAGAAGTCGGGGTCAGGGTCGAAGGAGAAACGGGGGGAGCCGAGGGAGACGAGGTGCTGTGCATGAGCACGTCAATGGCCGGTGCGTCAGATGAGGGAGCGGGTGGGATGCCGAGGGCATTGGAGGATGCAGAGGGGGCGGGGAGTGGAGGTTCGGCTGCAGCACGAACGGTATCCTAGGCAGAAGGTTAGCAATGAGAGAGACAGAAGATGGGCACGACGACACACCTCGAGGCTGCTCAAACCAGCCAACATCTCTTCGCTCTCAGAGGAGCCCCCTCCCGCCATCGAGACGAGCTGGCGAAGGACGGCCAGTGCGTGGTTAGCGTCCTCCGAAGATACAGATGCGACTTCGACAGGCGCGGCAGGGTTGTTGGGAGACATAGAGACGGAGTGAAGGGAGGGGCAGCGCAGGAGCGAGAAGGGAGACAACGAGGATCAGCAATAGTCCTCCAAATCGGGAAGGCGATCACTCACTCTTACAGCAAACAAGGACACGCAAACAACGACGCATCAAAGCTACAAGTGTGCACGATGGAACCTTCGAGCGGCTCAACCGAGCCTCGAGTAGAAACTATTTTCTTTGTTTCATTTCTATCTGCTCTACACTATGGACTGATGACTCGTTACAGGAATGCGAACTTTCGAAGGGGAGCTTCGAGCCTATATGGTGTAGTCTGCCTCACAAGGCTCGGCTCTCGAGAGAGCTCCTTATGATGGTTACGGGCAGGGACATTCTCGGCAGCTGCTCTCGCTGCTTCGAGATAATCTCTTTTGGTTAAGTTTTCCTATCTAGCACGAAGAGCTGATTACACGTTACAGGAATGAGAGCTGTCGAGGAGCATGCTATGAAGGATGGTCCAGGCTCGAGCAGCCTCCGAGATGTCTCGTGACGATGACGAATGCACGTCCCATATCTTCGGAAGCGTGCAGGTTGCAGATCGAAGCCATGGTACTCAGTAGCCGAGTCTGAAGGGAGAGTTTGAGGCTTAGTGGACGAGCCAGTGTCTGAGACGCTAAATATATTTTTCTAAGTCGTCTACCCTATGTAAGGTGCTAACTACTCCACCCAGGTACTCGAAGGAGTCGAGGACTCGTCAAGTAAGTTGTCCGAGACTCGGGCAGCCCAGTAGCTTGTATGTGATGGCTTCGAGTTCTCCCTCGATCCTCTCGATGTGGTGCCCCATGTAAATGGAGGCCTCGGGAGTGTGTCAAGTGCGTCGAGGATGGTCCGAGGGCTGTCAGACTCGGAGACAAGGGCAGGCAGAGGCCTCGTGCCCTTCATGAGCCACTTTGTTGTTGGGATTGAGCACGTTGGAGGGGGGGTTTGTGGTCTTCTGAGTTTCGAGATGAGGCAAAGGGTGACGACCGAGGACGGTCGCGATCTAAAGCCCCCGTCGGATGTAGGCGTGGCAAAGCCCCTACTAGGAGATTTGAGAGAAGAAGAGGTCGGAGAGGTGTTGGGAGACGAGGGGAAGGTGTTGTGGGTTGAAGGAGGGGTTTCGAGGGTTGAGGAGGTGGCTTTGAGGGTCGAGAGGAGCGAGGGGAGGGACTTAGGAGTGTGGTGGGTAATGTGATGACTAAGCGCGCGAGGAGTTTGGGGCGTGAGAGTCATGTGAAAAAAAAAAAAAACCTACACTTCTGTGCATTCGTTGTAGAGCAAGTAGCCCAAGTCTGGGGCGAAGCTCGAGAGTCATTGTGCCTTTGCTGCATATATGCTTTTAATGGCTTTTCTCAGTGTCAAATTCTAAGTCCAGTCTTCATTTCTTGGCACCAACTTAGTACCTGAGCTGTCTGGGTTTCGAGAACCCTCTTCGAGGATGAAACGAGACTCGCAACACTTCTATTCTCTGTTCTCCCTAGTCCTACGACCTAATTCCCTACAGCGTTCGTGTGAAGAATGCGTCGCACGTATCCCATTGTAGTCCAAAAGGGGAAGGTGACTCGACGCGGGGAAATATGAAATAGGAAGCGTCGAGTCATGTCGATCGGAGAAGGCCGATCGAGGAAGGGGAGGCCATATAAAGGATGGCGTATAGTAAGCGTCTATAAAGGGAAACATAATTGAGTAAGCGTCGTAAGACGCGTCTCAAGTACAAGAGAAAGAGAAAGATAAAAGAAGTAGAAAGTCCGCACGCGCGAGAGGGCCGATCGGTTAGGTGAAAAGATGATATGGCATATCATTACCCCCCTCTCAAGGTCGAAACACCGGAGAGACGGGTAAGAGCGTCCTGAGGGAGCTCGATTTTAGGTTGGGAGCTCGACCGCGAGTGTCGGAAAGGGGAATTTAAAGGGGGCCCCCTCGCCTAACCGAAGGGTTTGTGGGGGAGCGACGTCTTCGACAAGGGTACAATCGAGGTAGGACGGTTCCCGGAATCGTCCATTTGGAACCCTGGCCATTGCGACAGAGCAGGTGTCCGCACCTTTGGCAATCGTAGCAGCGCATTTCCCAAAGGGGGTGGCTCCAATCGAGTGCCTTCCTTCCTGAAATGACCTTTGGGAGGTCATCATTGTAGGGGAGAACGACAAAGGAAGAGGTGGGAGGAGTGGGGAAAGGGTTGCGCGCGTTTATTGCGAAGGGAAGGTTAAGTGTGCGAGCTCCTGCATTAAAGTAGGCGGAGTGAAGGAAATTCCGCCAGTCGTCATAGTTGACCTGGTTCCCAATGGATCGTTCGGTAAGGAGAGAGGCCATGTGGTCGAGGAGGACCTTGACGCCTCGTTCTCTTGGGGAGCTGGCCAAATCATCGGGGACCTCGATCGTCTCCTCACTGGTTGAAGACGTCTCAGAGCTTGAACATTCCCGTTGTAGGGAGAATATCCTCCCTACTAGGATATTTCTTTTATTTCACTGTTTTTACTTACTGATTTGTTTTCTCTTCTTTCTTTTGTTTTTTTACTTCGTGTTTGCACGCGTTTGGCTTATGTAAGCCTGCGCGACCACTTCGAGAGCACCTGTACATACTTAGAAAAAATAATAGATGCATTATAGAGATGAAACAGACGGAATTCCAAGCCAGAGTGCTTGGAATATTATTTCTTCATTCCTGATGTGCTATAAATGTTTTCTTCAGTCTCTCTAGGAATTTTGGGCGCGTTTTTTGGTCTTTTCCTCTACTCTTTGACCCCTCTACCAGGCAACTCAAGCCTCCTGGGTCGAACTAGGACCCCCCTTCCAACTGGAGTCTATTCTAGACTCCTCCCACACTCCTTTAACATCAATCTTTACACCATTCGAGGCCATCTGCACTAGCCATTCGAGCTCTTCTCTCGTCCAATCTTCGCGGTTGAGGACTGTTTGTCCTGCTGAAAGTCCACGATGGCGGACGTAATCTGCTGAAGACAGGAGTTTCCGTTTGTTTTTCTTGGAAAGGAGATTGAGTTCGAGGAGATTGTCGGCCCTTGCACTTATCGCTGTTGAAAGCGAGTGCTGGGTCAACGGCTTGAGCAGAGTAGGGGCGAAAGTCTCGAAAGGATTGCCAGACTTCTTCTCCAAACATTGTATGGACGAGGTTCACAGTGGCTTTCTGAATATCCGCAATGTCATCGACGTGGTCACCATTGTAGAGGTCCATGTCTGCCTTTCAGGCAACATTTCCCTGGAGGCCACTTGAGACTTGGAAGATTTGGGGCACCCGAGAAGCTATGAATTCTGAACCTCGGTAGATCTGAGACAACATCCGTAGGCGTTCATGATGTTCGCCTGCTCGCCAGCCAAGTGAGTCCCAGTGCTCGAAGTTTTCGAGCACCCGCAGAACACGGAGGAGCTGTTCCGGCGTGGGTACCAAGCTTGTCTTGGCCTCACTGGGGGAGTCGACCTCGTTTGCTGTCTGTCGCTCGGTGAGTTTTGGGGCGACATTTGCAGCGGGTGAGTTAGAGGTCAAGTGGGATGAGGTTGTCTCTGGATCAGGGGTTTGGGAGATTGGGGAGGAGTCGGCAGGGGAGTTGCAGCTGCGATAGGCTCCGAGAATGGGGGTCTTGCATGGGAGTAGAAGTGCAGAGGGGTAGGGGGAGGTTTTAAGGACTCGGGTCTTTCGTCTTGCCTTGGTGTTGGCGAGCGAATGGACCGAGAAAGAGGAGTGGGGGTTCGGAACGGGTCCTGGGCTACCGGAGGCGAGCCTGGACCAGTATTCCTGAAGGCCCCTGAGCATTGGGTCCGTTGATTCGGAGGATAAGGACGGTAGAGGGGTTTGGGATGGCGAATTGTCAAAGTCGTAGTCATCGGAAAAGGAGATGGGTTCATCGCATGACGGGAGTAAGGAGCCGTCATCGAAGGAGTAGTGTTCAGAGTTGTGTTCATGAAGAGGAGACATTTGAAAGTGGTAGACGGTGCCATTTCTGGTAGGAATGGAGGATATCAAGGGCGTTATATAGGTTTTCTGGGGGTTCCCAGGTATTGGATGAATGCCCATATCCAGTCCATTTGACCAGGTATTGGTAGGTTTGTTGTTTGGCACTCATCGAGGGCGCAGAGACGCGTCCTTTTACGCGTCCCTTTGTCTTCCTTCGAGAACCGACAACTCGGTGTTTGAGGATGTTCTCGACTTCCCATTCGGGTAAGTCGTCGATGAGATCGGGAAGGGGTGGCGTATCGGCTCTTCCGTATTCGTTGTTTTCTTCGAATGGGTAAATCCGTGACGTGTGAAATACCGGGTGTATTTTCCACGTTTTGGGAAGTTTGAGCTGAACTGCCATGGGTGAGACTACTTTGGTAATCTCAAAGGGGCCAACGTGTCGGGGTGCCAGCTTGGTGCTCGGAACATCCCTTTTGAGGGTAGCTGCGTCCAACCAGACCAGCTGTCCTTCTTTCGGGGCGGTGTACGTTCCTTTGCTTCTATCTCGCATGACTTGTTGCACAGCCTTGTGAGAGAGAATTGCTGAGTCCCTATTCATGGCGAGTTGTTGCATTCGATCATCGACCGTCGGCGCATCAGATGATTTTGACGTGGAAGGGTAGGGCGCTGGGTCATATCCATAGATTAGCGAATAAGGGGTCTGCTGATGTATGGAATGGACCCTGGAATTGTGCGTGAACTCGGCTTGTGGTAAATACCGAGCCCATGCTTCCAGTTTGGCGTCGCAATACATCCGAAGGTAGGTCTCGACCTCTTGGTTGACGCGTTCACTTTCGCCATTGGTTTGAGGGTGGTAGGCCGTAGAAAGTTTTTGTTGTACGCCTAATGCCTCGTAGAGTTTGGTGGTGAAAGCCGAAGCGAATTGTGGACCCCTATCCGATATCACGGCATCTGGAATGCCATATCGGGGGTACATGTATTGGAGGAAGAGGTCAGCCAGCTCGACAGAGTCGCATGTCTTCTTGCAGGGGATCAGGACTACTCCTTTCATTAGTCCCTGATCCACGATGGTGAGGATGGAGTCATATCCTTCTGACTCCAGAAGATCGGTAATGAAGTCCATGGAGATCTGCTTGAATGGGAAGGGGTTCTTTGCCACGTCGTTTGGCATAACCGGAGGCGTGAGAGGGTGAGTGATGACCTTATTGGCTTGACAGCCAGGGCATCCCTTCACGTACTCTCTTACCTGCTTCCACATTCCAGGCCACCATACTTTGTCTCTCATTTTCCACATCATTGCTTTCACTCCAGGGTGTCCAGCAGCCGCTAGATCATGATTGTCCCGGAGGTACTCGCGTCGGAGGGGAGGAGGAACATAGAGTCGACCATCGTGTCGCTTGGTTTGATCGTCCTCCTCATGTATAGCGTCTTGCTCTGTGAGAGTGTTGTCTTTTGGCGTCGACTCCTTGATTTTGTTGAAGAGTTCGCTAGATACCGCGAATACTCCTCTGTCCAATCGTCGAACATTGTTGGAGGATTTGTTGACGAGGTTGGATGTTTGGGTGGAGGGAGGCGACGACGAAGGGGTTTGGCTCTTCTTTTGAGCCGGGATTTTCGCAGGTGTAAGTGGGGCTTCTCTTTTCTTTCCAGTTTCCTTCAGCTTTTGCGCAGGTAGAGTCGGTTTCGGGGGAGAAGGAGGAGCAGAAGGGGACTTTTCTGCGGAAAACGGGAGTTTCACCCCCCCCTCGAGCCACAACGAATCGGGGAGGACCGTAGTCATTGGGGAAGGGTTGGTGGAGTAGTCAGGGCGGCGGGAGAGGGAGTTGGGAATAGTCATTAACTTTCCCGGTTTATGCGTGAGCTGAATAGGAAAGTCTTGAAGGAAAGTGGCCCATCGAGTTTGCCTTCGAGAAAGTTGCTGTGGTGACCGATAGTAAGTGAGGTTTTGGTGATCGGTGTACACCGTGGTGGGAGCAACTGGGGAGACCAGATAATGTCTCCACTCCTCGAAGGCC
The DNA here is from genome assembly GCA_024613145.1 of Pisolithus marmoratus. Lineage (NCBI taxonomy): Eukaryota > Fungi > Basidiomycota > Agaricomycetes > Boletales > Pisolithaceae > Pisolithus > Pisolithus marmoratus. Next base: position 334,779 of record JANFAE010000055.1, read on the forward strand.
CTAACGATGGCCAAGAGTTCCAGGTCATACACCTGGTAGTTTTGTTCGGCTCCAACAAGCGACTTGGAGAGATAGGCACAGGGATGGAGCTCTCCGTCCTCAAATTGTTGGCAGAGGACAGCTCCAGTTCCCACAGCCGAGCCATCCGTAAAAAGGGTGAATGGCTTCGAGAAGTCGGGGAGTCGGAGTACGGGCTGGGAGCACAGCGCTTGTTTAAGCTGACAAAAGGCGTCAGCTTGCTCCAGGTCCCACTTGAACGGGTCGTTTTTCTTCGAGAGATGGTGAAGGGGGCGAGCGATTTGCAAGAACGAGGGGATGAATTGGCGATAGAAGTTGCAGAAGCCCAAGAACTGTCATAGTTCGTGTAGGTTGTTGGGGGCTTTCCATTCTTGAATGGCTGCCAACTTCGTCTCCGAAGGTTTAATTTGTCCTTGTCGAATGAGGAAGCCCAGGAATTCGACTTTGGTCGTCTCGAAGGTACACTTCGAGATCTTCAGTCTCAGTTCCTCTTTGAGGGCGATCGACAAGAGCTCCTCGATTCTCCGATAGAGCTCGTCCTTCGTTTTCGCATGTATTGTCACGTCATCCATAAAGATGATGAGTTTCTTTGAGAACATCATGTCGGCAAAGACCGTCTCCATATACCTCTGGAAGGTTGGAGGGGAGTTGCATTGCCCGAAGAACATGACTGTTGGCTCAAAGAGCCCGTGAGGTGTGACGAATGCTCCTTTCCATTCGTCTCCTTCCTTTACCCGGATGTTGGTAAATCCCCAGCGAATGTCGAACTTCGCAAAGTATGTTGACTCAGCCAGCTGGTCGAGAAGGGATTTTACATCCGGTAAAGGATAGGAATCCTTCACGGTATATTTGTTGACACTGCAAGCATTTCACAATTTTTCATGCCAAAATATGTGGAAAAAATTGAAGGAAGAGATACTCTTTTGTTTGGGCTGTGTTCACAGAAAAAATGCAAATATAATATTTTGTTTTCTCTGTCTTTTCTGTGGAAAAACATGAATTGATGGTAGTGCTGATTAGCTTCTACACTAATGGGTATTACCATCAATCAATGTTTTGTGGAAAGTCATGCAAAGAAAAGAAAATATTATTTTTGCCTTTCCACTTTGAAAACAGCTGTCAAAAAAGAGTATCACTTTCTTCAATTTTTTCAGCATGTTTTTTGAAGAAAAATTGTGAAATGCTTGCAGTGTGAGTTCGCGGTAGTCTTGTACTAACCGCTTCTTGCCGTCTTTCTTTCCTACGAAGAACACCAGGGATGCCTGGGGAGACTTAGATTTGCGTATCTTCCCAGCGTTGAGGTTCTCCTCTAAGAACTCATCGAGAGACTGTAGCTCTTCTCGAGAGAGAGGATATATCGGTGCCTTCTTCGGTTTGAAATCGTCAGCAAGGTGGATCTCGTGATCCAAATAGGGTCTTCGAGGGGGAAGAGGGGTGTCATCCTTGGAGAAGACTTTGGCAAATTTCTTGTAGCACAGCGGAAGGGCAACCTCTTCCTTCTGAAGAGCTGCCTCGAGTTGAGTTGAGATCGAAGTTTTCCAGAGCATAACAAAGTTTTCGTCATCGTAGTCTTCTTCGTCGGATGATAGGGAGAGTTGGGCGAGAGGGGTCTCCGAACCCAATCATCTTTCTCTTCTTCCAATCAAAGATAGGGTTGTACTCAGTCAGGAAAGGCATCCCTAGCAGGACGTTGGACCGGGGAGCGGGTGTCTTGGGAGCGAGAGGGGGGAGGTCACGTGACCGGGTGTCAGGGGTCAGAGCAGTAGTAGCAAAGTGGCGAAAGCCAAGAGCAGCAGTCAACAGTCACAAGCAGTCTATAGTATAGCAGGCATCGGGTTGTACACTCTGGTGTTCCCATCTGGTGACGAGAGAGGAATCCGAACCTCTAGGCGGCGAGTAACAACAGACCCAATCTCACTACGCACGGTGGTGTCACTTAGAGGCATCGAACAAGAATATCAGAGCGAGGACAACGAACCAACCTCGGAGAGTAGCGTCGCAGAGTCACTGGCATCAGGCGAGTACACGGCAGCACTGGGAACTGGCAGAAGGAGACGGCGCAGTTCACAAGCACTACCACTGGTAACGGAGATGGACACACAGCAGTACGCAGCAGAAAATAGTTCGGAATTCAGATTGAAGCCAGCCGTCTTCACGACGCCAACAGCGACATACGTGTACCAAACGCAGGGAATACGACCAGCGACGCCCCCATCTCCAACACCTAGAGCGACACAACACGACAGATGTCGCAGACCAACAGTCACGCAGCCGCCACACGCACAAATAGGACCAGGATTAGTTCCCCCAGTGCAGACACAAAGCATGTATGGTGGAGTCATGCCGGAATTGGCGAAAATAATACCCCTGTTCCACGGAGACTACGGCAACAAAGAGGAGCCAACGGAATGGTTCGCTCAGTTCCAACTGTCAGTACCGGACTCATGGTCGGAAACGAGGAAAGTAAACCGCTTCGAACTCCAGCTAGCACCAGGAAGCTATGCAGACGAGTGGTTCGCGGACCTACCGTCAGAGGACAAGAGGGACATGGGAAGCTTGAAGGCGGCATTTATGAAAAGGTGGCCACCGACGAGGCGGCCCAAGCTGACGAGGGTACAGCAACGGGAACGGATTAGGGATCAGGTGTTGAAAGAGGAGGAGGTAGGAGAGTGGATGGAAGAAGGGAGAGCAGGAGACTACGGACATGTCCTATGGGCCGAGAAAGTCAAATGATTAGCGCTGAGCATGGGAGATGCCAATGGAACACTCATCATATGCGCGGTAGAGGGAGCGCTGCAAGTGCTCAGGGACGAACTCGATGAAGACTACTCGAGCTGGGAAGAGTTCGTAACAGCAGTACGGAAAGTCAAGGTGGAGAAGCTCAGGCGGAACAGGGAGAAGCAAACCAAAGAGCGAGCAAGGGATCAGGCGGTGAACACTCTGTTGCAGCAGCAAATGGCCAATCTAAGCGTCCGCATCACAAACCCGAGCACGAGAGGGTTCGCATGACCAGCAGCAGCATATCAAACACAGGGACAGGTCAGCGCAGTAGCGCCACAAGGGTTGGCTGCACAGGGAACAAGTTTCAACAACGCCGGGTTGACGTACCCGAGGAATGCAATAGCACCACGCCCGCCATTAACGAGATCGCAAATACTCGAGAAGGCGAACACTCTCCCACGCAGACCAGACACGGAAACTGGAAGGCGTCAGTATGAAGCAGATGTGGAGGCATGGCATAGGATGTACAGGTACGAGATCCCACCAGCACTAGAAAGGCCGTACCCTTTGAAGCCGGGGACGGCAGCAGCAGGAGCAGGCGAATGTTTCAACTGTGGACTAGTCACAGACCCTCCCCACGTCGGCAGCATGTGCACAACAAGGGAAACTCTCAAACCGCATGAAACACGCTGGCGACAGCTGGTAGCAGCCATGATAACAAGAGCAACGCAAGTGCGAATGGGAGCGCCGCAAATGAGCTATGGATGGTCAGCGAATCAAGGGGTTGCACAAGGGAACCAGCCTACGAGAGGAGTACACGCCATAACACAATGGGATGAGTGGCAGAGAGGAGGACAAGGGGAGTATGGAAATGGATGGGAGTGGACGCAGGAGGAAAACGACTTGGGGCTACAGACAGTGACGGATCAACTGTAGTCCCAGGAAAGGATCCGAAAGTGGAGGAGCCGGGAAATGGAGAGAGAAAGGAGGAACCGCCAGTCGACAATAGCACTAACATAGGAACGCGCACCAATACAGTCACTGATGTCTACATGGTGGACGCGAAGGGAAAGCCGATCAGCACGCACAAAAGTCATCCATTCTGGGCAGTAACGAGTCTAGAGGGCCCGCAAGGAGAGCGCGTAAGGTTTTTGGCGATGGTTGACAGCGGCGCAATGATAAACGCGATAGACTCGGAGGTGTACCAGAGGATAGCAAGGAGGTTGGGCGACCTAAGTCCGTCGGCACAGGTGCTGCGAATGGCAGACGGGTCAGTGGTACCTTCGGAAGGAATGTGGTCGGGCGAAGTACAGTGGGGACCGGCAAGAATAGAGACATCATTCGAAGTCTTCCCAAGCGGAGGATCGTGGAGGATGCTGGTGGGGAAACCACTGTTGGACAGCGTGAAAGCGATCCACGACTACGGGACAGACTCCATCCAACTACCATGGAGAAACAAGCAGTACAGGGTTGAAAACCACGCAGGAAGAGCCATACCAGCATCGGTTCTACCCACAAGGGTACAGCAAGGGGGCAGAGAAAAAGAACAGGAACGCATGGGGGAGAAGGTGGGAGAAGGAGAGGAGAGGAGCAGAGTAGTGGGAGAGCAGGGTGCAGTGGGCATAGGACAGGTGACGGCGGAAGGAGACGGGGACAGTAGAGACAGAGAGGAAAGAGGGGAACTATTGGTCGAGATGAGGGAGGAGATGGGGGACGACGACGAAGAGGTGTTCACGAGGTTAACGGAAAAAGGCCCATTCTACCCCCCTAGGGTGAAAAAGGTGGTGGAGACGGTCCAGTACGGGAACTTACCAGCACATGAGCTCAAGCAAGCACAAGAGCTAGTGGCGGAGTTCGCAGACACATTCGCACTGTCAGTGAAAGAGGTCAAGCTGGTGGACTTCATAGAGTTCAGGCTGGACATACCAAAAGACGCTAAGTTTCCCTTAAAAGTACATCAGAAACCACTAACGCAAGCCCAAAGGGAGTGGTATCTACCAATACTGAACGAGTTCAACGAGGCGGGAATACTGCGAGACATCAGATCAGACGAGGTCAAAGCGGTACACCCGACAGTGCTAGCACAAAAGGCACATGGAGCGCCGGGGCTAACGATGGACGAGATCAGGTGGATGGTGGAGGAACAGTGCGTACAGAACGGGGAGCAACCAAACCCAGAACTGCCACCGAAGCAAGCGAAGCCAACGATCGAACATAAGCCAGAAGGAAGACCCAAGTGGAGGGTGTGCCAGAACTTCGCGGAACTCAACAAGATAACAACAGTAGCACCAATGTTGCAAGGGGATATCAGAGCGAAGCAACAACGGTTAGCAGGACACAAGTACGTCTGTGTCGTGGATCTAGCGTCAGGTTTCTACGCAATAAGGGTGAAGAAGGAAGACCAACCCTACCTGTGCATATACACAGAAGGACGGGGATTCCAGTGCTATCAAAGAATGCTGATGGGTCTTACGGGGGCACCAGCGTGCTTTTCGGACATGACGAGTGTGGCATTCAGAGACGTCGCAGTAGAACTGGGGCTGGAAACGTTCATAGATGACAACGGGATGGCAGGAAACGAATTCACGGAGTTGTTGGGACGAGTACGCAAGTTCCTGTCCAAATGCCGAGAAAAAGACCTGTCGCTATCGCCACCGAAAACAAAGCTGTTCTTCCAGGAGGTCGTGTTCAGAGGGTCAAGAGTAGGCGAAGCAGGAATCAGGCCAGACATAGCCAAACTAGAGGCCATAGCTAAGTGGAAGGCACCGAATACGCTGTTAGAGCTGATGCGGTTCCTAGGGTTAACGGGGTACTTCAGAACGTTAATCAAGGATTATGCACGGATAGCAGCACCACTGACGGACCTGCAGAGAAACTTAGACCTACCAGACCCAGCGATGAAAGCAGGAAAGAAATGGTACCGACAGTACCTGCGCGACCGGGCACTGGACAGATACTGGACGCAGCGGCACACAAAGGCGTTTCTGAAGTTGAAGCAACTACTAGTGACGGAACCAGTACTGCGCGCACCAAAGTTTGATGGAACAACGTTTATTCTGACAACAGACGGGTGCAAGGACGGATTTGGCGCAGTATTGTCACAAAGGTCCAAAGTGGCAAAGCAAAATGGGGAAGAGGTCACAGTGGTATGCCCAGTGGGATACGCGTCGAAGAGGACGTCGCCGGTGGAGGAGAGGTACAAACCATACATCCTAGAGTTCACAGCACTCAAGTTTGGCTTTGACCACTTCAGCGACACGGTGTGGGGGTTTCCGGTAGAGGTCGAAACTGACTGTATAGCACTCAGGGACACGCTGTGCAGCGATCGCTTGTCAACAGTACACGCGCGGTGGAGAGACGGAATATCGGCGTACCAAATCATGGAGATACGGCATAGACCAGGCAAAACTAACGCAGCAGCGGACGCACTAAGTCGCATGCATGCAGGTCGACCGGCAGAACCAGGGGATGGTAGCACCTGGACGGTCAGCGAGGACTGGGAGTCAACAAAGGGCCTCGTAAATGACTTGTTCACGGTAGAGCAGGAGACCGTCATCACACAGTTAAGGAACAGATTCGCCAACAAACTGTTGTTTGCAGAAGTCGTAGAAGCCATCACTAGGCTGGACAAAAACGACAACAGTCGGGAGCAAAGACGGGCGAGGCATAGAGCAGAGGGATACTGCATCAAGAACGGAAAGTTATGGCGTACAGCATCACCCAAGTCCCTCAGAGCTCGACCAGAGGTCGAATGTGTAATGCAGGAGGAAGCAATCGAATTAGCAAAACGAGAACACAGCGAAAACAGACATTGGGGTAGGGACTTGGTAAAACTACGACTGATGGATCGAATATATAGCCCATGACTCGACCTGTCAATCGTACAAGCATTGCATCAATGCCCGCAATGCAAGAACTTTGGAACCACGAACCTGCACGTGCTACTGTACCCAATAACGAGGCGACACCCGTTCGAGCTACTGGTCGCAGATTACCTGAGTTTGCCGAAGGGCAAGGGTGGTTATCACATGGCGCTGCTAGTGATGGATACGTACTCACAGTATGTATGAAGGTTCAAGTTGAAAACCCACGGCACGGCGAAGACCACAATAGACGGACTGCAGACGATCAGGAGAATGTTCAAAACACCCGAAGTGTTCATGACGGACGGAGGGTCGCACTTCAACAACAGAGAGGTTAGGGCATGGTGCGAGGCAAATAACGTGGAGCAATGGGTGGTATCGGCATACGCACCGTGGGTCAATGGCCTAGTAGAGAACGCTAACGGGAAGTTGCTAGGTCGACTGAAGCGAATGTGCAGCCCAGAAGTGGGAGAGGATGGAGAGGAATCGCCGAAGGCTGCAGAGGTACCAGCAGCATGGCCAATGCACTTTGACGAAGCAATACGACAACTGAACGAACGTATCGTGCCAGCGTTCCAGCTGTCACCCAAGGAACTGCTACTGGGGTTCGTGGTGAACACGGTCAGGACACCCACGGGAGAGGCAGAAGGAGAGTTGGAGAAAGGGGAAGTGGAGGTGCAACTGGCATATGTGGAGCAGCAGAGACTGGATGGGGAGGGCCAAGCAGCGAGGCATGCAGTCAAGAGGAAGGTCGCGTTCGATCGAAGGGTCCTAGCTTCGAGAGCAGGAGAAGTGGTGTTCAAGAAAGGGGACCTCGTCCAGGTGTACGACAGCGCATTAGACTTCACCATGGCCAGTGCAAGCAAACTGCTACCAAGATGGTCAGCACTGCGACGAGTCGTGGACAGAGTCAGAAACTCGTACAAGGTTGAAACGCTGGAAGGGTTCCCAGTAGGGGGAACGGTACACGTGCGGAGGTTGAGGTTGTTCGTACCAAGAGCAGGATCGGCGCTAGAGGAGTTGCAGGAGATGGAGAGAGAGGAGAGGGAAAGACGAGGTGAGGGAGACGAGCAGGAAAACGATGAAGACGACGGCAGGTGGACAGACGAAGAAGGTGACAGCGAGTAGCAAACCTGGAGGTTTGCCTTGTTGCAGGGGGGGCACATGGACCAGGGAGCGGGTGTCTTGGGAGCGAGAGGGGGGAGGTCACGTGACCGGGTGTCAGGGGTCAGAGCAGTAGTAGCAAAGTGGCGAAAGCTGAGAGCAGCAGTCAACAGTCACAAGCAGTCTATAGTATAGCAGGCATCGGGTTGTACACTCTGGCGTTCCCAACGTCTTCACGAGATTTGAGTTCCATTTCGAAGGCATGAATCTTCACCAGTTTGTGGAAGATTCGAGTGTTGAAGGTGCAGATATGGGTGACCTTCTGTCTGCTCGGTCCTTCGAAACTTCTCGCCGTCCACGGATGTTTGACCCGAGTTCGTTTTAGTCCATACTTCTGGACCATTTTGGGGTGTATGACATTGACTTCGGCGCCACTGTCGATCACTGCTTTGAGTTCTGCGTCTTCTCGGTCTACCAGGAAAATGGACCCGAACAAAGAGGGATTCGAAACAGTTTTCGATTGCTCAAAGTCCGTAGGGGCTACAGAAGTAGTCCTATTAGTCCATGTCCTTCCTGCAGACGAGATGGAAAAGTTCGTAGCTCTGCCCTGCGCAGCATCGGGAGAGCTGTTTAAAAATCCTTCGAGGCCCGAAGGTCGTTGTGCAAGGATACATGCTCAATCGTCTTGATGGCATTATCCTCAGCTTGTTCTTCTTCTTGAAGTTCTTGAAGTAGTTGACGGATCTTCCTCTGTCGATCTTCTCGATTTGGAGAATGTCCTTCTTTTGGACATTCGGATTTTCGGTGACCAACTTCGTTGCATCCCCAACATGTGATCTCTCTGATCCAGGATCGTTGATTGCCTTTCTGGTTCCAGGACTTCTTCGGAGGTCCACCAGAAGTTTGTTGGCGATCAACATCCATTGCGTATGGATCTCGATCAGATGTTCAGTTGAAATGGGACTTCATGATGTTTTGTCCCAGGATGCGTTGGTCTTCTTTTGTTTGTCGACCCGTGAATAGGCGAAGTTGGGAAAGAGCAGTTTGGGCAGCTGACGCAGCTGCGATCCATTCTGCCAGTGTCGTTGGGCAGGTGTTGGTTTTTAGGATCCACTCGTTCAGCTCAGGTTTGAGGCCTCTTCCAAAGAAGACTCCGGCCTCAGGGCTCGTTTCCAACAACTTGGCCGTGTTCGAAGTGTTGAGGAAGTCCGTGATGTACTCTTCGAGGGTTCTCGACCCTTGTTGAATCGAAGAGAGTTTGAGTAGTGCCATCTGCGAGACATCCCCAACCTTGAACATAAGGTCGAGTTTGGAAAGGAATTGTGACCATGAATCTGTGATCCAGATCGCATTGAGTAGAAGGTTTTTCTTGGCATAGTTCTCTGCCCAGGCTTGGGCCGAACCCTTTGTCATGAACGACAAAGTAAAGCCAATCTTCTGCTCTGCCGATCGGTACACATGAGAGTTGATACCCAGATAGGTTTTGATGGATGTCAACCACGCATCGTAGGTAGTGTGATTTCCATCATACTCTCTTGGTCGATTCAGGTTCAGTTCCTTTTGCCCTACTCCAGAGTAAGAGTCGTGTTCCTTTCCTTTCTCCTCGGAACCTCCTCCAGAGCCTCCAGGGTCTTTCGGTTTCGACGGGATAGAGAAGTCCACTTTGCTTTTGAATTGGTCGTGGTACCAGTCCACCAGCTCGACGGGTATGTCCGCTTGACCTGCAAATGGTTCTCCCATGTTGATGTCTTGATATGCGGGGTGGATTTCTTGATGAGAATCCACAAAGTCGGCTCCAAGCGAAGAAGAGTCTTCTTCCCTGTCAGGAGCGGTTTGCAGTTCTTGTTCCACAGGTAGAGTTGTTCCCAATCCTAAGGCAGTCGTAAAGACTCTGTAAGGATTCTCCAGGAACGAAGGGGTGCCTCGTTGAGTAGCACCGCTAGCCTTTCTTGTAAGAGCTACAGCCTCCGCTACCGGTGAGGTTTGTTTCGGGGAAGTGGGAGACGCCTCAGCGGCGTAAGGGTGGTATCGGGATGAAGAGGTGGAGGGTTCCCGACGAAGGGGTAAAGCAGATGTTCCGGAGGGTTTCTCCTTCTGCTTTTGTTCCTTCTTCTTGGGAACGGGAGGTCGGAATTTAGAGGTGGTCGATCCTGTAGCAGAGGGTGGTCTCTGAGGATCGGGAGGGTTGTTGCCTAAGTGCGAAGACATGTTGACAACGGGGAAAGGGGTAGTTGTTGGATGAGGTGGACAACGGCTGGGGTAGTTCCCACAGTTGTTCCGAGTGTCCGGGGTAGAGGTCTTCTAGAGGGTCAGCAGGACTGCTGCAAGGATGTTCCTCGTAGAAGATGAAGAGGTAGTTGATCGATCTACTTCTTCAGGGTTGTAGAACTCGAGACTTCGCTAGGGACGATTGTCGACCTAGGAAGACTTCGAAGGGACCTTCGAAGTTCTCGAGAGTTGCGTTAAAGTCGCTAGACTAGCTTTTAGCTTTTGTTACGCGCAGGATATCTCACCAGCTGAGTTGACTAGTGTTGGCGATGAGGCAGGTGAATGCGTCGTCACTCTTGCGATATTCCTGGGTTGACCTCGAGGGCTTAATAGTTTTACCCCTCCTATGGCCAAGTGAGCAGTTCTGAGGTAGTGTTTGTCAGAGAGAAGCTAGCCTGGTTGCAAGGTAGCTAAAAGCTAAGGAATACATCCATGTCCCTACGGGTATATATACTACTCGAGAGCATTTGGATGTGTTTGCATATACGCGTCGAAGATGCGTTGCGACATGCTCCAAATGAGGAGAGATGACTCGAGATGAGTACATGGGCATAGGGTATTCCCTAGGAAAGGAAACGAGTCCGAGAAAGGGGATATAGCTACGCGTTCATGTGAAGAACGCGTCGTGCGTATCCCATTGTAGTCCAAAAGGGGAAGGTGACTCGACGCGGGGAAATATGAAATAGGAAGCGTCGAGTCATGTCGATCGGAGAAGGCCGATCGAGGAAGGGGAGGCCATATAAAGGATGGCGTATAGTAAGCGTCTATAAAGGGAAACATAATTGAGTAAGCATCGTAAGACGTGTCTCAAGTACAAGAGAAAGAGAAAGATAAAAGAAGTAGAAAGTCTGCACGCACGAGAGGGCCAATCGGTTAGGCAAAAAGATGATATGGCGTATCATTACTTATATCATGTTTTGTTTTTGAGTCTGAGGGGTTTAATTCCAATCACAGAGAGACACTAGCTAGAATACAAGTACTGTACAACTATGGAACTTACAGGTGTCTTCACCCCCCTCAGATCGGCAGTTCCTTCCGGGATTCCTGAATCTCCCTCAACTGATGTCATTGCTCCAGGATGGCACTCCTGAACCTCGAGACCCATGCTGTGAACCTCACAAGGTCTTCATGCATCTCCGCAACCTTGACTTCATTAATTTCGATGATCTCCTCCAACTGTTCAATATGCTTGTCCAAGGCATGTAGCCATGGCATCGTCCTGGCTGGAGAAGATGAGGGATCACGAGGTAGGGAAGGTACCTATTGCACAGGCTTTGACTCTACAGAGTTTTCCACGATGTGCGTTGTCACCTTCTGGAGTTTCTAACATGCATCGTCTGCTTCTATGCACGTGTTTGCCTTGTGCATCAATTCCCCTTATCACCACAATGGCTTCTTGTACATGTGTCTCCTGACCGAGGATGGTCAGCATTCGAAGACCCTGGGAGGTGTAGAGAATGGTAATCCTCTGAGCATACAAGTAACATTCCGTGTATGATGTCTCTACTCACAGCTGTTCCTGCTCGAGCTAGGAGTTTCTCTGGTCCACCCATCCTCGTGTTCAAAGAATCCCATACAGGAATTTCGTCACCTGCTCCACATCATGCTGACTCCCTGATCACCTCACCATCTTCTCCCTGAAATTCCGAAGCCGATCATATGTACAGACTTGAGCTAAGGGTCTAGGCCTTGGTCCAGTTCAGCCAATCACAATGTGCCATGCTCCAACCCCGTACAGGTTCCAAGCGCCCATCACCTGTCGTGTTGCTGCCACTGTAGCCACTGCACAGCCACTGCCGCTGCTTCCCCCATGATCCGCTCCACCTCCGAGGTCCCAAGCTGCATGCACAAGAGAGGTGTTTCTGTCATTAACTTATTCTGGTTGGTCGATTTTGGTACTGCTACAGTTTCCCTTCTTGTCCTTCTATGATTCGTCTACACAGTCCCTACTTACTTGCACATGCAGGGTTGTACATACTGTACATTTGACAGGTGTCATCTTTTATTCATTCATCACTCCTTCTAAAAATTTTCCATACCTGTAGTTGCTTCCTGTACATGATAAGTATTCTGGCCAAGCATCGGAATAAAATATCCACCTTTTAGAGTCATTTTCTGAGTGATTGAAGAGTCTGGGAGTCCCTAGCATCGAGCCCTTCGAGTTTTCCCTGTGTCTCCAGCATCGTCATTGAGTCTACCAGCTTCTTCGATATCGGAAAAATCACATACAGAGCCCTGTGTCTACAAGCCCACAGCCTGATCTAGCGTTAACAACCTATTCCTATGGAATTTTCCCCCACCAATTCTCTTTCACTTTTCGTGCATCCCTTTCCCTGCTCAGCACCCCTTGGGACGGACTGAGGAATTTGTTCCTTCAGCCCCCTCTATTTTTCCTGTACACTCTTCCCCAGAAGTAGTGTCTCACAGCGCCAACGGAATAATAACCAGGACATTATGTAGAAGTCAGGGAGTTGTTAGGTCAAGACAAAGCACCATGCATAATAGTGGCACACCATGGAAAGTACCTGAAGTAAAAGCATGCATAAAAGCTCAGCTTAACCTCCTGTCCATACTCCAAGCAAATTCATCAGACAGCCAGTGGAATTCTGAGATTATCATCTTAAATCAAATATATGTATGTGGTGCTGGTGAAAGCCAGCTTTGTCTTGAAACTATGTCCATAGTTTCACTCAGTCGTGGCACAGCTCATTGCTTGGGGTACACTACTGAAATTAGAAAGACTGAAAGCATGGTGGTGACTTTGAGTTAGGCCTGTAAGGTGTAGATTGCCACCCAAAAACATTAAGTTGAGATTACTTCGGGCTTCCAGAACAACTGATTACCAACCTATAGTCTAAGACACAGTACAGTAGAGTCTTATCAGATATAAATGTTTTACCTGACCTAGCAGTCACTGAACTAATAACAAGTCATCCGGGTGTCAACTGGGCCCATGTCTGCAGTGAACTAGGCACAATGAATGACACAGCCACAATGTGGGGAAGGCCTAGGCTGCAGGGAAGGGGGAACCTGCTTACTAATCAAGGAGACTTTGGATTTGCTAATGAAATATGTAAGTTTACTACAATGTTTGGTAACCAAAGGTACACTTTTGTTGGTAGTCAAAAATGCGAAAATTGATTAGGAAATGCCTAGTTGAACACTAATGAAAACACTACTCTTAGATGGTAGTCAAACAAGCGGAATTTACTACACTTCTGGTAAGCAAAAGTGTACACACCACCACATTAATGAAATGGTAGTAAACACTACACTCAGTTGGTAGTCAAAAAAGTGGACTTCACTACACCTTTGGTAATCAAAAGTGTACACAACACAGCCTGAATGAAACACTACCAAACACTACACTTAGTTGGTAGTCAAAAAAGCGGAGTTTACTACACTTCTGGTAATCAGAATTGTACACACCATAACTCTAATGAAATACTAATAAACACTACACATAGTTGGTAGTCAAAAATGCGGACTTTACTGCACTTTTGGTAATTGGAATTGTACACACCTCAACACCAATGAAACATTGATAAACAGTACACTTAGTTGGTAGTCAAAAAAGCGGACTTTACTACACTTTTGATAATCAAAACTGCCACACCACAACTCTAATGAAACATTAATAAACAATACACTTAGTTGGTAGTCAAAAAAGCGGACTTTACTACACTTTTGATGATCAAAACTGCACACACCACAACACTACTGAAACACTACCACACATTACACTTAGTTGGTAGTCAAAAAAGCGCACTTTACTACACTTTTGGTAATCCAGAGTGTACACACCACAACCCTAATGAAACACTACCAAACACTACACTTAGTTGGTAGTCAAAAAAGCGGACTTTACTACACTTTTGGTAATCAAGAGTCTACACACCACAACACTAATAGAGCACTAATAAACCCTACACTTAGTTGGTAGTCAAAAAAGCGGACTTTACTACACTTTTGGTAATCAAGAGTCTACACACAACAACACTGATAGAACACTAATAAACACTACATTTAGTTGGTAGTCAAAAAAGCGGACTTTACTACACTTTTGGTAACCAACATTGTACACACCACAACCCTAATGAAACACTACCAAACAGTACACTTAGTTGGTAGTCAAAAAAGTGGACTTTACTACACTTTTGGTAATCAAAATTGTACACACCACAGCACTAATGAAACACTACCAAACACTACAAATATTAGTTGGTAATCACACAAGTGGATTTTACTACATGTTTGGTAATCAAGAGTGTACTCACCACAGCACTAATTAACCACCACCACATGCTACATTTATTTGGAAAAATGCAGACTTTACTACACTTTTGGCAATCAAGAGTGTGCACACCACAACACTAATGAAATGCTTCCAAACATTACACTTGGTTGGTAGTCAAAAAAGCAGACTTTACCACACTTTTGATAATCAAAAGTGTACACACCACAATGCTAATGAAATACCAATAAACACTACACTTATTAGGCAGTCAAGAATGCAGACTTTTACAACACTTTTGACAATCAAAAGTGTATACACCACTTCACTAATCAAACACTAATAAACACTGAACTTGTTAGGTAGTCAAAAATGCAAAGTGTACTACACTTCACTAATTAAACCCTAATAAACACTGCACATCCTTGGCAGTCAAAAAAACAAAGTTTATTGCAGTGTTGGTAATCAACAGTGCACACCACACTTCACTAATCACACACTAATAGATACTACACTTTTGGTAATCAAAAGTGTACCCAACACTTCACTAATCAAAAACTATAAACATTACACTTAGTTGGTAGTCAAAAAAGCAGACTTTGCTACACTTTTGGTAATCAAAAATGTACACGACACAACAATAATGAAACACTGGTCAAGACCACTGCTCACTTGCTAATCAACTTTTGTTAGTCAACACTACCACACATTTGCTAATCAACTGCATTACACATTGTTTGTCAGCACTTCTGCACATTTGCTAGTCAAGTACACTACACTTTGGGTAGTCAACCCTACTGCACATTTGCTAATCAAGTACACTACACCTTTGATACCCAATGCTAGTACACTTTTGCTAATCAACTACACTACAATTTTGTTAGACATTGCTACCACACAATTTGCCAATCAACATTCTTGTTTGTCAACACTGCTACTGCACATTTGATAGTCAAGTACACCACACCTCTGATAGCCATGCATTTGTTAAATAACCACACCACACTTCTGGCAGTCAACATGACCACACACTCACTAATTCAACTACACTACATTTTTGCTTGTCAACACTACCACACACTTGCTAATCAATTTCACTACTCTTTTGTTTGTCAATGCAAGCATGCATTTGCTAATCAACCACACTACACTTTGGTAGTTGATACCCTATACTTTGGTCTCCAACAAAGTGGGATGCTATACATTTGTCAATTACACTTTGCTTTTGGTAGTCTGGAATGCAGACACTACTATCATTTGCTAATCAAGTACCTGTCTATATTCCCTAATTAAATATGCTATACTTCTGGTAATTATTTGAGAGTGTGAGTGGGTGTTTGGAATGGTTGGAGAGTACTAGGGGAAAGCATGGGGTGATCAGATGGGTCAGACTACACAGTGGGTGAGGATGGGGGAGGGTGGGGTCCCTCTGAGGCTGGCATGGGACATACCATGTGCTGGTGGGATGTCCCACCATAGCCTCTGAGGCTGTCATGGGACATCCCACTTGCCTTCAGAGATGTACATGGGATGTCCCATAATAGCCTCTGAGGCTGCCATGGGACATCCCACTTGCCTTCAGAAATGTAGATGGGATGTCCCATAATAGCCTCTGAGGCTGCCATGGGACAGCCCATTTGCCAGTGGGATTTCCCACCATAGCCTGTGAGGCTGTCATGGGACATCCCACTTTGCCTTCAAAGATGTAGATGGGATGTTCCATAGTAGCCTTTGAGGCTGCCATGTGACATCCCATTTGCTTTCAATGGTGTAGGTTGGATGTCTCAGAACAGCCTCAAAGCAAAGCACCAGAATGGAGGATACAGAATGTAGGGTGAAATGGAAATCATATGTAGTAGTGAAATCTAGCCAGTCAGTGTCTGACTGTGGGCATTTTCTGTTAGAGAGTAATTAATCATTCTGATGTAGTGAGTGGACTGGTATACTTGACATTTGGTGGCCCACATGCTGCTCCACTGCACTACATTACCATAAACCATCTTGTTGTGTTCAGATCTATATCTGGCTGCTTGCTTGCTTCTCATATTACTGATCTTCACATGTGGAATTGGATGTATGTTACTTCTTGATGCTGGTTGTGGAGGGCATTCCAAGGTATGGCTTGCCAAATTTCTTTCCTAGCTTCACATGTATATTATGGTCATGATGGTGCCTGATCATGATAGCAATGTTCTCCTCAAAAGCATGATTTGTAATGCTAATATGGCTGCACTGTTTGGGAAAGGGACCCCAGACACCTAAGGCAACAATGGGATGTCCCAAATTATTGCAAATCCCAGGGCAGGGAACATGGGAAATCCCATCTAATCCAGTGCCTAGAAACATGTTTTGCCCTGGGACATGAATGGATGTCCCTGGGATGACCTTGGTCCAAGAGGCATTTAGCTTGAATGGTTTGGAGAAACTATTCAGCCTAAATGCTTACAGAAAAGGGTTAGCTGAGTGGATTACTTGGTATTTGCTGATTGCTTGATAATAGCTGTAGAGTAGTCTCCATGACCACTGTCGATGGTTGCCATGAAGAGGATAGACACCTATGGAACACAATGTGGGTTAATAAGTCAGAACTCATTTCAAATTGGAACAGATAATGCAGTGAGAACATTCTGTAGTTAGCACTTGCACTAGTGTCACCAGAAGGGACCAGCTGCATTGGCAGGAACCCAGCTTTCAATTTCCCATGCAATTGTCACTGTTGAATTTGTCTTGTCATACTGTATATTATCAGGTCAGCCTTACTGCACCCAGGAGGATTAAAAAATACAGGATCCAATCTCAAAAACTCGAGAATGAACATATTACCTAATATAGGTGATGTGGTGCGATGACCTCCAGCACTTGCCAATGCCGGTGGCGATGACATTATAGTTTGAATGAGACACAACAAGTGTCAGCTAGATACTTTGCCTCACTGAATATTTCATGTAGATACATCCCAGAGCTTGGCAGATCTGAAGTGTATCATACTGAGATAATAACAATGAAGTATCACAGTATGCAAGATCCCACTGCTTCATATATATCCATTATGTACATGTTAGTGAACCCTAGTCAATTCCATACCACTACTGACTGCTGCCTGCTTTGTGTATATTGTGTATAATAGTTCTTATTGAAGATTTTCTCACATGCTCCGACTCTGCAATCTTTAAGTCCATCGCCACTGCCCATTGCCTATGATGCACCAAAGCAGGACCAGGTCATCTCAACAGTTACCAGCTGACAGTGACAGTGATGGCAATACCACTTCCTCATACAAGTCTCCTCCACCCCCCAAGAAGCCAAAGAAGGGATCTGGCAAAAGGCAAGCTCATTCAGTCTACTCACAGAGAGAAGGCTGATCATAGGAGTCAGACCTGAAAAAAAGAGAGAGAATACACAGGCCTCACAAATAGATCCAGAAGAGCTTGCAGAATATGTGGCTGCTGTGAGAACTATTGCCAGATGCCATGACATATTTTGTGACATTGGCAGGCTCCTTGACTTCATGTTCTTCCTCTGGCAAGAGGAATTGGCTGTGAATGGAGAGCTGTCAGAGGATGAGGACAATGCAGCTGCACAGGAAAGAGTTCTTTCAAAAGTGTAAGTCTGTATGCTTATATTCAGACACATTATCCTAAACTTATCCACAGATCGCCTAAGTCACATGAGCAATCACTGGAAGCAATGATGGATGTTATGACTAATAACATTGAAAAAACATTGAATACACAGATACTATGTTTCAAGCCTGTTATCTGAAATAACATGTAATAGAACATTGCTTGTGTTCTCATATAGATGTTCTTGCTGATTACAAGCTAATAACATTTTATATGTTATGCACTAAAAACATAGCATATGTTATTGCAATGTTCCATCTCAAAACATTGAGCATCAGATTATTTATGTTATGAGCCCAAATCATTGCTAGATTAGCAGTATTAGATCTATTTGCTAATTGGACAATTTGACAGTTCAACCATTTTCACCAATCTACCATTCACCCAATTAGCAATTGGGTGAATTGCTCATTGGTACAAATTGCTAAATGGCTGCAGGTTGGGGTTATTTAAGCTCCGATGTAGGTACTTGAAATATTTTAAGGTCCACAGTAGCTACTGTGGAGATATTGAAACTCCGATGTAGGTACTCGAAATATTTTAAGGTCCACAGTAGCTACTGTGGAGATATTGAAACTCCGATGTAGGTACTCGAAATATTTCAAGGTCCACAGTAGCTACTGCGGAGATATTGAAACTCCGATGTAGGTACTCGAAATATTTCAATGACCTCGGTAGCTACTGCGGAGATATTGAAACTCCGATGTAGGTACTCGAAATATTTCAATGACCTCGGTAGCTACTGTGGAGATATTGAAACTCCACTATAGGTACTCAAAATATATGAATGACCTCAGTAGCTACTGCGGAGATATTGAAACTCCGACATAGGTACTCAAAATATATCAATGACCTCGGTAGCTACTACGGAGATATTCAAACTCCGCTGTAGGTACTCGAAATATTTCAATGACCTCGGTAGCTACTACGGAGATATTCAAACTCCGCTGTAGGTACTCGAAATATTTCAATGACCTCAGTAGCTACTGTGGAGATATTGAAACTCCACTATAGGTACTCAAAATATTTCAAGGTCCACAGTAGCTACTGCGGAGATATTGAAACTCCGCTATAGGTACTCGAAATACTTTAATGACCTCTGTAGCTACTGCAGAGTTTAAATATCTGTGCAGTAGCTACCTTGGACTTTAAAATTTTTGAAGTACCTATAGCGGAGTTTGAATATCTCCGCAGTAGCTACCAAGGCCATTCAAATATTTTGAGTACCTATGTTGGAGTTTCAATATCTCCACAGTAGCTACTGAGGTCATTGAAATATTTCGAGTACCTACAGTGGAGTTTCAATATCTCCACAGTAGCTACCAAGGTCATTGAAATATTTCAAGTACCTACAGTGGAGTTTCAATATCTCCGCAGTAGCTACTGTGGACCTTGAAATAGTTTGAGTACCTACATTGGAGTTTCAATATCTCCACAGTAGCCTACTGAGGTCATTGATATATTTCGAAGTACCTATGTCGGAGTTTCAATATCTCCAGCAGTAGCTACTGAGGTCATTAAAATATTTTGAGTACCTATGTTGGAGTTTCAATATCTCCACAGTACAGTAGAACTTCTCATAATGCATAAGGTCGGGTGCAGTCAGTATTTGTCATGCATTAATAGAGTTATGCATTGTGATGTATGTGTGACAAGTGTGACAATTGTGACACCCCTTAACCTTGTGCATGATCCCATCCACTGACCCAACACTTCCATGAGTCTTGACCTCAATTTGGAGCATCCATGTAGATGTAGAGAGGTCAGGTCATGGTCTCACACATCCTCTGCATAGGTTGGGGCCCTGTACTACCAATTCCAAGTCCTGGAATCTCAAGATAATGAGACTTTTTATTTTACTTGACCAATTATAAATATATACCTATATACTTACAATTAAAAGTAACTATAGTACACTAATGTGTATGTCAACCTGTATGCATTCTCTTGACCTGCCAGAGTCCAGCACTATAGTTTTTTTTAAAAAATCCTGGACATCCTGTGAGTTGTAGTGATAATGAGGCATTGTTCCACAATTTTCCCATGAGGCATACTTGCCTGAAAAGCAGTAAAAGTAGGATTAAATTTCAGGTCTAGCTCATAAACTGACATACTACTTGAAGTTTTGGCTTGGAAATATACTGGGTGATTATATTTCCAGTCTTTAGAGTTATTCAAACATCTGGAAATCAATTATCACCATTCTTGGAATACCTTGATAATGCATATCCCACCCAAAACAATTATGCATTATGCAATATGCAAGGCTCCTGCTGCCCTACTCGGGTGGAGCAATAATCCTATGCACTATGAGAATTATGTATTATGAGGTGATGCATTATGAGAAGTTCTACTGTAGCTACTGTGGACCTTGAAATATTTCGAGTACCTATAGCGGAGTTTGAATATCTCCGCAGTAGCTGCTGTGGACCTTAAAATATTTCAAGTACCTACATCGGAGCTTAAATAACCCCAACCTGCAGCCATTTAGCAATTTGTACCAATGAGCAATTCACCCAATTGCTAATTGGGTGAATGGTAGATTGGTGAAAATGGTTGAATTGTCAAACTAGCAAATAGATCAATACTGCTAATCTAGCAATGATTTGGGCTCATAACATAAATAATCTGATGCTCAATGTTTTGAGATGGAACATTGCAATAACATATGCTATGTTTTTAGTGCATAACATATAAAATGTTATTAGCTTGTAATCAGCAAGAACACCTATATGAGGACACAAGCGATGTTCTATTACATGTTATTTCAGATAACAGGCTTGAAACATAGTATCTGTGTATTCAATGTTTTTTCAATGTTATTAGTCATAACATCCATCATTGCTTCCAGTGAATGTAAACATACCTATGATGCCCTGTTGTGGTATGCCCCAGTTCTCGAACAGCTTTTAAACAACCACAAGAAGAGGGGTGCACTTCGCAAAGTTATTGCTGAGGTCAGTCATTGCTTTCTATACATATATTTGTTCTTACTTTTGATTCCATACCCTTTGACAATTTTTCAGATGAATAAAGCGATTCAGGGAGTGTGTTTGGACGATGCTACATGCCTGAAAGCACAGGTCAGGACCTACACTGTGCCACACCCTCTGAAGGTGAGCCTCAAGCCACCATTCTCCACCACTGGGACAAGATCAGCATTTGGTCTGCACATAGTTCAGTCAACCATAGTCCTGAAACTGGGACACCTGGCACGTACATTTCCACCTAAAAGTGGGACTAGCCAATGTCAGCCAACCTTCCTTGAGGGTAGGTAGGCCAGAACATGGGAGTAGGTTCAGCTGACCTCACTGGGGGGGGAGCCCATGCCCTGAGAGTGGGTTCAGCTGGCCTCACTGGGGGGGAAGTCCATGTCCTGAGAGTGGGTTCAGCTAACCTGACTGGGGGAGGAGCCCATGTCCTGAGAGTGGGTTCAGCTGACCTCACTTGGGGGGGAAGTGACACCCTGAGAGTGGGGTTGGCTGACCTGACTGGGGGAGGAGCCCATGTCCTGAGAGTGGGGTTGGCTGACCTGACTGGGGGAGGAGCCCATGTCCTGAGAGTGGGTTCAGCCGATGCCACTGGGGGGAGGAGTGACACCCTGAGAGTGGGGTCAGCTGACCTGACTGGGGGAGGAGCCCATGTAGAGTGGGTTCAGCCGATGCCACTGGGGGGGGGAGTGACACCCTGAGAGTGGGGTTGGCCAACCTGACTGGGGGAGGAGCCCATGTCCTGAGAGTGGGTTCAGCTGACCTCACTTGGGGGGGGAGTGACACCCTGAGAGTGGGGTTGGCTGACCTGACTGGGGGAGGAGCCCATATCCTGAGAGTGGGGTTGGCTGACCTGACTGGGGGAGGAGCCCATGTCCTGAGAGTGGGTTTGGCTGATGCCACTGGGGGGAGGAGTGACACCCTGAGAGTGGGGTTGGCCAACCTGACTGGGGGAGGAGCCCATGTCCTGAGGGTGGGTTTGGCTGACCTCACTTGGGGGGGATTGACACCCTGAGAGTGGGGTCAGCTGACCTGACTGGGGGAGGAGCCCATGTCCTGAGAGTAGGTTCAGCCAACCTCACTTGGGGGGGGGAGCCCATGTCCTGAGAGCGGGTTTGGCTGATGCCACTGGGGGGAGGAGTGACACCCTGAGATGGGTCAGCTGACCTGACTGGGGGAGGAGCCCATGTCCTGAGAGTGGGTTCAGCTGATGCCACTGGGGGGAGGAGTGAAACCCTGAGAGTGGGATCAGCCGACCTGACTGGGGAGGAGCCCATGTCCTGAGAGTGGGTTTGGCTGATGCCACTGGGGGGAGGAGTGACACCCTGAGAGTGGGGTTGGCTGACCTGACTGCCACCTTGTTGAAGGGATGTATGTATTTATGAGAGTGTAAGCCACTCATGGTGGAGAGACATAATCCCTTACTGAAAAATTTTGATTGATGATTAGACATTTTGCCAACTTTACAGCAGAGTTTGAGAATCATGCAGAATTTTCAACACTGGTAAACATGGTAATATAGTATTTACAAGAGTTAAGGTAATTTATTAAAGGGATATTTGTAACCAGAAAGAATTTCCCTTTTTCCCTTGTTTTAAAATAATGGCATCAGGAGGAATGGAGTAAGGAAATTTCTTTGGTGGCAGGGATGCCTTGTTAGGCCCTTTCTCAAACCCACATTGAGCATACCTGCACTCATAGGTAATAGTTTTACCAGCAGAACCACCTTCCCACTTCTGCATGGTTCCACATTGGGGGCACTGGACTGGTAAATGGTCTCCCCAAGGTCTGATAAACTTATCAGTCCAAATCAATTTCTCTACCACCACTTTTTCCACCTTCTCCACTCCTTGCCCCTCAGACTTCCACATCATGATGATGACATTGGAATGCCTACCAAGGAGTGCACAATCATTGAGGGCAAACTTGACTCCATCAAAAACATCAAACCCTTGAATGATAATACTGGCAAGTAGACTGAGGAGGTAGGAGGTAGTGGTAGCCAGGTGCAGACATTGAGCATCAAAAAAGATCATAGATCTTGGCATGAATCTGGAAAAGGTTAGAGATACAAAATAAAAATAGTGGAAATACTTACTTATGAGCAACTTCCTTCAAACCATTGAAGCTGTCTGGTACAGTCACCACAGACCCACAGACATTGAATATTATGTCTGCACCCTTGAGAATTTTAGTGAGGGGGTTGAACAAGACTTGGAGACACTGGACATGGTCAGAGAAGTGATAAATAGAATAGTTGGCCACTTACTTCAGAGACCTTAGATGATATAGGGTTTCCACTACTCTCCCCAGAAAAGAGATCCCCTCTTTCCTCATCACTGTGGGTGGTGAGAAAAAGGACCACCCTTGAGAATGATGAGAGGGAATGGGCCAGGTCTATTGCTGCCTTTTCATAATCATGCAGGGACTTCAGGGTAGCTAAGTTGAAGGGTAGCTGTGCAAAATGGTAGCTCCCTTTGGGAAAGTATGGCTGCAGGTAGGAGTTCATTATGTTCACCTGGGGATGACCAACCTCTAGATTGTCCAGGTGAAGGTGGACAAGTGCTGTGGGGAGAGAGGCCACATGGGAAGAGGTGGCATGCTGGAAGGAACCCAAGACAGGGAGAGGGTGCTCAAGGGTTGGTAATCCTTGGGAGTAGAATCCCTTGATGATAATTTGTGAATATAAGTTGAAGTAGGGGGATGGTGGACTTACAAAGTAAGGTTGGGGGTTAGTTTGGTTGTCCATCCAGTGGCAGGTCACACATTTGAAAGTGACATTATCTTCAGTCAGTTTGTCCTTTTCTTCTTCAGGAACTACTAGACATTTATTACAAATTACCCTTCTGCAGTACTGTTCATTGCAGATCCACAACTCCCCCCCATCTCAGCACATAACACAAAACTATGGAAGGTGTTATTAGGTGTATGAAATATGATGAGGAACTTACAGAGTTGGTGTTGGCCTTCTGCTTGGGGGTTGGCCTCTGGGATGCAGTAGATGCCTTACCCTTTTTCTTCAACAAGGACTGCAGGCCAACTTGGGGGGCCTTATCCCCAGTCACCTTCCTGGCAGTTTGTTTGGTCCTTGCCATGGTTGTATGGGTGTCTGCAGGGGTACATGACATGGAGAAGGGTGTTAGTATGTATCAAAGATGGTTGAGGGGGACAGCTTACTGTGAACACTGTTGCATGACAAAGGGTGATGCGACACAAGAAAGTATTAGTATGTCTTAAAACCTGATGAGGGGGGGGGGGCAGCCTTACCTTGAAGGCCAATACACACAGTGATGGGGTGCAACGTAACACACAAGGGTGTTGATATATATCCCAGGTAGCTCAGGGGATGACTTACCATGCACGCTGTGTGGTGATGCAACATGCAGAAGGGTGTCAGTATGTATCACAAATGGTTGAGGGGTGATGGCTTACCTCGAATGCTGTTGCACAACAGGGCATGACATGACATGCAGAAAGGGGTTAGTATGTCTTAAACACAATTGGGGAGGTGCAGCATACCTTCAAGGGTGATACATACAGCGATGGGGTAACACGAAAGGCACAAGGCATTAGTACATATCACAAATGGTTGAGGGGGATGACTTACCTCGAACACTGATCCACAAGAGGGTGTAATGTGACACAGAGAAAGGTGTTAGTAAGTCTTAAACATGATTGGGGGACTGAGCAGTGGCTCACCCTGAAAGCTGGTTGGGAGGACAGTTTGCTTCAAAGCCTAATACATGGAGAAGGCACACCTGGAAAGCTGATACATATCAGTGGTGGCAATGCGAGGAGCATGTTAGTTGCTGAAATGCAGTTCAACAGGATGGTATGGCTTACCTTGCAAGATTTTTTTTGGAGACTGTTGTGAGGGAAGAAAAAAAGGTGTGGGAAGAGATGGGAGGTTGCCACGGTTGAACAAGCATGTGACTACAAGGATAAGCTAATTTTCTTTTTGCACAGTCATGTGTGCCTCAAACATAACCAAAGTGGCCACATCGCTACAAGAGAGCTGATTGTTTTCTTCAGCCAAGTCATGTGCAGGCCAAACATAACCAAAGTCATGGCATATATCATCTGTAGTGTTTCTCACATGTTCTGTTTTTCACTTTTCTCCCACTGTTGTTATCTTTCTTTGTTGCTGTCACAGATGTCACTCAAACAACTATGCCCTACCTCTCCCATTCGCCTTGAGGTAAGCCATCTGTCCCCTCTCCCCAGTCATGATTATTTACATACTAACCTCATTGCAGGGTCTATAATAGACCCTTCTGCCAATGGTGTTGGATACTTATCAATGCTGTTCTGCATGTCATGTACCCCCCACCCCACCATCTGTAATCAGTAGCCCCCATGTGTTTTGTGTTTAACCCCCACCACTGTGTGTACCTCCCTTGAAGGTAAGCCATGCCCCCCAATTGTGTTTCCTGCATACTAACACCTTTCTGCATGTTGTGGCACACCCAGTGTTGTGCAACAGCCATAGAGGTAAGCTGTCCCCCCTCAACCATCATTGATACATACTAACACCCTTCTGCATGTCATGTACCCCCCACTGCACTGTCCGTTGTCAGCAATGCCCCTGTGTGTGTCGCATTGCACCTTAGGTTGTGTAACAGCAGTCGAGGTAAGCCATCACCCCTCAACCATTGTTGATACATACTAACACCCTTCTGCATGTCATGTACTCCCACTGCACCATCTGTCATCAGCAGCCCCCCCCCCCCCATGTGTGTGTCACATTGCACTCCACTGCTGTGTGTATAACCCTTGAAGGTAAGCCATCACCCCTCGATTACCTTTGATAGATACTGACACCCTTCCATGTGTGTGTCGCATTGCACCCCACTGATCTTTGTATCAGCCTCCAAGGTAAGGATGCTCTCCCCCCCAATCATGTTTAAGACACTAACACCTTTCTGTGTGTTGCATCATGCTCTGCATTGTGCAACAGCATTTGAGGAGCTGTCCCCCCTTCAACCAATGTTGATACATACTAACACCCTTCTGCATGTCGTGTCGCTGTAGGGAATGGTAATCCTCTGAGCGTACAAGTAACATTCCGTGTACGACGTCTCTACTCACAGCCATTCCCGCTCGAGCTAGGAGTTTCTCTGGCCTTGCCTCGTGCCTTCCTGCCCATTCTCGTGTTCAAAGAATCCCGTACAGGAATTTCGTCACCTGCTCCACATCACGCCGACCCCCTGATCACCTCACCGTCTTCTCCCCAGAGTTCCGAAGCCGATCATACAGACTCGGGCTAAGAGTCTAGGCCTGGGTCCAGTTCAGCCAATCACAATGCGCCACGCTCCAACCCCATACAGGTTCCGAGCACCCATCACCTGTCGTGTCGCCGCCACTGTAGCCACTGCACAGCCACCGCCGCTGCTTCCCCCGTGATCCGCCCCACCTCTGAGGTCCCAAGCTGCTCGCACGAGAGAGGTGTTTCCGCAGTTCACTTATTCCGGTTGGTCGATTTTGGTACTGCTTCGGTTTCCCTTCTTGTCCTTCTATGATTCGTCTACACGGTCCCTACTTACTTGCACATGCAGGGTTGTACATACTGTACATTTGACAGGTGTCATCTTTTTCCATTCATCGCTCCTTCTAAAAATTTTCCGTACCTGTAGTCGCTTCCTGTACACCATAAGTACCCCAGCTGAGCGTCGGAATAAAAAAATCCACCTTCCAGAGTCGTTTTCGGAGTTTTTGAAGAGTCTAAGAGTCCCGAGCGTCGAGTACTTCGAGTCCCCCGTTTTCCAGCGTCGCCTTAAAGTCTACCAGCTTCCCCCGAATCAGTAAAATCGCGTATCCAGCCCCATGCCTACAGGTCGCCGTCCTGTTCAAGCATTAGAATCCTATTCCTACGGAATATCACCTCATCAAACCCCTTCTCTTTGCGTGCATCCCTTTCCCACTCAGCACCCCTTGGGACGAACCTAGGAATTATTTTCCTTCAGTCTTCCCCAGTCCTCACACACTCTTCCAAGAAGTAGTGCCCCACATCGCCCCACAGCATACATGGTAAGCCATCCCCCAAGTTACCTGGGATATATATCAACATCCTTGTGTGTCATGTTGCACCCCACCATTGTGTGTATCAGCCTTCAAGGTAAGGCTGCCCCCCCCCCAATCATGTTTAAGACATACTAATACCTTTCTGCATGTCGCATCACCCTGTGTCGTGCAACAGCATTTGAGGTAAGCCATGTCCCCCCTCAACCATCTAGTGGTAATTGGGGGTTATTTGCTTGTACTTGGAGTTAGTTTTTTTCTTGATGACTTGCTTCTGCTCTGGGGGAGGGCCCCTCCTGGACAGTTGGCAGGGAGTCAGTTCCACTTGGGACATTGTTATTTTTGTTGTGTTTGCACTTGTAATTTGTATAACTTGTCCCATCCCCTGTATTTTGTCTTGAAAATGTCATTAATTGCATTGTGTTTGCCCTTATTTTTGAAATCCATGGGGCCTAACCCTAACCCTAAGCATGACCCATGGGGAATCAGCAGGCACCAGGCACAACTGATTTCCTGAGTTTCATGGCTTAAAATTTTAATGGCTTAAAATTTTATGCATGCCCTCTGCTGCAATCCCACTACATCCCACTAATCCACTACATCATCACCCCTGAGGCCACAAGTGTGCAATGAATTCTTCTTTAACTTCTTCTGAAGCCATGTCTGCCTTGGTGGATGGGATCCTGACATCTGCACTTGAGGGTTCCAGACTCTCCACAACATCAGTGATACAGAAATCTGATCTTAGGAAGCCCAGGTAATGGGAACCATCTCCTTGGTATTGGCTACACCATGCTTGATAATATCTCTGACCCTGAAACTGTTTTGGATGGTAGAGTGATGGTTTGGTATCTCCCAGGCATCATTCCTCCTCAAAGAGTGGTGAAACAGTCTCTTCTCCAATGTATATCTTATATTAATTTGATTCACTGGTAGGACCATCTCAGTAAGATTCACCTCCCTTTGAAAAGCAGCCTTGTGACACACTCCAAAAGGAAGAATGAGTCCAGCAAGAGATTTGGCCATAGACATGTGCCAGAGCTTGATGGCACTGAGGCAGACCCCTTGGCTGGCACCATGTTTGGACATGGCAGGCTTATGAACTCTCCTGCTGTTTTCCAGCAGGCTCATATGGTAATCTTTCTTCTCTGGTATAGATTGCAAGGCTAATACTCTCATAGAGGTTGCAGGACAAGGTCTATGAAAGTTCCACTCTCAAATTCTCTGCTGTAAAAAAATGGCTTCAAGACATTTCTTATGCAGAGGAGTTCTGGAACTCCATTTCTGATCTTGTACTACCAGATCTGGCCAGGGTTGGCAAGGATGCCATTGCAGCCAAGGTGGACTGGGTGGTGACCCAACCCCCCTTCTGGGTCCAGGTGGCCATCAATCTATGTTGGCATAGATGTCATAGTTAACCAGGAGACTCTTCCCCACTGTGACCAGGGTTTGGCTCCCTCCCTGCTGGACTTGGTAGTGAGCCTGGGAACTCATGATGCCCAATTTCATATTTCAGATCTTGGTACCATTTTTGGTTATCACCCAGGCACCATGATTTACCTTGCTGGAAAACTTCTCAGCCACTCAGTTCCCAAGTGGGAGAAAGGAGAAAGGATAGCACTTGCTCACTACATGAGGGATGCTATCCATAACAGATTTGGAATGGCTTGGCCAGCTTTCACCCAACAGAAGGATCTTTTGTCAAAATTTTTACTGTCTTGGTGTAGGTACTTAGCCAAGCATCTTAGCCAAGCATCTTAGCTGATGTCAATCAGAGTCTCTGAGTAAAATTATACCTCCAGTGTATCTCCACAGCATTCCAAACCATCACACCTACTTCCCACAAAGCATGCAGCAAAGAAGATCCAAGGTGCTAAGTAAGAGGGCAGGCAGAAGTTCATTGTATACATTCCAGCCCACAAAGACCAGAAGAGGAAAGGTCACATACAAAGAGGTTGATGCAAGGCACCTCTACCTCCCATCTGGGAGTCAACCTTCTGCATGCCAGACACCAAGGACTGCAGCATCTTCCCAGAGTCTTGGCTTCTCTGGCTTTGACTGGAATGAAGTAGAAGATGCCCCCCAGCCCCAAAGGTTCACAAAGGTTGGTACACAGACTCAGCAATGATTTAACATTAAAACTTCCCTGCAGAGTCAAATGACTTTATCACAGAGTGGCTGCCTTGGAGAGCAAAGTATCTTAATGTCATTTTGGAGGGAGAGCAGCTGGCAAAGGGTGGGATTTGTGAGCAATGTTGTCAGGCAGAAGGAAGTATCAGATGCATGTCCTGCACTCATGTGCATGCCTGGTGTGGTCCCTGCACTGTCAAAGCTCACAGAAACCTCCCCTTTCACAAGGTCCAAAGGTGGAATGGTACTCACTACCAGGCTACTTCCTAACTTGGCTTCTTGTGGCACATGGGCCATGGGGGAGAACCCTGCCCCCAGAGTTGGGATGATTCTGATCCAGAGGAGTTAGGTTATGTAACTGGGGGGGGACCTCCCAATCACAGGTCAGTGATGTATTTGTTCTGGAGGCCTTATGATGACCTTACCATCAGGAAGTCTTCTGGATTCCAAATGACCATAGTGCACACTGAAGGTATTTTTACTCACCAGATCTCTGGGTGCAACTTCCCTGGATCTGATCCTATTCAGTGGCACCTTGAGTTGCTCTGGCAAAGACTCTTCCCAGCCAGCATTTCTAAGCTGAAGACTGCCTTCACCTTTGATGTCCTTGATCACTTTCTGATAGATGCTTTGGAGTGCAAGACTTCTGCTATGAGTTTCTATCAGAAACTGAAGAGGTTCACCAATAATGCATTTCCTGAAAGGGTACCAGTTGAATGCAATTTTCCCATTTGTGGCTCATGTTAATACTTTTTGCTTGGCTTGTTAGGATAGGTACAGAGAGCTGATGAGGGTTTCCTGGTTGTGGAGGGATTTGAAACATAGGAAATGGTTTGGTTTTGGTCACAATACAGAACAAGATCCAGGAGATGGAGGACTTGCCCTCTTTTGCCCTGCCTGCCCCCAACCAGGTCTTAATTTGCCTACAGACTGGAGAGCCTGATATGACAGGTAGGAGACTTCAATCTGTTTAAATTCTGATTTAACCTGCTTCAGGGATACTGTAATGAGGCAATATGTCATTGATGGCAACTTCACAGCTCAACACATGAAAATGAACAAGCCAGAGTCAGATGTTGCCCTGTCAGATGGAAAAGGTTATATGGTTTCAGAGGGACCCTATCAGAGTCATCTCCAACAGACTTTGGATAGCAAGGAGGTGAGTGGTCTTAAAGTCTTGGAGTTTACTTACCAACCATGCCTTTAGAGATCTACCTGCAGCAATCACCAGGCAATCAATGCTGCCAACATCAACAAGTCCAACCTCTGATCCACTGGGATTGGTGCAACAGCTTTGTGCCTGACATGGTTGCTTTGTTCCCCACTCTGTGGTAGATTTTCAAAAAGGGGAAAGGTGAATGGACTTGGTGTATTGATATTGGTACCTTTGGACTGAACTGTTGGCCAGGTATATGAACACAGACTACTCCATTTGCAATGCCCTTGGGAATTGTTCTGAGAGCATCACAAATCCCTGGTCATTTATGATGTAGGGTGCCAGTGGAGTGTCAACTTTAGGACATGGGTAAAATCTAGCCCCTCTCTATTTCTTCCCCCAGTTCTGGAAATCATTCCTGCTGTGGGGAAGTTCCATTTGGCTGCACACAAGCTCTCTTGCTTCCCAAGGTACAGCCTCAACTTTGTCAAGGGTGCAGGCCACTTGGATGGTGAAATTCTGGAGACATTGTGGGCTCCATTCAATAAGATCTCCCCAACTGCCAGGTCTATGACTCAGGCCCCACAGGCAAGAGGTGTATGATGATCATTATGAGGGATTCTAACTGGAAAAAAGCTTGTTGGAATAGGTGAGATTTTTTTTCTTGAAGGAGAGGTAAATTTACATGGAATGTCCAAGTCCCATCCTTGCTGAAGAAATACAAGATGGCCAACAAGTTTCTGGAGAACATGAACCAGGCCTATGAGCAGTTGACTGCTGGTCTAGATCCTGACAAGGTTGCACAATGGGAGTTGGATGCTCTTAGGGCAGAGGCAGATAGGGAGGAGGCCCTAGATATTTATTGTTGAAAGAGGACAAAGGTCAGTCTTATGGATGGAATGATGACTTAGTCTGATGATTTTTGTAGCTCCCTCCTTTCATGAAGTGCAGTTAAAGCTTGCAAAACACCCAAAGGCTCCCTCAGGAAACTTTGGTTCTGTGGCCTGGCTTGCAGAGGGAAATCAGCATTGAAGACTCCCAGTGAGCTCCCTGTTGACCTGAAGGTGATTTTCTTGCTGACCAGACCTGCAGGGACCCAGCTGAGATCTGAACTCCATCAACTTCCCCAGTCCCATGTCCACCAGGCAAGAAGTCAAACTTCAGAGAAGAGGCAGAGACTCTCTGCCAGGATTGAAAAATTCCATAGCAATGGTCAAGCATTTTTCAAAAGTTTGGAGATAGATGGTACTTTCATTCCCCAAGATGATCCAGTATTCTGTGGGAAAAGATGAAGAAGAAGAGGACTGGGAGTTCTGGGATGATGATGAAAGGGAGTGGCAAGCTTCTGAAGAGGATTCTGGATGATGGATGGTGAACAGACTCAGCTCAATGAGGGAGTCAAGGGGGGTTGATGCAAGAATGTAAGTGTATACTCCTTCAATATATCTTACTAAAAGTTATGCTCAGTTTACAGATCACTTGGCTCAAAGCAAGGGCAAGAAGGGACAGATGGAAAGAAGAAGTATCACTGGTGAGGCATGAGATGCTGTGGACTGGTTTGTGGTTCAAGCACCACAAGAACATATGGGAGAAGAGGGCTCTGCAGTCCACTGAGCCTGGGAAAGGAACTTATGCTAATAAGCAGATACAGTGACTCAAAAAACCCTTTCAATGTTCTGCTGTTTTGTATTGATGGTGATGCCAAAAATCAGGGAAAATCTAAATAAATCTTGAAAATATTCATCCAGATAGCCCTAGGTCCCTGGCTTCAAAATGGTACCTTACTCTGGTTGTTTGGCTTGTTTTTGTTGAGATATTGCATGTTTAATCAGGACAACTCATTGAAAGGGTTTTTTTTGCTGATGAAATGGCAGCATATTCATGGCAATTGGACAGCATAATTTATGGCTTGGAGCCTGAATTTTTGGTGGTCATGCATGCTAGTGATTACATAATATATCACATAATCAATTTGATGGTTTGTCAGCATGTAAACAAGGCCAACCATTGAACTTGAGTCATTGATCCTCTATCCTGTACCATCACTCAATCAGGACTATTATCTCAGGGAAATGTCAGCAAATTATGGTGGTAATGGCATTACCATGAGTAGGATGTATGCCTAGCACCATTGGTCTCTTAAAATAGTTGCTGAAATTCATTCCTGTACCATTTCTGCTACCAACACCTGAGGGGTCCTGACAGTAATCAGTATTGGGAAAGGTGAAAATGTCATGGATGTCATTCTGGCACTTCAGGACATGAAGAATGAACTAATCCCCTCTCAAATGGTGCATTTCTATGCAAGAAAAGCTGGTATCAAGGTTGGGGAAGTAAAATCCTTCTTTACTTTCCAGGGGGGTTCTGGGTGGAATCATCTATTGGGCTAGCAGGGTGCAAATTTTTTCCCTCCCATCTGTCCTTAGGTGTTGCCACTGGTCACCTATGACCAAAAATCCTTTCCTGGTCATCCATAGTTCAGCACAGGGCATAGTCTGGCTGACCCTCCTTGTCTCCAGGTGTGCAGAGGAGGACATTGCTTGACCCCAACCTTGATACCAGCTTTTCTTGCATAGAAATGCACCATTTGAGAGGGGATTAGTTCATTCTTCATGTCCTGAAGTGCCAGAATGACATCCATGACATTTTCACCTTTCCCAATACTGATTACTGTCAGGACCCCTCAGGTGTTGGTAGCAGAAATGGTACAGGAATGAATTTCAGCAACTATTTTAAGAGACCAATGGTGCTAGGCATACATCCTACTCATGGTAATGCCATTACCACCATAATTTGCTGACATTTCCCTGAGATAATAGTCCTGATTGAGTGATGGTACAGGATAGAGGATCATGACTCAAGTTCAATGGTTGGCCTTGTTTACATGCTGACAAACCATCAAATTGATTATGTGATATATTATGTAATCACTAGCATGCATGACCACCAAAAATTCAGGCTCCAAGCCATAAATTATGCTGTCCAATTGCCATGAATATGCTGCCATTTCATCAGCAAAAAAAACCCTTTCAATGAGTTGTCCTGATTAAACATGCAATATCTCAACAAAAACAAAGCCAAACAACCAGAGTAAGGTACCTTTTGAAGCCAGGACCTAGGGCTATCTGGATGAATATTTTCAAGATTTATTAGATTTTCCCTGATTTTGGCATCACCATCAATACAAAACAGCAGAACATTGAAAGGGTTTTTTGAGTCACTGTAGAGTGGTGGAGGGACTTTGACAAGAAGGCAAGGTTGATGTTCCAAGGTAAACAAATGGATTATATTCTAGAAGAGGAGTATATACAAGGACTTTGTGCCATACTATCTAGACCATGCTTTGGACTTCATATCTGAAAGGAAAAGTGAATGCCAAATATGTCAAAACCAAAATGGTATTTTTCCTAAAGAGGTATAGCTGATATTTTTTTCAACCACCTGCCTAAATCAGAAAGGGCCGACAATTTTCACCTTCCCACTGTCTCTAACAAAAATCTCTACTGCCTATTTACCTCCCCCTCACTTGACTATCACATGGCTGATTGGTCTGAAGCCTACTCTACTATCCTGGTCATCCTATTTAGGGCAGTACAAAGAGCAAGGGGGAACTCTGAGCTCAGGAATGAGATCTTGGCTGAGGTGAAGTCAGAGATCCTTCAGCAGGGATCTTCAGGTTCTGTGGCATTGCCCAGTAATTTGAGAGTGGTGGGACATCTTTTTTCATTATGTTGGATGAATCTCAATTTTATCTAGGCCATCAGAAGGGTGTTCTTGCCAGAATTAGACCCTGAAGACTGTGATGATGAGGAGAACATCATCCAGCACATCCTGTTGTTGCTGAGAAGAGGAAAGAAGATACTGGGGAGGGTGAGGATGCCAGGGAGGAAAGGGCAAGGCCAACCAAGGCTGGGGACTAGGAACCATTCTCCAGCATTTACTTGTGGCCAGAGACTCTTCAAGGATGACATGGATGCCTATGATAGGGCTAGGAGGGACACCAAGGACCCCAAGACCATAGGCCAAAGGACTAAGATTGTCCAACGTGGTGGAAGTCTCTTCTGATGACAGAAAAGCTGAAGCTGGGAGGGCTGTGGAAAAGTGGAATAATTTGGGTGCTCCCAAAGAGACCCATGATTTGTATGTGCTCCTCCCATTGCAAGGCTGTATGTAAGCTTAAAGCACACAGATACCAGAGGAAAAATTTCCCCAGCATGGCTAGAGAGTTCATTGACACATGTCGGAGAACCATGGGGTGCCATATAGTGATGTTTTCTGCCCATGAGGCAGGGGAAAGTCAGATCAAGATGGCAGTGTAAGTTCCACTTAACCTGGTACATCCAATGCTAAGGAAGACATCTAGTTTTGAGACACCACCTGCTGATGGGAAGAAACCTTTCACTGAGTCATCTGAGTCCAGCAAGGATTGGGTTTTGAATGGAGAGCAGAATTTGACTGACTACCTTTTGACTGCCCCTGGTAAGTGCAGTGTATTCTCTATCAATAACATGGACTTAGACTGATCAATACTTAGTTGAGGAAGATCTGAATGAGAAGCAGGAGATAGAGATAACTGTTGATGAGGTGGAAATCCTGAAGTGCCAACTTGGTCTGGACAGAAGCTGAAGGTCCAGCAGAATTTGGCAAGAGCAGTTTTCCAAGCAGCTTATGGTGGGTTCTTGATTGGAATGTGAATGTTGGGCAGTTGATTGATGGTGAAAACATAGCCAAGTTTACAGAGAAGCCAAAGGCCAAGGTTCCCTGGGGATTGCTTATCAAGTCTCCTCTGGAGTATTTGGACAAGGAGTCCATTCCAGATGGATTTACTATAAAGGATCCTTCAAAATGGACCAAGGCAGAGCTGCTGTTACTTTGGAATCATTGGCATTCCTTAGAGGGTGAGGATAAGGTGATTGTGTCATTTATCAAATGCAGAAAGGAGGATGCACCATTGGAGATTCAGTTTGACAGGAAGGGGAAAGCCAGCTCTAAGAAGAGAGTTTGGATGAGCCCTGGAGATGACAGTGAAGCTGATGTGGGCCCCACTGGAGTGACTGTCAGCTCTGACTCAGAGCAGGAAACTGGCAGGGTTCCTAAGAGGGGGGAGGTGGCTCCTGGAAGGGCAGAGGATGACCCCTCACAAAACAAGTCCTGCTTGGCATGCTAGCATGGACAGGGTCAAGTTTTTAAAGTCTCTTTCAATCATGCCTCAGTACCAGGAGCTGGTTGAGCTGGTGCATGCCTTACCCAAATCAGTAAGTAACAAACATCTGGGGGGAAGACCATAATAACAAATATATTTCACAGGCACCTGGAATGGGAACCAAGCTTGACATGCCTGTCTGGGCAACATGGGCATGGAGTGCTGAGTACCTTCCTGCTGATATCCATTTGAAAGGCACTTCATTCTGGAAGTCACTCCAGCAACTACAAAGTGAGATTTGGTTGTTCTCTGAAGGGCTTGCAGGTTGTACTTGGATTAGGGCTTTTATTGCGGGTGTAAGTGGGCCCAAAGTGGAGCCAGATGATCCCAAAGTAGCTGACCTTGATTTTTTGCTGAGCTCTGAGCTTGGTGTTGAGAGGGGGGAAGATGTGATGGGTGCAGTGGGGGCAGTGATCTCCAGGTTGCAGCAGAATTCTACCAGATGGAGGAAGAGGGGGAGAGGGAAGTGGTTCAAAGGGGGCTTGTAGGATGGGAGAGGAGATGGGTGGAGTGAGGAAGTGAGTGAGGAGGAGGAAACTCCAGTTCCCAGATCCACCAACAAAAGGAAAAGGGAAGGGAGTGTGATTTCAAAGCAGAAACAGAAGGTGACAAAGGGAGGTCATCATGAGGATGTAGTGAAGGAGAAAAGAGAGCAGAGATCAAGGAAGCAGACCAAGAGAGCATTGGGACTTGGTTTGTAGATACATCATGACTAAAGTTGCATTAGATCAGAAATGTATCCAATTTAAAGAAGCCCAAATAGAGTGATGTGGTGATTGGTCAGGTTGGCTCAGTAACAGCAGACAAAGAGACCCCCAGTAAAGTTGGCCAACCCCAGCTCCAGACATTGTGCTGCATCCCAAACTATGGAGGTTACCCATGTTGAATGGCATCCCCCAGCCAGGGCCTGGCTTGTATCCAATGACCCCTCCTGCAGGGGGGTGGGCCAGCCCCCCAGCCAGGTTGACCAACCCCACTTCCAGGGAGAGGGGGGCATCCCCCAGCCAGGCATTGACTTGTATCCAATGAGCCCTCCTGCAGGGGGTGGGCCAGCCCCCCAGCCAGGTTGACCAACCCCACTTCCAAGGGAGAGAGGGGTATGCCCCAGCCAGGTCAACCAACCCAACTTCCAGGAGAGTGGGGCATCCCCCAGCCAGGGCCTTGACTTGTATCCAATGCCCACCCATGTCCAGGAGAGGGGGCACCCCTCATGCAGGCCAGCTGACCCCATGTCCAGGAGAGGGGAGCATCCCCATGCAGGTTGGCCAACCCCATGTTCAGGAGAGGGGGGCATCCCCCAGCCATCAGCCAACCCCACTTCCAGGGAGGGGGGCATCCTCCAGCCAGGCCAGCCACCCCACATCCAGGGGAGGGGGCATCCTCCATGCAGGTTGGCTGATCCCATGTCCAGGAGAGGGGGGCATCCCCCAGCCAGGTGGTCAGCCCACCCCATGTCCAGGAGAGGGCGCATCCCCCAGCCAGGTGGTCAGCCCACCTCATGTCCAGGAGAGGGGGGCATCCCCCAGCCAGGTGGTCAGCCCACCTCATGTCCAGGAGAGGGGGGCATCCCCCAGGTGGTCAGCCCACCCCATGTCCAGGAGAGGGGGCATCCCCCAGCCAGGTGGTCAGCCCACCCCATGTCCAGGAGAGGGGGGCATCCCCCAGCCAGGTGGTCAGCCCACCCCATGTCCAGGAGAGGGGGCATCCCCCAGCCAGGTGGTTGGCCCACCCCATGTCAACCCCATGTCCAGAGAGGGGGGCATCCCCCAGCCAGGTTGGCCGACCCCCATGTCCAGAGAGGGGGGCATCCCCAGCCAGGTGGTCAGCCGACCCCACGTCCAGGAGAGGGGGGCATCCCCCAGCCAGGTCGGCCACCCCCTTCCAGGAGAGGGAGCATCCCCCAGCCAGGTCGGCTGACCCCACTTCCAGGAGAGGGGGGCATCCCCCAGCCAGGTCAGCTGACCCCACTTCCAGGAGAGGGGGCATCCCCTAGCCAGGTGGTCGGCTGACCCCATGTCCAGGGGAGGGGGCATCCCCCTGCCAGGTCAGCCGACCCACATCCAGGAGACAGGGGCACCCCCAGCAAGGTCAGCCAAACCACCTTCACACCTTGGCCAGACCCCCTCAAGGCCAGTCAGCCAGTGTCAGCTAGGCCCACTTTTAGGCTCAATTGTACATGTCAGGTCCCATTTCAGTCCAATTGTTGACTGAAGGGTCTGCAGTATGTCTCCCCTTACATTGTCTACTCCCCCTGGGTTCATGTGAGTGTCAGAACCTATCAAAAACTCCAAGGAGGTGAGATCGTAATGACTGCCAATGACTTGCCCCTCTTTCTGTGGAGTGGAGATACCCCTGGATGCAACATTGATGATGAAAGTGAATGTGAAGACCTTTTCCAGGGATATTATTTAGAGAGGGTAAGTTCACTCAGCACCTTGGGACATGGATGTGACTTCATCATAGGTTATGCATCATATCTTCACAGGGCCATCGACTGCACCAGGTGATGCATTGCATTCAACCTGCCCACCAAATGCCACCCTTCACCAGATGACTTCCATCAAACCTGAACATATTGCCTATACATAGCTGCTTGCAGGTATGTGAAGTATCCACACAATACATGCAATCATTAAGTGCTCTATTGAGGCATGCTATGCTATTATTACATTGTGGATGAAGTGGTCTGAGATTGGGTCTTTCAACTATTGCACATTTTACTACAATGTTGTCAACATGATCCAAGAGTGCCCTGATAAGGGCTGGGTGGATCTGCTTGAAGAGATGGTGGAACATGTGAGTATTCATGCATTTTGGCATTATAGTTGAATTGCAACACTTCGAACAGGTCCCTTTTTAAGAATGAGTTTGGGCTGAGGTTGGTGCTGGTCTTGCAGGACAATGGCGAAACTTGGGTGGTATTGGATCGACCTCCACACCAAATGACCCTTTAAGCCGAATGCAGGCCCAGATGGCCACACGTGCTGCAGGGCACACTGGTGCTGCTAATATTTCTAGTTTTTCCCAAAGCTTGGGACCCCACCGTCAGGTGATCCTCCCATTCACCACTTGGTCTGCTGACTACATGCAGGTCAGAAATCTCACCTTCAGAATCACAGCCACCTCAATGACTATCACTGCAAGCATTTCACAATTTTTCATGCCAAATATGTTGAAAAAATTGAAAGAAGAGATACTCTTTTATTTGGGCTGTGTTCACAGAAAAATGCAATATAATAATTTGTTTTCTTTGTCTTTTCTGTGGAAAAACATGAATGAATGGTAGTGCTGATTAGCTTCTATGCCAATGGGTATTACCATCAATCAATGTTTTGAGATAAGTCATGCAAAGAAAAGAAAATATTATTTTTGCCTTTTCTCTGTGAAAACACCTGTCAAAAAGAGTATCACTTTCTTCAATTTTTTCAGCATATTTTCTGAAGAAAAATTGTGAAATGCTTGCAGTGTATCAACTCCACTTGATCATCCCCACTCGCCTGCAGAATCACAGTCACCTCCATGGCTATCAACGGTATGCAGGGAGTCTGACATACATTCAGAATCACATGACTATGCTTCAGGATCAAGACTGCACATAGTATCACCTGTTGGAAGCAAACAATGCTGATGATGGACAACTCAGATCAGTTTGCTTCCAAAACTGCTGGCTGTGTCCTCAACTCGGACTAATGCAACGAAGGCTAGTGAAAAGGCAAGGGTCGTGAAGTAGCATTCTTGGGTGATGAGATAAACCAAGCACAGTCCAATGCTCTCTCTGCAAGCTGGCACCTGCTGACAATACCAGCACAGGTTCGAAGGCCAAGCTTTGATGTTCTTCATGCAAATCCCAAATAGAATGTGTTCTAGGTGTGTATCAATTGCTTTCTCATCATATTTATGGCTTCAAGGTTGTCCAGCCCCATTATGTGGCTATTCATGGCTCTAACTCACATCACATCCTCATCCCATGTTGTTTTCATTGATATGGTATTGCTTTTTTTCATCATCATCCATGCTCTCGTCTTGTGTTTGTGTCTTTGATTTGGATGTAGGTTTAACTATCCTATCCATACCTGACAGTGCTTTGTATTTTTAATAGATATGTAACATATTAGACTTCATTGAATCATGGCTGGATCTGAGCAGTATTTGAAGTGTTTGTTAGATGGTGATTATTATGGAAAGCTGGACATCACACTTTGGCATGTCCGAATGTGGCAAGTTTTTCGGTGGCATGATGGATGTGGCATCACAACTTTCAAAGTTTCGAAGTTCATCCACAAGACAGACACTGGACACTGCAGTAGGGCAGTTGCTGGACAGTACAGTCACCAGTTACACAGTACTACGGTCATTAGTCATGCAGTTGTGCATTTGTCAGTCACACAGTAGTGTGGTCATATGTTTGAAACATCCATCATACTGCTGAAAAACTTGCCACATTCAGACATGCCAAAGCATGACTGTCCAGCTTTCCATTATCTTGGTTATGCCCAAGGCTGGATCCACATCTTCTTCTGTCCAATTTGCACAAAGGAGTTCAAGAATGTTTCAACCCTTCTGATACACAAAAATCAACCTCTAGGCAGGTGCAGAAACTCCAGCAGACAGTCACACACCCCCAAGTCCTCACAGCATCAGTGAGCTGAATCCAATGTTGGCACGTTCCACTTCCATTCCCTCCACCTGGTTCTCTACTTGTTCCCCACTACTCTGGTCAATACAGAGATGAACAATGATGGTTGGCCATGACAACCACCAAGAGAAAATCGTTCAGAGGGACTGGAGAGGGATCTGGTCATGCAGGATGCTTTTGCAAGTTTTTCCTGGTGCATCCAAGAACTACAAGGGTGGAAAAACATTCATGGACAACTTTGACGATGATTCGCATGCTGCGAATGCCAATAATCTGTATTCCCTTTGCTTCAGCAGGTGATTGGCAAATGGCAGAGTGGATTGAGTTGTCAGGCCTAAGTATGGCTCAAATGGACAGTTCCTATTGATGCAATTCATGAGCATGCCTTACCACTAACACAATCCCTCTGATTTTTATTTCATTAGCCTCCAACACTCCCTCTTTCCTTCTGCAATGCTCAGGAGCTTAGGAAATGCCTAGAGATCTTACCATCTGGTCCACAATGGAAGTTCATGGTCGTAGAGGTCGACTTTCCCATCAAACAACCCCCCCTCCTGTATTTCTGTGATGCGATTGAGTGTTTGCAAGCTCTCCTATCTGATCCTGCACTCATTGGACACATTGAGTGCTGTCCTCGCAAGATATTCAACTCTGCAGAGAAGATTCATCAGGTCTATCATGACTGGCTGACTGGTGACCATGCATGGGAACTTCAGGTGAGCATATTTTTATTGTCTCTGCCCAGATTATACTGAAGGAGAGACAGAGTCTGTTACCTCCTGGAGTGATGCTCTTAGGAGTCATTCTCTTGTCGGATAAGACACACATGACTACCTTTGGTAATTGTCAAGCTCATCTCCTACTCATATCCCTTGCCAACATTTGCAGAATGCTTGAAACAAGGTCCTGAATCATGCTTATCTCCCTAGCACTTATGCCAATTCTACAATTTGTTTATCCCAACAAGCGACTCCAGGGCATACTTGGATAGGCTCCTGCACCATGTCATTGACATCATAGTGCCTCTGAAGAAAGCCACTGAGTATGGTTGTATGATGAACATCCTTTTGGAAACAGCAAATATTGCTTCACTTTACTCGCTGCCTATGTCACTGACACACTGGAGGCTCGTGTTCTTTCTTGCATGTGCAGTAGTGTGTCACATGTCACCATGGCAAAGAGCAGTCAGTTCGGTGATCCCTTTTGCCATCCAAGTCACACTGCAGATACCACCCTTTCTTGTCTCGCCACCATCGCTGCCTTGACATCACCAGACAACCTACCAGAATACTTCAAAGCCTGCAAGGGTGACCATCTCAATGGTGTCAATGCACCATTTTGGTGGAACTGGCCACTGACAGAACCATACATCGTTTTTGGCCCAGAAGCACTACACCACTTTCACAAAATGTTCTGGGATCATGACTTGCAGTGGGCTATTAATCTTGTTGGCACCATGGAGCTTGATTTTCGATTCACTCTCCTCCAGCCTCTCACCAGCTATCATCAGTTCAAAGAGGGTGTATCTGCCACTCAGGTCACCATCTGGTCGAGACCATCGCAACATCCAATGCTATATCATTGGTGTTATTGCAGGTGCTGTTCCATGGGAGTGCCTTATTGCTATGCACACCCTCAATGAATTTCGGTATCGCACAAGCTTCCCATTTTGAGGAGGGCAACATCACAAGACTTCAGAGCATACTGAAGGAATTCCATGATAAGAAGGCCTCAATTATTAATACCGAGCATGATGGGTTATGCATTGGGAAATTCCAAAGCTTGAGCTCCTTCAGAGCATTGCAACAAGTATTCATCACCAAGGAGCTCCAATGCAATGGACTGCCGACTATACAGAACACATGCTGTCATTGTGAAGGAGCTGGTATGCTCTGGTAACAAGCAGAACATGTATGAACAGATCTGTCAGTATCTCGATCACCAAGATAAGTGCTCACATTTCAGCATTGCCACCACAATTCATCAAGCAGAACTTGATGACAATGAAGATGAGGATGATGCTGTATCAACAGTGGCAAGCATCAGATTGTCAACTACTTCACTCGAGTGAAGCAGTTGGAGGGGGTGTATTTCCCAGTGCACCCAGACCCTACAGGACCTTTGCTACCTCTCACACTGCTTTCCACCTTGGAACTGACCCCACTCTTACAAATATGACTATTGATGATGCTGCTAAAATCTTTAAGCTTGATGACCTCCATTCTGCTATCATTGACTACCTTTGTTGCATCCAAACCAACCAATCCCAGCACTCGTCCCACCACTCCCTGAATCGCTTTATTCATCTGAAAAATCATCAAAGGGTATGGAATCAAAAGTAAGAACAAATATATAGAAGGCAATGACTGACCTCAGCAATAACTTCATGAAGCACACCCCTCTTCTTGTGGTTGTTTAAAAGCTGTTCAAGACCTGGGGCATACCGCAACAGGGCATTGTAGGTATGTTTACATTGCTCATGACTTAGGCGATCTGTGGATAGGTTTAGGATAATGCATCTGAATACAAGCATACAGCCTTACACTTTTGAAAGAACTCTTTCCTGTGCAGCTGCATCATCCTGTGCTCTCTTCTCAGATCCAAACCTGGAAGATCACAAACCTATAAGGAAGCTCTGGAGAGTGATCTGAT
Organism: Pisolithus marmoratus; assembly: GCA_024613145.1. Lineage (NCBI taxonomy): Eukaryota > Fungi > Basidiomycota > Agaricomycetes > Boletales > Pisolithaceae > Pisolithus > Pisolithus marmoratus. The sequence continues at coordinate 377,395 of JANFAE010000055.1, forward strand.
CTCATTGGGTCACAGCATTGTCCAGTCGTTGCATGCATCTGGTCAATGGCAAGATGTGTTTGAGGCTTACATTATCAAGGGTAATCAGAATGGTTACTGGGATGCCAAAGACACAAATGGCACACTCACTGGCAGAAAATGCAGATCGATGTCCTCCAACTCCTCTGTGATGTAAACTCACTGGGATTCTGTATACTACATGATACACCATCTTTGCTACCTTCGCCAGGTATGTGTCCTAATCCCACCACCTACTCCTGGACAATTCCTCTAACTATTGTCACACAGTCACACAGCCTATCATGCATTTTTCGAGTGCCCAAACAACAAAGATCTAAAGAAGTATAAGCTATCAAAGATGAAATGGAAAGTCTTGCAAGACTTTGAACTCATCCTTGAGGTATGCTTTTCTCTTTCACTGAAAGGCCTCCTAATCTGATGGGGGATGGTATCTATCAGATCCTGCACCAGGCTATTCGAGCACTATTGCATGAGCACCTTCCTACACTATGCAAGTACTTGGCCACATTTGAAGTTGTACAGTACCTGGAGTAGACTCAGCAATGATGAACAAAATCCCCAGCTTCATCCTTTTGTTCTGAGAGGCTTGGAATGGGTCAATAAGTATTATCATCATGGGCAACACAAAGGCATATATTATTTCATTGGGTGGGTGGGTTTTAGTTTGAAATGCAAGATCACTAATACTTACAATGCAGAATGCCAGTGCTGAATCCCAACTGCCAAATGGTGTGGATTAAAAGTCTTGGGATGCACTGGAATACAAGCAGGCAAAGAAAGTAGTCATTGCAACAGTGAGTTCTCCTATCACCCCAGTCAACATGTACTTAGTGAGCCATGTCTAGATGTCCAAATTCACAAGAGCACCAGGCTTATGGAAGTCCATCCTGGGCCTGTTCCTGCTGCCCCCTCGAAATGGCCAACACTCACATGTCGCCTCAGCTACAGTCTGAACACAATGATGAATCCTCCAGGCTGGAAGATGCCAACATGATGCTGTGCCCCATCAACAGGAACTAAATTCATATGATTCTGGTTATGTGGAGAAATGGTCAGATACATTGCAATTTTGGCAGGTAAGTGTGGTTCTATGGGGAAACACTAGTGTTTCTTGATATGGTTTTACAGGGGAAAGAAAAGCTCTTCCTGACACTCTACCATATGGCGATGGACTATCTTCCCATCCAAGGGAGTGCTGTCCTGTGCAAGCAGATCTTCTCATCCAGTGTGGAGACTGACACCAAGAAATGGCACAAGATCAGACCAGCCCTAATGGAAGTGCTTCAAAGCTGAAGTTCCACTGAAAGAAGTCTTGCCTCAGTTTCACACATGGACTGTTACCCAATGAAGATGACTTGGTTGAAGATGGCAAAGATGCTCTTGGG